>CM068747.1:29824775-29954775 GCA_035084275.1 Hydrolagus colliei
TAGACATAGAGAGACACAGACAGAAAAACACAGAGAGAGAAAGATATTTACCTCCTGAGAAGATAGACCCCGAATGCGCGCGCACCCGGAATACGCGCGCACTCCGATGCGCGCGCGCATGCGCAGTACGAAAAAACTGAACATATCGGTATTTCGGTATATCTCGATATGAGCCAACCGATATATCTATATCCGGAAAATTCCCATATCGCCATTCCCTACTGCCAATCTAGATGGATCACTAACTGGCCGTATGTGAATGTTTAACTAGTACCATATGTCATTAACTTCTTTTGACTTTTGAATGTTCTTCCTTAACACGACCCACTTCACAAACGTCGCCTGATGGAAAATCGTTTGCTTTTGATAAACATGCGCGTTTTCTACAGGGTCATGAATTTGGGGTGAAACAGACTACTTTTAGTAAACGTTTCAGCACCTTGGACGTCCTCCTGACGTGAAAGGCGCTCCTATAAATGTAAATTGTTGTTGTTGTTGTTTTAATTAGGGGGGGGAAAAGAGAGGTGTGGCAGAACCAAGGCTCACAAATAAGTGACAGCGACTAGACGGGAATCTCAAATAATAATAATCCTTGCATTTAATTCAAAGCCGTGAATAGCCTTGAAAGTGAGAACAAGGATCTTGAATTTGATCCTCTGGGGATGAGGAGCCAGTGGAGACGGGCGAGGGGGGGAGTGATGTGGTCGGGAAGCCTGGTGCGGGAGAGAACACGAGCTGCAGAATCTGAATGATCTGCAGCCTGTGAAGGGAGGAGCTGGGGAGGCCGACGAGGAGAGAGTTCCGTAGTCGAGCCTGGAAGTGATAAAGGCGTGGATGAGAGTTTCGGCGACGTGGGGGTGAGGTAGTGGCGGAGTCTGGCAATATTGCGGAGGTGATGGAAGGCTGTGCGGTCATGGAGTGGATGTGGGGGAGGAAGGATAGTTCGGGGTCGAACAAGACGCCCAGATTCCTGATTGGCTTCGAGAGATGAGAGAGCAGCCTTGAACACTGATGCTGTCAAGAGCCTGAGGTGCGGAGGCACTGACGTGAGCAATCAGGAGCCCTATGTCTTGTTGACGTTGAGTTGTAGGAAATGTGCCCTCGTCCAGGATTCAATGTCGGACAGACATGCAGTCAGAACGCCAGTGGTCCTGGAGTTGAGGGTGGACGCGGAGAGGTAGAGTTGGGTGTCATCTGCATACATGTGGAAGTTAACCCCATGTCTGCGGATGATGTCCGCCCAGGGGGAGAGTGTAGAGGGTGAAGAGTAGGGGGCCAAGAGAGCTGGGGGAACGCCACAAGTGACTGTGCAGGGGCTGGAGGAGAAGCCGTTGGAGGAGATGAAGTGAAGGTGGTGGGACAGATAGGAATGGAACCATTCAAGGACAGACCTTGCAGGTTGAGGAGGGAGGAGAGGCGGTGGAGGAGGGTTGCGTGGTCCACGTTATCAAAGACAGCGATAGGTCGAGGAGGACGAGGAGGCAGAGGAAGCCCTTGTCACAGATGGTCAAGATGTTGTTTGTGGCCTTGACCAGGGACAGATTCATCTATGCTGTGAGAGGCAGGGAAACCCGATTGGAGGGGTTCGAGGAGTGAAGAATAATAGTGTCTACCAAAAATGGTAGACACTATTACTTACAATGACGCACCCAAGTTTCTAACCACATTTAACTGATCCCGCCATGTCTGACCCGAATGCAATGATGTCTTGATACTTTGTTCTTGCAGATTTCACTCTGATAATAATTGACGAGTGTCACCACACCGCAGAAGGAGGAGTGTACAAGGGCATAATGACCCGATATATTCAACAAAAGCTGAACAACAAGAAGGGGATGTGACTGAGCCCCTACCCCAGATCTGGGACTGACAGCGTCTCCCTGGCGTGGGTGGGGCAAAGACAGAAAGGGAGCCAGAGCGCATATCTTACAGGTAAGGACTTGGATGTTTAGGGTCGTAGACTTAACACAGGTAAAAATTACCACAGTTAACTTCCAACAACACAAGCCTTCATCAGTCAAGCTAGAAATTCAGAGTATTATTATAATAATTTCTTCAATTATTCTCAATCCCTGACTGTTGTGGGGCACTGATGGGCGCAATTGGCTGCCGTGTTATAATATAATAATAATAAGAAGAAGAATCCTTGCATTTAATATAGTGCTTTTCATGTCTTCTAGACATCTCAAAGCGCTTTGCAGAATATACTGTAAAGTGAATTGACTGTATATATTTGTGGGCGAAACGCAGACAACCAAACGCAGCAGCATCCCCACAAACAGTCGTGCATTGAAATGACCAATTTTATTTTCGTTTCATTTTGGAGGATTATTATTAGGCGTGTGGAATAAGGAAAGTGTTCTGCCCACAAATACCACAAGTCACTGTACAGTATTTTCTGTGAAGTAGGGTCCGGCGATATATCGCTAAAACCCGATATGATTTTCATATCGATATGCCGATATAGACATTTTAAAAATATCGATACATCGAAAAACGATATATCGAGGTAAAAAATCAGGATGCGATCACAATCAACCACAAGACCCAGAATGCTCATCTCTATACACAATGCACAGACCGAGGTGCAAAGCCACCATCTTGTATTCACAGTCCTCGAATACAATATACAGGTATGCAAGGGGTGAGGGGGAGGAGAGACGGCTGGGGGAGAGGGGGAGAGAGACGCTGGGGAGGGGAGAGGGAGAGAGACGGCTGGGGGAGGGGGGAGAGGGGAGAGAGATGGCTGGGGTGGGAGAGAGATGGTTGGGGGGGAGAGAGGGGGAGAGAGACGGATGGGGGGAGGGGGAGAGAGACGGCTGGGTGGAGGGGGAGAGAGACGCTGGGGGGGAGAGCGGCTTGGGGGGTGTAGAGAGACGGTTGGGGGGGAGGAGAGGGGAGAGAGACGGCTGGAGGGAGGGAGAGGACACCGGGGGGTGGGGAGGGAGAAGAGACGCTGGGGGGTGGTTGGGAGAGAGATGACTGGGGTGTGGTGCGAGAGAGACGGCGGGGGGTGGGGGGGAGAGACGGTGGATGTGTAATATACAGATAGATAGAGATGAGGGGGATGTGAGAGAGAGAGAGGGAGAGAGACACAGAGACACACAGACAAGAAAAACACAGAGATGGAGAGAGTGAGAGGACACAGAGAGAGAAAGATATTTACCTCCTGAGAAGATAGGCCCCGAATGCGCGCGCACCCGGGATGCGCGCGCACTCCGAATGCGCGCGCGCATGCGCAGTACGAAAAACCTGAAAATATAGATATTTCGGTATATCTCGATATGAGCCCATCGATATATTTAATCGGAAAATTTTCCATATCGACGGACCCTACTGTGAAGGCAAGTGCCCTAACCATCGAGCTGCTGGACTCAGCATTTTGCCGCAAATTCCAATTCAAATTGAGAGTTTTCTTGAAGGTCCATCTAGGAAAATTGGGCAATGGACAAAATGACATTCTCTGAACATTTATTTGGATGTAACAAGAATTGTGTGTGGGTTTTGTTGGGGGGGATTTCCTAGATTTGCGCAAACCTGGACGCCTTTCGAATAATGACAGTACAGAATTTCCAGCAACAGCTAAAAGATCAAGTGAGAGAACCTGTCAAAAAGATGGAGATAGCAGAAGAAAGAAGAGAGGTACAGACATTGAGTTGTTTTTCCTTTATTTCCCTGAGAGGCAGAATCTTATTTTTATTTAAAAACCGATTTTATTTACACCCTCTTATTACTTCCTTAAGTGTGTGTTCCAAATACACCTCTCTCTGAAGAGAAGGAATTTTGCTATCAAGTGGTCTGCACATAAAGTATTTTAAAATATATATTATTATAAATAATAATAAACTTTGCATTTGATAAGAGGCAAAGAAAGGAAAGGAAGGAAAACAACAATTTGCTGCCACACCAGACCTTTCTCTGGCGCTAATCTTTTGGACATTTATATTTCCTATAACTTCATTTAATACTTTTTTGCATTTTAACTCCGGAGAATAATTAATTGCCTCATTAGTCGCTCAACTTGAGTTGAACTCTTGATTGTTAGATCCAAATTTCCCAGGCTTGGCTTCTGATACCAAGTGACTGCAAATATTGCCGTAATCGATTTGCTTTCTCGCTTGATATTTGCCATGGTTAAAGTATGTGGCAGCTGGTCAGATCAGATGGTGACCAAATTGGTAATACCAGCTCTCAATCTGTTCTCAATTCCGTCCTCTCTTCTGGTTTTTTTTTCTCTCTCTCTCTCTCTCACCGCCCCCCCTCCCCACCCCCATTTTTTGATTTAGCAAAATAATCAATGGCAATTGAGAATGAGTAAAAAATATAACATTTTACTTAATGTATTATAGAAATTTGACAATTTAACAAATGTTAGATATATCAAATGCATTAAATAAGTGGGGGAAAGGGTATCAAATACATCATATAAAATAAGCAGAAAGACTATTAAACGATCAGTGAGACTGTATAGATTGCCAAAGTAATGGAAACTCATTTCCCCGCACATCTTAAGGATCCTTTCGGAGATCGAATCAAACAAATGATGACCCAAATCCACACCTTTCTCGAACAAGCGCCCACCATGGATTTTGGAACCCAGTCCTACGAGCAACTGATTGTGCGAATGTGTTCTACAGGTTAGAGTAAAAAGTTTTCATTTACGTCTACAGTAACCAGTGATTCACAGCACTTTCTTTATACGGTGATGACAACAACAACAACAACAACAAATTACATTTATAGAGCGCCTTTCACGTCGGGAGGACGTCCCAAGGCGCTGAAATGACGGGACTTGTTCCATTTTAACAAGACATTGGCTGGTGCATTTGGGAAATAAAATTCTTATGCAAAATGTTGATATTGCAGAATACATATACAATAACAACAAGCATTTATATTGAGGGAGAGAGGGAATGGCAGGGCTGAAGGCATAGCCACTGACGGTGGAGCAGAGGGGAGGAGGGTCACAGATATACGTGATCTTATCAAAGTGTCGTACATAGACAAACAGCATCTCAATAACATTGTGTTTGTACCTTCCCCCCCCTCCCCCCACCCCCCCCAAATCTCTGTAGGGGCAAAAGAAGAGAATCGGAAGCTGAGGGCCTGTGCAGAACACCTAAGGAAGTATAACGATGCCCTGGTCATTAACGATACCATACGGATGATTGATGCTTATGTTTATCTCACCAATTTCTATGAAGAGGAGATTTGCAAGAAGATGACGGACGATGATGAAGATGATCCCAAGTCAAAGTTAGACCAAACGGATAAATTCCTCTTCCATTTATTCAATGGTAAATAAAATAAAATCCATTTTAGATGAGAATGAAACAATTGCAAAAAATAATCACGCACTTTCTCTTAGAATATCTACAAAAGTCATTTAAAAAATATATATATATACTGTATGTATATATATATATATACATATGTAAAATTGTAACATGTAGTGTTTAGTGGGATCAAAGCCAAGAATGATCGATCTGGGAAATGGAAATATCGATTGGTGCGTGTGCTTTTCTAAGTTGGGAAGTTAAACAAACTGAAACAGGGGAAAGTGCACTTGGCTTTGTATCTCGCGCACAGATTTCATGACCAATGTTGCCCCTAAAATCTTACAGCACAGAAGGAGGCCATTCATGCCATCATGCCCAACTATTTTGAGAGAGCTACCAATTAGTCCCACTTCCCCACTCTCACCCCAGAGCCCAGCACATTTATATATATATTATTATACTGTATATAGGTTTATCTTTCTGAATTCTAATATATCTATCTTATTAAGCCCGCAACCCCCACACACATCCTTTGAAACTGCTTCCCACAGTCCTTGGCCTCATTCCCTCACTCACTAACTTCAAGGCCCATCTCAAGACCATCCTCTTGGACCAACTGTGCCTTGGGTCACCCTCCACCCCCACTCTCCCTGCCCTCCACCCCCACTCTCCCTGCCCTCCACCCCCACTCTCCCTGCCCTCCACCCCCACTCTCCCTGCCCTCCACCCCCACTCTCCCTGCCCTCCACCCCCACTCTCCCTGCCCTCCACCCCCACTCTCCCTGCCCTCCACCCCCACTCTCCCTGCCCTCCACCCCCACTCTCCCTGCCCTCCACCTCCTCCTGATCCCAACCTCCAGCTCGGATTCCAAATAACCATAATAATATTAATAATCTAGTATTTGATACAGCGCTTTTCACATCTTCTAGACGGTGTCTCAAAGCACTTCACAGAATATACTGTAAAGTGAATTGACTGTATATTTGTGGGTGAAAATCCCTGACTGTCCAGTGCCTTGGGACATCGTCCCGACGTTAAAGGCGGGCGCTGTGTAAGCGTCACGTGTTGTTGCTGTTGTTGTTGTAAACTCATTACCAATGGAATCCCACCTATTGCTGTGGCCGTTGCTCTCATTGGCAGAAAACCAAGAGAAGCTTCAAACGGTGGCTGCCAATCCTCGGTATGAAAACGGGAATTTGGCCAAACTGCGCAAGACGGTTCTTCAGGAATTCACCAAAAAGAGGGAATCTCGAGGCATCATCTTCACCAAGACCCGGCAGAACACACACGCCCTGCACGAGTGGATAGAACAAAACCAGAAGTTCAAAGACGTCGGGATCAAAGCTCGTTACTTAACTGGGGCTGGGAGCAACAGTCAGTACAAGCACATGACTCAGGTAAACCCCCCCCACCCCCCCACACACAAACACACAAACACCCCCCCCCCCCCCCCCACACACACACACCCCCACCCCCCCACACACACAAACACTCTGCCCCCTCCCACACACATATAAACCCCCTCCCACACACACACACAAACACTCTGCCCCCTCGCCCTCCCATACACACACACACAAATACCCCCCCCCACACACACACACATACAAACACTCTCCCCCCCCCCCACACACACACACAAATACCCACACACACACAATTCCCGCCTCCCACACACAAACATCCCCACATACACACACAAACACCCCCCCCCCCACTCCCCCCCCACACACGAACACTCCACCCCCCATTAGTGGACCTGCTGAAAATATTGGCTAAAACAGCATCGTTTCCATGCTATTCCATTAGGCACACGTTAAGCACAAAGGAGATTGTAGTTTTGTTACCCCCTCAGGCCTCTCCATTGACTGGTTTGCCATTCTGGGTCCCGCCAGGGGAGACAGAGAGTCTCTCAAACCTCGAGAGACAGACAGAGAGAGAGAGAGAGAGCGCTGGATATTCTGCGGCCTCAGCCTGGCTCAGGAACCAGGGACTAGAGACCATAACAGAGACCGGACGGGGCTCGATTCCTACATGTTGTTGCCAGGTTTCTATCTCACCTCAAGGCTGGTTCAGCAACAAGGAGACCTGCATTTCTCCCACCAAAAATATACTGTCACTACACGTTACAGTACTGTATATTGTAAAGCTCCTGTAGCTCAGTGGTTAGAGCACTCGCCTTACAAGGGTGAGACCTGTGTTCGAATCCAGGCAGATCAGGGAAAAATTTTGGGCAAGTTTCCTTACTCCACACGCAGGCCTAATAATAATAATCCCTCAAAAAAACAACAATAATAAAATTGGTCATTTCAATCCACGATTTTTCGTGGATTGAAATGACTGCTGCGTTTTGTCCATAAATATTCAGTCAATTCACTTTACGGTATATTCTGTGAAGCGCTTTGAGACGTCTAGAAGACGTGAAAAGCGCTACATCAAATGCAAGGATTATTATTATTAATGTTATTCTAATATTCTGTGAGACGTCTCAAAGGACGGCATAAGCATAATGCTCTATCAAATGGACATGTTAATAAGGAATATTATTTATCAATATGAAGAGCAGTAAGTAGCGTATCCCTTGATGAATACAAATGTTAAAGTTATTTCTATGGTTTGTAATCCATAAATTTCAGCTGTAAATTGGTTAAGCGTTGCCACGTGTTTTTGAATGTGTGTATATTTTTGGAACAGCATGAACAAAGGGAAGTGCTGAATAAATTCCATGACGGGGAGATAAACTTACTGATCGCCACAACCGTAGCAGAGGAGGGTCTGGATATAAAAGAGTGTAACTTTGTAATCCGCTATGGTCTGGTGACCAATGAAATCGCCATGGTGCAAGTAAGTTTGTTTAGTAAAGCTTTGATCCAGCCTGCAAGTGTGCAAGTGACTTCATCTCGGGGTTTGATGTTAAACAACTTTGTTTTCATTGTTCATGATAAATAATTTTTGTGGGTAAATCGTGGTTTAATACTATAAAGCTAGTTTTATGGCATTCCATTGTTCCAAAGTACAAAAAAATGCAGACACAGGTGGGACCGTACATTTAATATGACTTGAGCAAAGTATGAGTTATGTGAAACTCTTAGGAAATTCAACGGGATTTGGGCTAAGGGATACGGGGAAAAGGGGGGGAAGTTTGATTTGAGGTACGGATTAGCCATGATTTTATAGAATAGTGGATCAGGCTGGAGGGGCTGAATGCTGAACTGCCTCCTCCTGTTGTTCCTATATCAAACTGTGGGCTTGACATAGGAACACATAAGTTGTAAGTTCTGTTTGTTGTTCTTACATGTACGACTCAACAACAACAACAAAATGACATGTATAGGGCGCCTTCCACATCGGGAGCACATCCCAAGGCGCTGAACAGTCAGGATGGGACCTGAGCAATGGAGAGGGGCAGAGCAGGGGGGGGGAGGAGAGAGGAGGGAGAGAGTTGGGAGGGCAGCAGAAGGCACTGTCGAAGAGGAGGATCTTGAGACCAGTCTTGAAGGAGGTGAGGGAGGGAGCGAGGTGAAGGGCACTGATTTCCAGAGTGTGGGAGCAGAGAGGCTGAAAGCCCGGCCGCCGACGGTAGGTAAGCGATGACACGATTTATACAGATCAGATCAGATTTATTGCAGGTTTTACCGTAATGTTGCATTGGACTAATTTTGCAATCGCTCGCAGGCTCGGGGCAGGGCTCGGTGTAATGACAGCACGTACGCTCTGGTAGCTATAGATGGGTCAGGAGTCGTGGAACGCGAGTACGTGAATGAATTCCGCGAGAAACTGATGTACAAAGCCATTCAGAAGGTTCAGGAAATGCCAGCAGATGAATACAAGAAGCAGGTAATGTGCCTTGCTATCCACAACCGGCTGCCGCGTTTCACCCACAAAATACACAGCCAATTCACTTGACAGTATATTCTGTGAAGCGCTTTGAGACACAGTCTTGAAGACGTGATGAGGCGATGGGTCAAAGGCAAGGATTCTTCTTATTATTGTATCTAATGTAAGTATTATTATATCAAATACAAGGATTATTACAACTACAACAACAACAAAGTAGCATTTGTATAGTGCCTTTTACGTCGGGAGAACGTCCCGAGGCGGTATATCAAACTCAGGATCATTATTATTATACAAAACGCAAGAATTGTTAATATAGGCTGTAAAGTATCTTCACCTTTTTTTGTCAAATGGGGAGAAAAATATGCTGCCTTGACACCTTTGGGAACAAAGCTGTGGATTGTGTATTTTTACTAATTGCGTGTGTGATTCCCAGCCTCCGCCCCGCCCGGTGAAATGGAAGAGGGGTTGGGAGATGATATCTGGCCGGTTGAACCATCCAGAATTCTGGGGGACAATTCATTTGTTCAGTAATCTCGGTAATTGTGGCGCCAATTGAATTGTTAGGTAGAAGAACGTCAGCTACAGAACATACTGGAACTGAGGATGAAGAGGAGGAAGGACAACACCAAGCGGATACAGAGTGATTATTCCAAAGTGACTTTCCAATGCTATGGCTGCAGCAAGCTGGCCTGCTCCGGGACGGATGTCCAAGTCATCGAGAGCATGCATCACGTCAACGTTACCAAGGAGTTCCAGTACGATCTCATTTAAAAACCGTTACAAAAAGCCTCCAAAAAAATAATAATAGTAATAATTTGTTCGCTTGTCAAGCACTTTCAGACGTCTCAATAAGGCCAGATTATTATTATTAAAATTAAATTATTTAAATTAAGTTATTGAATGCAAGATTATTATTATTAGACAAAGTTAAACAATATTTAGCAAAGATAGACTAAATCCAGGTCAGAATTATTGTTGTAAAAAGGATATTATTTCTTTCAAAAGAGAGAAACAAGACGTACAGTTATTAAAGCCAATTTACTAAATTATTGATACAGGCAATTCTGCTCTGATTAAAGTGTACAATAAACCCCTTTGTGTTGAGTCTTCACCATAAAGTAAATCAGAATTGTATTTAAATTTTCCTTCCATTGCAGAGACCTGTACGGCGTAAGGGAAAATCGAGCTTTGCAAGCGAAAAGTCTGGATTATCAAACCAATGGAGAGATCTACTGCAAGAGCTGTGCCAGGGTATGTCTCCATTTCTTCCATTTATTTTAATTGGAGTCCTGCAGCTCAGGGGTTAGAGCACTCACCTTACAAGCGTGAGACCTGTGTTGGAATCCAGCAGATTAGGTCGAACCTTGGGAAAGTTTCCTTACTCCACACACACACACACACACACACACGCACGCACGCGCCTAATAATAATCCCTACCAAAAAAAACACGATAATAAAAATTGGTCCTTTCAATCACGGCTGTTTGTGGGGACGCTGCTGTGCACAATTGGCTGCCGCGTTTCGCCCACAAATATACCATCAATTCACTTTACAGTATATTCTGTGAGGCGCTTTGTGACGTCAATAAGATGTGAAAAGCGCTGTATCAAAATGCAAGGATTATTATATTAATTATTATTTCGCCAAGGAACTCGGTTGTTAATCGATTCCCAGACAGGTCAGGAGGAAACATTACTCAAGTTTCCTTACTCCAGGCACCTCTGTTTACCTTGTAGTAAATCGGAACCCGGTTGTTAGTCGATTGGCAGATCAACTTTCCCAGGATAATATTCCCTTCAAAAATAATAAATTTCAATCCACGGCTGTGTGTAGGGGACGCTGCCTTTTGCACAATTGGCTGCCGCGTTTCACCCACAAATATGTACAGTCAATTCACTTTACAGTATGTTCTGTGAGGCGCTTTGAGACACTGTCTAGAAGACAGTGAAAAGCACGATATCAAATGCAAGGATGATTATTATTATTTATTCCATCAGTAATCAGTGCAAAAAAATGACCGTTTGCCTTTCTTTTTTTAAAAAGTCATGGGGATCGATGATGGTGCATCGCGGAGTGGATTTGCCTTGTTTGTCAATCAAGAACTTTGTTGTGTGTATCGAAGGCAAGCAAACTCACAAACAAACATACAAAAAATGGAATGAAGTACCCTTTAAGCTTCCGAAATTCGACTTCATCAGTTACGCCTCTGGTTCACATATTTAATGCAGTTTGTGTGCGGGTGTGTGTGTTAAACAGCTTAAACGCTTGAAGTTATTATCAACTTATTATCAACTATTATCAAATAGTATTATCAACTATTATCAAAAGTTAACACCCGGCCTCAGCCCTGGACTGTGGTCAGGGAAGGATATTTCACTGATGGGATGTTTTGCTGTTCCAAGTTAAGAATGAAGCATGTTGCATGACACCAAACAGTGTAATGTCAAAACATAATTTATTCTGGCTGGTAGAGGTATCCATCCCCCCCCCCCCCCCCCCCCCCGGACAATTTGCTGTTTTGCTGCTTATCATACGGTCAGGCAAAAACTGCTGCGTTTATCAACATTTTAATGTTTTTAGGGAGGGGCTAAATTCATAGAAAAGTACAGATTGGGCTTAAAGAACAACAGGAAGTTAGAGCCTGATGCAGATGTTTGCACTGTTCTGTCTCCAACACAAAGAGAAGCAAAAAGTACTATTGCATAATCTACATTACAGTGTTTACTCTGCTGATCTGGGCTTGAATTCCAGGGCAGAAATTCAATGAACTGACAAACTGTTTGGTTTGTTTCCCGGTTTGAAGAAGTGAATTTTAAAATAGAAAGCTGCACTTGGGAAAAAAATATATATATTTTTATTATTGGGGGGGAAAAAAGCACTTTTGTGTGGTTATTTGGGCTTTCATTGGTATTGGGGTTCCAGTGTTGGTATTGGCGGCGCCTTGGGACATCCTCCCAACGTGAAAATTGCTGTACAAATGTAATTTGTTGTTGTTAGAACTGGCTGTCACAAATGCTACACTCTTTAAACACCTCAAACAACTCCATTCTGAAGGTTTCATTGTGGATCGACTTGTGATTACTGGCTTCAGGTCTCTTGCCTACTCTCTGGTTCTCGTGCCTGAAGATTAAATAAAGTTGTAAATAAACTATTTTATTTAATAAACTTATTGTCTTTAAAAGTTAAATGTCGCTTTTTTGCTGTTAACGTGTCCATATGACTGTGTGCGGTTTAGAAGCACCTCCCAGCACCTCACCTCCCTGTTTGGGGGCGGTGGGGGGAACGCTGCTGTGCGCAATTGGTTTCACCCCACAAATATACACGCAATTTACTTCACAGCACTGTGAAGCGCTTTGAAACGTCAATAACATGTGAAAAGTGCTATATCAAATGCAAGTATTATATTATATACCATTGTTGGGATATGGAGGTACTGTATTAAAAATTAATTATAGTTAGTTCCAATCAGGCACCAATTAAAACAATCTATCCACAACACAGGCTTGGTCAGCAACCTTGAGCAAAAGGGAGAGAAACAATTTGTCTACACAAAACACCAGGTGCACATTCCCCTGCGCTGAGATACTGGTCCCCTTGGGTACTGGTCCATGCCAATAATACAAGGAGCGCAATAACATCAGGAGCTTCTAGGAAAAATAAAGAATTGAAGGAGAGCCATCTCAAGGTTTGGGAAAGCAAGGAGGCAGACAAACTGGCCTGGGTAGTTTGAGAACTGCTCTGCTCATCAAGATAAGCGAGGCTGGTGGAGAAGTATAAAGATAGGAGAGAAAGAGTGGCTCGTGACAACAGTTGGGGGAATGTCTCAGGCTAAACCGAGATCTCCAGCCGGCCACTGTTGTCCAGAGCTGCTGGAATGGATCATGGTTCCAGTTGTTCTGTTTTACAGGCAGAGAAGCCTCAGTTAGAGAAGGAAAGTTAGAAGGCGTGAGTTTTGTGAGAAGCCTGAACCTGTCTTATGATGTAACAGCCTGAATCCAGCATTGTATTCTACACAGAACTGGTAGTGTGATTCTTTTATTCTATCATTCTAAAATTGCTTATAATCATTAAATCGCTATACCTTTATTAGGGATTGTTGGATCATTATTTTGAACTCTCGGGATCGGAAATCCCAACACCATGTAGAGTTTGCGACACGACATGTCGAGCGACTGCCAGGAAGGTTGGAAAACAAACGAGAAGGAACCTGATCTTCTTCCATCCATAAAATTCTTACGTGCTTACCATAAAACACACATTGTCGTTGCAATGTATCTCAAACATATTTTACATATTTTTATCAGTACCATAAACACCGTCAAGGCAAAAGAAAAGAGCAAGAGAAGATTGTTTCTCACCTTGTTGCTAACCCCTATTGCACCCCCTCCAATGGGAAACAAGAGACATTCAGTGATTATTTTTGTAACAACCAGGTTTGAGCAAAATGACAAGAGTGGAGCCCTACAGCTCAGCACTCGCCTAATAAGCGAGAAACCTGGGTTTGATTCCCAGCAGGAATCAAACTTACCTTGGCTAAGTCTCCTTACCCCAAACGCCTAATCCTCAACAAAACAATAATAAATTGGTCATTTCAATCCGCGACTGTTTGTGGGACACAGCTGTGCGCAATTGGCTGCCGAGTTTCAGCCACACAATATATATACACACACGCACGGACAAACAACTCAGGAAGTGCCAAAGATGTGGAACAAGATCATGAATATAACTGGGGGGGGGGATGAAGGATAAGGAACTAACACGTTGTTTTCGGGCTTGTGTAGGGTAACAATATAGAAGTGAATGTCTTGCTACTTAATAATGATAGTAGCAATAATAAGAACATAAGCAATAGGAGCAGGAGTAGGCCATTCTCACTATTTTGCTTTCCTCACTATTACACAATTAGGCGAAGTTCAGCAAACCTGAGGAAAGCTAGTTGCAATTTTATTTTTATAGTGACACACACACACACACACACATATATAATATATCTGTAGCTCCTGCAGCTCAATGGTTAGAGCACTCGCCTTACAAGCATGAGACCTGTGTTCGAATCCAGGCAGGTCAGGGTGAAACCTTGGGCAAGTTTCCTTACTCCACACACACATGCACACACACACATACCTAGTAATAATCCCTCCAAAAAAAACACAATAATAAAATTGGTCATTTCAATCCATGACTGTTTGTGGGGACGCTGTGTGCAATTGGCTGCCGCGTTTCTCCCACAAATATAGTCAATTTAGTTTACAGCATATTCTGTGAAGCGCTTTGAGACATCGATAAGATGTCAAATGCAAGGATTATTATATTATTATAATATATTAAATATATACAGTAAAAAACCATAGAACCCTCTCTACTCTGTATTTTCTGGAACTAAATCTTTAGCCAAGCCTCACTGCTTGGGGCCAATGCTGTCCTGTTAATAACGTGATTAGATTGCAATCAAGTGCAATTCAAGTTGTAATGAGGAATATGAAGCAATCAGCTGCATGTGATTGTTTTATTATCTGCACCTTAATTACTGTCAAGGAGCTGTGGTTTATAAACCTTTGTCTCCTGAACAGCAAACACTTTGCTGACTATTTGTATTTCAATCGTTAACAGTCAGCGACTATGATAAATTAAGAGCTAATTTACTCAATAAGCAAAGCTTTGTCCTCACACACCCCACACCCCCTCCCCCCTCACAGCTAATGACAAATATAATGGGTGGTTTGGGGGTACATTTCAGTGAAGAATTCTATAACGCTTGACATTTAGTTATTACAAAGTCATTAAGTCCTAATTTTTTAGGGGGAAATATATGCTACAGAAAATCTGTTCTTTTACTCCTGAGAGTTTTGTTTTGTTATGGGGGCTGCATGGTGAGGTGGGGTAGGAGGTCACTAAACCAGATTAAAAAATCTTAACAACAACAGCAACAAATTTGATTTATAATTAGATTTATACAGTTCCTTTCTTTCACAGCGGGAGGACGTCCCAAAGTGCTCACAGAGAATTCCTGTTACCCTGCTCCAACCGTCTCCCAATATAGTCCAGGGTTTTGTATGTCAGCTAATTTGTGTGTTAGCCCTAGCTTGGCAAATGATTTAACGGAAGCTAAATCAATCACCCAATGAGCCAGGTCAAACCCAATTTACCTAAAGTAAAATCTTACTATATCAGGAGCAAGTTGAACAATCACCTGAACTAAAGCCTCTGCCTCTGACATGCTTAAGAATATTGTTATCTTCTCCGGGTCTTGTCTGTGGCAGATGTAATCAGTGTGAGCAATTCCTTCAGATCCCACAACCTCTGTTGACACCAATGAATCGCTCGGTTTATTATTAGCCACACTCCATCATTACTTCACTTGCCAGATATGAGAATATCTTTACATACATCAACACGACAATCATTCTAATCATTCTATCCTTGCATTTGGTATACCGGCTTATTGTGTGGGTTGAGGCGTCCCAAAGCGCTTCACAGTCACTGTTGCAGTTGTGCTGCAAATTGGAGTGACTGTGTATGTGTATTTTGGTAGGTGAAAGGCGGCAGGTTGTTGACCAGTGGCTCAGCCAGCAGTGGCCCACAAACAACAACAGCAACAACATTACATTGATTCAGAGCCTTTTACGTCGGGAGGACGTCCCAAAGCCGCTGAACAATCAAATCTGCCCCCTCCCCCCCAAACAAAATCTGCCCCCTCCCCCCCAAACAAAATCTGCCCCCTCCCCCCCAAACAAAATCTGCCCCCCCCCCAAACTAAATCTGCCCCCCCACCAAACAAAATCTCCCCCCCCCCAACAAAATCTGCCCCCCCCCAAACAAAATCTGCCCCCCCCCCAAACAAAATCTGCCCCCCCCCAAACAAAATCTGCCCCCCCCCCCAAACAAAATCTGGCCCCCCCCCCCAAACAAAATCTGCCCCCCCCCCAAACAAAATCTGCCCCCCCCCCCAAACAAAATCTGCCCCCCCCCCCCAAACAAAATCTATGCAGATGCAGACACTAAACAATCGTGGTGTGAATGACCAATTTTTAGTTGAAAGGAATTGTTGTCCAGGACAGGACACCGAGAGAAAGAGAGAGAGAGGGGGAGAGGGAGAGAAATTTCCTTCTCTGTGTGAAGCACTCTGAGACACCGTCTGGTGCGGAGGGCGCTATATAAATCCAAGTTGTTGTTGTTGAATAGCGTTCTTGGATCTTTGACGTTTTCCCCTGAACAGGCAGGCGAGATCCTCGGTTTAACGTCCATTCTGAAGAACCTTAAAGCCATTGGTTTTTCCCAGACGCACGTAGAGCAACAAAAAACTTTAAGACAACTATAATTTAGCCGGGTACCTATCCAATTTCCAATCCAGATTATTTTTTAAAAACGGAGAGGAAAGTGAGTTAATGGAATGCAATGCCCTCCCTCCCTCTCTCTCTCTCTGGAGGGACACAGTCTGCTTACCTAACCGTGGAGACAATTAGGAGCAGGTTGGCGAGAGCCAAGGCTTTGGTGGGACCCCCGGGGGGAGTGTCAGCTGAACGTCGAACCAGCTCAACTCACATAGTTTGAGAGCCCATTGCCTGGCAAGCTTTCCTGAGGAGAACCTACTAAGTGGAGCTGAGTGGCAGGAAGGAAGGATTCCCTGCCTCTCCCCACTCCATTCCCCAAAGTAACCGGTCTTATCTGCCCCAACAGTTACAGGTTTTAAAGATTAACAATGACAGATTTGTTACAGAACATGTCTGGTTGTTTACAGGGGAATATTCTGTTTACCCGTCCAAAAAAGTCAGTGAGATTATCAGGTAAAGTGTTGGCACAGACGAAACAACAAATTGGCACCTTGTAAGCACAGTTTGTAGATTGCACATTCACACACACTACTCCAATAACATAACAAACAACCCCCCCCCACCACCACCCAATGTGCTGTGAGCAGGCTTTTGTTTCTGATGTATACACACGGCTGGTTGTTAAGCAACATGAGTTTCAGTGGTACCGTTATATTAATAAAAATGCAAGGATTATTGTAATTGCCAGCGAGGAATTGGGATTTGTACTTTCCACTCCATTAATTAGAACTGATTAGGATTGACATTTCGCCTATCAACAAACGCTGGTAGGTTTTTAGATAATATTATTCAAGATCATTTGTAACTCAACGCTTCCAGCACCTCCCTTCCTTGGTCACCACCCTTTCAGTTTGCGCTGTAACCCTGGGCTGTACATTGTGTATTGCAGTGACTTTATAATGAACAACTAAACAAAGACAATCTTGATTCCCACCTACATTGCTGTTACACTGGGCGCAATTGACAGCCAGGTTTCGCCCACAAAATATACACATTACTCCACTTCACTTTACCGTGTATTCAAATAGTTACCAGAACAACTTACCCTGCGCATACACAGGACAGCCAACGTCTCAGAGCGCTTACAACAACAACAACAATAATTTGGATTTATATAGCGCCCTCCATGTCAGACGGCGTCTCAGAGCGCTTACACAGTCACACCGTGAACCTCACATAAGTCGGATCAGTCGGGACCCTCTGTTTGATGTAACTGATGAACAGTATGAATCATGTCAAACGTGTGTGGGATATAAACTCTGGAAAGGGATTTGGGGCAAACGCACGGCACGGAGCCATTCTCAACAACCTGATGCGGCAAAACCTCAAACGCTAAAGATTCTTGTTCTATTATTTCACCCGATTTTAGTCACATCAAACTGAAGTTAGTTTTACTGCTAAACCACGTTTGGGATGGATAGCTCCAGTTCCGATGTTAAGGTTGCAATACATTTAATCCACCTTCTTTCTAAAAGGTGTTGGTTTTGGGGGGAGATAATCCTACATATACTGTATCAGGAATATTGTGAGTTACATGTTTCCACAGAACAGCAGCTCCCTGTGAATGTGTGGTGGGGGGGTGGGGGTAGGGGAGAGTTACATATTTTCCTCTCTCCACACTAGAAATTCTTCAATACTGTACTAGATAATCTAACCAGGACTGAGATCCAAATTGGCAGGAAGCAAGAACCAGAGGAAGGAAGCCAGTTAATCCTCTCCGTGAAAACAGTACTTTAACAAGCACACTTTTTTTCTCTCTCTACATTTCATGTAATGTCATAAAACACAACCTGTCTCTCTCTCTCTCTCTCTCTCTGCGCAATATAGTCGCACACTGGGTACATTTAAGAGTTAAAGACCAAATAGCATTCCTGGTAATCTACAGATCCAAAAAAATAATACCGGACTGCTGAGTGGTGTCTCACTGAGGGCTATTTATGTTAACCCTAACTCCAGTGCTTACAGTGACTGTACAGGGTGGAAACAGCTGTCTTGCCGACAGCCACATTTGCTGACTCCAACTCAGTGTCTGAGCAAAGAGCATTTTAGGATTATCTTTATTCCTCTTCTAACCCGCCTCCTTGTCTTATTGCATTGTAAACCCTCTCTTTGCAAAGCCTCACGCTTTGCTAGCGATTGGGAGTCACCCTCCGGTATTCAGTCCATGTGCTCCAACCTACTAACTTGCCTACTCCTTCGTTCGTTGAGAGAGGAATTATTAAATGTCACGTTCGCTCATCTTCACCGGGTTCGTTAAAGAAGCTATTGATAAAGTTTGAGGTGTGTCTTGCTAGCCAGGACAGTGTGTGTAAGCAGTTGTCGGTGTGTAGGCAGTCCTGCCACAGGACTCACAGCCATCGAGGTTTCATCTCCCCCAAAAGCACAAGACATCAGCCGAGTATGAAGGTCAGTAAAGCTGTGTGCAGCTGCCTCTCTCCCTCTCCCCGCTCTCTCTCTCCGCTCTGTATTGCACACACACACAGCGCACAGACTCATAATGTGGGGGTTGAAAGTTGGAGCTTTGTGTCTTTTCCCTTCTGTCTGATTGTTTACTTTGTGATGTGTTCATTCTCCCAGATTTGCAAACATTAACAACTGCAGGATTTTCTATTTGCTCTAATGGATTTGTTTAGGTGGTGGGGGAGGGGGGGAAGGGGAGGAGGGGGGAGTGGGGGGGGAGGGAGAAGGGGAGAAGCGTGTTGGTTAACTATCACTTCAGTCCACGACAATTTGTGGGGACGCTGCTGTGCGCTACCGCATTTCACCCACAAAATATGCAGTCAATCCAATTGACAGTGTATTCTGTGAAACGCTTTGACAAGTCTTCCCTCCGTCAAGGCCTGACTCAAGACTCTCCTTTTGAACTGTGCCTTTAGTCGCCCTCTCACCTCTCTGCCCTCCCTCATCCCAACCCTGCCCCTCACCCACCCTAATAATCTTATAATAAAATTATAATTTTATTGTAGTTGCTGTTGTCTCAACAACATGATAAGGCGCTTATTATTATTAACATGGGGGTGGGGGGGAGTGTATAGGTCAGGCCATTGCTGTTAGTGTACTGGGCATGTCTTTCCTTGCTTTAGGATTAGCCACAGAAGGATTGGTGTAATATGTCTCCTCTCACTCCTCCTCTCGTGATTTCTCTCTCCCTCTCTCTCTATCTCTCTTTCAGACCGTCTTAAAAGTGCTGTTGGGGACGGCGGTCGCTGCTGTCCTGGTTATATGCATCGTGGTGCCCATTGCTGTGTTGGTGCCCAACAGTGAGTTTATTTACTTGACCATTACCCTGGCCTCGCCAACAAGATGATTCCCTTTGCAAAAATAAAATAATGATTTGATCATTTCAATCCACGCGTGGGGGGACGCTGCTGTGTGCGATCAATTAATTGGCTGTCGCGTTTTGCCCACAAATATACACAGTCACTTCACTTTACGGGATATTCCGTGAAGCCACTTTGAGCCGTCACGAAGATGTGATGGGGAGCTATATCAATTGCAAGGATGATTATTATTATTAATATTATTACAATGTTTTCAACATCAACAGCTGGCTTCACAGGGGTAGATGGGGGGGTTTATCAGCGGCGGGAGCTGAGGCTGAGTGGAGGGAAGAGGTGACCGTACACACAGTAGGTGGGGTGGAAGGGGGGGGGGGGGGGTACAGGGGCAAGCCAGGAGAATTGGGGAATTGAGCGAGAGAGAGAGAGAGAAAGAGTTCCAAAGCCTTTTCAGTGCGTATTTGTATATTTGTCTCTACCGTTACATTCAAACAAAACCTGATGGGGGGAAAACAATAGGAATAAGATTGCAGAGAAGCTGTGTCTGTTCCCATTATTGTCACTGGTAATGTGCTACTCAGTGCACTCAACCTGCCCACCATAGCTACGCTGTTAAACACGTCCCGGGGAAATATTTAATACCTGTAGCTTTCATTCCACATGGACTGTGCCATCTGGCCCACATCCAGAGGCATTCACATCTACTGCGGCTACAATCCCACTCGCAAAACAAACACAACACAAGCAGGCAGTGCCTCAGATAACAACAACAACAAAATGACACTTGTCCAGAGCCTTTCACGTCAGGACAACGTCCCAAGCCGCTGGACAGTCATTGTTTCAGACCCGAGCTGGGGATGAGATGGGAGGAGGGGGGAGTTTGGGAAAGGGGGTGGGATTTGATACTGACCGATGGGACCATCAAAGAGGAGAGTCTTGAGGCCAGACTTGAAGGAGGCCAGGGAGGGGGCGAGCGAGGCAGAGGGACTGCGGGATGGAGTTCCAGAGGTTGGGGGCAGAGTGGCTGAAGGCTTGCCCAACAATGGCTCGCCTTCAGTGGGGGGGTGGGTCGGGGGATGTGGAGCAGGCCGGAGCCTGCTGGGCGGAGGGGGAGGGCAGGTTGGTAAGGGGATAGGAGGGTGCAGAGGGTGGGGTGAAGCCGTGGAGGGCTTTGGAGGTGAGGACCAGGATCTTGAATTGAATCCTGTGGGTGATGGGTTTCTCAGGGTTGCTAGTCTTGTCGCTTATCCTCACCTGATTTGGGGACCATTCCTCTGAAGTTCCAGCCCACCCCCCAATGGAGGCCGGTTGTTCGAGAATGAACAGTTATAGCTTGTGTCCGAGTGTTGGTTGGAAACTGGTTTTGTATAGAACGCAGTCAACAGAAAGCGCTGGCAGCCATTGTTAGTTGGATGCACACGAAAGAACGTGAGTGGGTCTAACCCTGGATTCTAATTGATGTTTCAAGATTTGACTTTCATTTGATTTGATTTGAGGCCATCAACGCTGATTGGAAGTATTTAACAATTAAGTAGTGGAACAAGGATCTACAATGAACTCTATCCTCTAAAGGGTAAATGTATAGCGTTGTAGATTATAGTACAGTATTAGACATGGAGTGTAGAAGAAAGTCACAGGATATATATACTGTGAGGTTCAATGACTGTATTTTCTAGGAAAAACCCTGAAAACCCAGTTGTGCGCAGCAACAGTATCTGACCGACAGCCAGAATAGGGCGCGGGATCTTTAATATCCACCTGAACAAGGCCTGGTGTTTGGGATGAGCCAGGTGTCTGTCCGGTGATGGGGAAACCCGTTACCATTGCTTAAGAGTCTCCAAACCTTCCCCAGCTACACACACATGGGAATCCCAGAGATAGATTGTTGGAATGCGATCTCCCCCCCTCTCTCTCTCTCTCTCTCTCTCTCTCCCATAGTGTGCGTTGGGGTAACTGGAGTCTAAAACCTGCACGATAGGTTGTTATTGATATCACCATCTGGGAAACGTATAGAGTAAGAATTTTTGCTGTTCAAAAATAATATATGTTAGCCTGTCTGTTAATATCCCTATATATATATAGATACCACAATGAGCAGCAACCCATTTAATATATTGATATGTATTAATGTTATGGAGTCCTGCAGCTCAGTGGTTAGATCACGCACCTCGCAAACGAGAGACCTGGGTTCAATAACCGACAGGTCAAGGCGAAACCTTGGGCAACTTTCCTTACTCTACACACACACACACACGCACACATACGCCTGATAATAATCTCTCAAACAATAATAATTTGGTCATTTCAATCCACAACTGTTAGTGGAGACGCTGCTGTGCGCAATTGGCTGCTGCGTTTTGTCCCCAAATATATACAGTCAATTCACTTTACAGTATATTCTTTGAAACGTCTGTTTCTATTTTTGTTTCAGAAACTAAATGGATCCACTTGGAAAAATACAGGGTTTCCTGTAAGTCTATTAGGCCATGTTCGCTCATCTGGGTTTGTCAATTACAGTAATAAGTCAACTTTACAAAAACTCCTTGCTATATATATTAGAAGTCAGGTTAATGGGTCAGTTAGCTTATTGGTAAAGCAAATAGAGCACTTGGCTTGCAAGCAAAAGTATCCCGTGAGTTTCACCCACAAAACACACAATCAATTCACTTTGCAGTATATTATTTGGCTTACAAATAAAATAAATTATTTATAAATTATTAATTAGGGAGCAACCAGGTAACCTTCAATATATCAGTATAACAATCGCTAACTCTGAACCAGTGCTCTAAAGGTCAAGTGTGGTGTCGTTAAGTTAGAGCAAACACAATAGTAAATCATTAAGCCACTTGTGTGTACACAAACAGCTTGAGGTTTGTTGTAAATGTTCCGCCTGCAAAATATACAGTCAATTCACTTTGCAGTGAAGCGCTTTGAGACGCCTCGAAGACATGATAAGCTGTTATATCAAATGCAAGGTTTATTTATTTTATTATCATATTAATTGCAAGATTATTATTATGCATCAGGAATCTGTCAGATACAACAAAGTAAATGTCCATCAATCTGTTCACAACAACTCTAATTCAGTGCTAAATATTGATCACTGACTGTAGTAGTAACATAGTATGTTCAAATATAACTTTGAACCATTTTCTGTTTAAAGGCCTGATCATCAGGAGACGGACATTTATTTATATTTAGTGATCTACAGGTCGCTTTCAATATACATGCTGGTAATAGAGGAGGAAAACAAATCACAGTCTACTTAATATGAACTGTTAGCATATTCAAATACGTGGTCAAATGCAGCTGGAAACAATCAGCAGGTCAGGCAGCATCTATGGAAAAAAGAAAAGTGAGTCAACATTTTGGTTTCCACGAAACCTTTGTCAAGAACGTTTCTGTTTTTGTTTCAGATTTCCAGTAACTTTTCTAGAGGGGGAGAAGTTAGATAGTGTTAGTGTTCAAAGTGATTTGGGTGTCCTTGTACACCAGTCCCAAAAAGTTAGTTTGCAGGTGCAGCAAGCAACTAAGAAGGCAAACGACATGTTAGTGTTCATTGCAAAAGGTTTAGAGTACAAGAGTAGAGAAGCCTTGCTGCAACTGTATAGGGCTCTGGTGAGACCACACCTAGAGTATTCTGTGCAGTTTTGGTCTCCATATTTAAAACAGGACATACTTGTCTTAGAGGGGGGGGTGCAGTGTAGATTCACTAGGTTAGTTCCTGGGATGAGGGGACTGACCTATGAGGATAGATTGAATAAACTAGGGCTGTATTCTCCAGAGTACAGAAGAATTAGGGGGGATCTTATTGAAACATATAAGATTCTTAAAGGGCTGGATAAAGTAGACACTGAGGGACTGTTTCCCCTGGTAGGAGAATCTATAACCAGGGGTCACAGTCTTAAAATTAAGGGTCAGCCTTTTAGAACAGAGTTGAGGAAACATTTCTTCACTCAGAGGGTAGTGAATTTATGGAATTCACTACCCAGAAGGCTGTAGATGCTCAGTCCTTGAACATTTTCAAGGCTGAGACTAATAGATTTTTGAAAAATAGAGGGATTAGGGGATATGGGGATAGGGCAGGTAATTAGGGTTAGGTGAGAAGATCAGGCATGATCTTATTGAATGGCGGAGCAGGATGAAGGGACGAATGGCCTACTCCTGCTCCTAATTCTTATGTTCTTATCTGCAGTGTTTTGTGTTTTTTTTTAATTTCAAATACATCTTTTTTTCTTTCATGAAAACGCTTTGTCTAAAACGTTATTTGTGGAACTGAGAGGCAAACATTTAGATTTCTCAAGTTGAAGAACGGAAACACTTGCCAATGCGGGCACATTCCCATTTTTGGTGTTTGAGGGCTGGTGTCATGAGGCGGCTTTAAGTTTAGAAACTAGGGAGGAGCTAGAGAGGAGACATCTAGAGGTGGACAATGTTGTGCGCAACTGGCTGCCATGCTTCGCCCACAAAGCCACCCATCAGAGTTCCCTTTACAGTGTGCTCTGCCAAGCAATTTGAGATGTCTCAAAGATTTGAGCAGTCACTATATCACATGCAATGATTGTTATTATTATTAATAGTACTGTTATTATCAGTTGGGATCTCGGCATGTGAGACTTGATGGAATCATCTGTGCAGCCACTGGTGGTAACGGGTTTTGCTTAATCATTCCTTTCATTGCTTTATCATTCAGCGTCTCTTTCTTACCAGCTTTGATTATATAATCACATGTTTCTAAAGCTTCCCAAAGTTCAGCCAACACATGACAGAGCATTACCAAAACTACACAAGCTTTCAAAATGTTGTACAATTAGTCTCACTTGCTGTGAGGCTAATTCCCTTTGGAGACGAAGGAAGGGCTGCTGAAATTTTGCCTGAATTCAAATGTCATCGCAAATATTCATTACAAACAATAAAAAGATCCAGTCTAGTCTAGCGTATAAAGGGTGACTTGGACACTTATTTTCTCCTCGTATTCTTAACACATAGTACTGTGAAATCCAGCCACTGTCAAGTGCTAAGCAGAGGCTCGTTTGATTTTCAATGTGTCCATATTGATATAGAATATACAGCAAAATATGCAAAAAAAATGAAAGCCTAATGGCTCCTGACATGTTACATTTAATGACCATAGAAGGTATGGTTTATTGCACTACAATATACAATCTCACACACACACACATACATCCTTCTCTCTGTTTGAAACCCAGCCAGAATTCAGGACTGTTCTGCATCAGGAGCAAACTAACCTGTTTATTGTCAAAGTCCAATTGTTCTGTGCGTATAGTATACTATACGCACAGAACTATCTTCTGCAGTATATCGGCAACTGAGAACTGTTGTTGTGTTTTGGAGTGTGAATTATTTGAGCTCTGTAAAAAACACATGTGGAGAGGGGGGGTGAGTGTGTCAAATGTGAGCTTTGTTATATTTGAAATGCGTTGGCGCTCACTGTCTAACTTACACTTGGGTACAGTGCTGCATTGTCAGAGGCTGCCATTCAAATTACATATTAATAATAATAATAATTTGATACAGCACTTTATCACATCTGCAAAACATCTCAAAAGCGCTTCACAGAATAGACTCTGAAGTGAATTGACTGCATGGTTTGTGTGCGAAACGTGGCAGCCAATTGCGCATGGCAGTGATTTAAAAAAAAATTAATCTGCTATCAGAGGTAGTAATTAATGCTGTACATTTTTTTACGGGGTTTAACTTTTTTTTAAAAACATATATTTAGTTGGTGTTACCTGACTAAATAATTCATGCAATTTTGCTGTTTTGCATTGAAAAGTAGTTTTTTAAAAATATATATGTGTGCGTAGCTAATACACAACAACAAACAACTTGTTTAATTAGCGCATTTCACGTCAGGAGGATGTCCCTGATTACATTTCAACCACAAAATGCGTAGTCACTACACCTTACAGCGTATCCTATAAGATCCTATTATGATCCTACAAGACACAAAATAGCTAGTATTACAAGATAAACATGCTCTACAAGCATCATTTTGTTGTTTGTTTGTTGTTGTTGTTGATCTGAGTCGACGAGTCTTTACAGAAACTAAAATAACAGACTATCAATGTCAACCAGCGGTGGATCTGGCTTTCCTCGCTGGGTCGAGTGACAAGAAACTCAACTATGTCTAGTCTGTTCTGTCTCAAGGAGTTAGTGCCAACCCAATGAGACATGGAGCAATGAAATAGCAGTTCATTGCCCTCGGCAGCCTGTGATGTGATGACTAGTTACTGTACAGAAGGTTGGGAGAATAATGCTCAGTATGTATTTTGGGATTCTCTACAGAAAAAAAACACAAAGAATATAACCAGCAATGAACCCCACCCCTTCTCTATCACTGACACAGAGGAATGCTCATACCTCTTTAGCTGAGGAAATGTTTTCCTCCAAACATGCGTTTTCCATATTTATTTGTAGATAAATTGTGTGTGAATGACCACACGGTTCCCAGGAGCAGTAATAATAATAATAATAATAATCCTGGCATTTGACACAGCGCCTGATCACATCTTCTAGTCACCTCAAAGTGCTTCTCAGCATGATTCTATAATTCTATGATTCTATGATTCTATGATTCTCTGATTCTATGATAGACTGTCAAGTGAGTTGACTGGAATACTTTGTGGCCGAAACGCGGCAGCCAATTGCGGACAGCAGCGTCCCCACAAACAGGCGTGAGTCGAGTGCCCAAACTATTATTATTATTATTGTTGGTAGTAGTATTATTTTGAAGGGATTATTGCCCCCAGGAAAAACGATGCAGTATTATGAGACATTAGAGATCCCCTTTGGGACACTGTATTTGATTGCTTACACTGCCAGACAAACCTCTTTCCTTGTTGTCTATTCCACACATGATCATTTCACTGCATGTTCCACAGTCAGTGGCTAATAATATGAACAATATTCCCTTAACCTTTGCTGCTTCATAAGAATAAGAATAAGAATAATTCTTACATTGATGTAACATTTTTAATGTGTTGCTATATGTCTCAAAGCGCTTCACAGAATATACTGTGAAGTGAATTGACCGTATATATTTGTGGGAAAGCGAAACGCAGCAGCCAATTGCGCACAGCATTGTCCGCACAAACAGTTGTGGATTGAGTGACCAAATTATTATTGTATTTTTTGAGGGATTATTATCATGTGTGTGTGTGGAGTAAGGAAACTTGCCCAAGGTTTCGGCCTGACCTGCCAGGATCGAACCCGGGTCTCTCGCTTGCAAGTACAAGTGCTCTAACCATTGAGCCACAGGATTTCACAACTTTATGTTCTAGAGTGGGTGGGGGTGGTGGGGAGGGGGGGAAGGGGTGCGGGGGTGGGGGGTGGGATGGGAGGAATGCATTGCCTGAAAAGGTGGTGGAGGCCGATTCGATAACAACTTTTAAAAGAGAGGTAGACGTTTATTTGGGGAGGACGGGTTTGCGTGGTTATGGAGAGAGCTGGGCAGTGGGATTAAGTTGCTCTTTTCAAAGAGCCGGCACAGACTCAATGGGCCAAATGGCCTCCTTTTGTGCCGTAAGATTCTATGATTCTATGATATATATAAATGGCTTCAAGCAAACCACTTGTGCTTTTATTTTTATTTTCATTAGCAAAACAAGGCCGAGATGAACGTCCAAAGTTCACTTTATTTGATTATTTAAACAAGACGTACAAGTATGAAACCTACAACACATTGTGGATATCAGGTAACGCGTGATCAACTTACACTGACTGAGGCGTCAGCCTGTTAGGCAATGGTTCTGCTGTTAATTGCTGCAGAAGCGTTTTTGCACCTATAGTTCTTTCTTTGAACTATAGTTTGAAGGGTATGTGCACAAAGCTCAAAGGTTTGTCAGACTTTATAGAACAAAGATCAAGGTCTGTGAGCAGGAATTCATTTGAGTTCATACAGAAATAAACACAAACACACACATATATTATATATTGTATAAATATACATATCTATAGGGTTTCCTCACACTAGAAAAAAATTAGTAACTTGATACAATGCAACTTACATTTATTTAGCACATTTCACATGTTTTTTAAATGAAGGTTCTGGACCTGAAACACGTTTTTTATTCTAAAACATTGCACTGAGTAATAGTTTGACGTCACTCCAATGTTAATATTTTCAGGGAGCGAATACCTACATAAAAACATGGAGGGAAACGTTGTTAGGTATGACGTTGATGCTCAGAATTCCCAAATCCTCCTGTACAACAGCACTTTTGTAAGTACAGTATGTGATACAACAACATGTCTGACGACTTGACCAAAAGCAAGCGCAAATATAAATTGTTCATAAAATCAGCCGTTTGCACTTTTACTGGTATCTTTCTCGTGTGACATTTCCACTGTATCTTTTAAAAATCATGTTTTGATGGAATTAATGGAGCAAATTATTATAAATAAACCTGCCAAGATGTTATCTGCCTGGTAGCTGACCTGGTGAAATCAACAAGCTTCAAGTTAACAAGCTCTCACAATCTAGAAACTTGATCTCGTTAGCATTTTGATATTTCAATTGTTGATACAGAAGCAAGCGAGCGGGGAATTCTCGGATGCACGTAGGATGCACGGAATGTTCTGAATGTTCTGATTCCCCCTCAAAAAACACGCTGTCAACTTTCATTATATAGGAGGAAGTCAAAGCAAATGATTACCTACTGTCACCTGATCAGAAGTTTGCTTTATTTGAAAGCAACTACACAAAGGTAACGCTATATTTTACATTTCAACATTTATTTACTTTTATTATTTCATCACGAAGACATGTGGCAGATATTAAACACGCACTACTTTGTAAAATTGCAATGTGGAGTTTTAGAAGGACATTTATATAGATAGATATATATATTATATATACAGTATACAGTATATAAAATGGGTATGGGGTGGGGGAAACATAGGAAAAGTGAAATGCTAACACAATACAGGCATAATGTGCCAAATATCCTTCTGTGTACTGACATTGCTGGCATTGTTACAGAGAATTATTTCTGCTGAAGGTAAAATGGTTTCTCTCTGATGTTAGTAGGAATACAAACTCCTGCTTCTAGTGATTCTCCCGCCACATACAATGCACTTAATTCTTTCTTTCACTTTGCCCACAGACTTGGAGGCATTCCTACACAGCAGATTACACAGTGTACGACCTGACGACGAGGTCAGTTATTCGTGCTGAATTGCTTACACTATGTATTTTAAAAAATTCTTGCGCAATTAGCTGCCACGTTTCGCCCACAAAGTATACAGTCAATCCAGCTCACTCTGCAGGACATGCTACGAGTTGCAGACATGGAGAGGCGCGGTGTCAAATGCAAGTCTGCTCGAGCGCAGGCGGCAGAAATCCGGCCTCACGGTTCACCACCGACTGTGGCTCGAACAGCTACCGCCGTTCCTTGTCTCGCGCAAGAACGGCCGACTACTCCAACATCATCCTGGAGGCTAATAACAACCCCAAAGTCCTCTTTTCCCCCATCCACCACCTCCTCCGCGCCCCCCCTCAGACCCCCTCAATCTTCACTTCAAATGCAAAGTGCGAGGAGGTCATGGACTTCTCCTCCAAGATCCACAATATCCGCCAGGCAGCCTCATCCTCCTGCCTCTCGTCTCCCACTACCACCCCCACCCCATCCCCCTCACACCCCCCCCACCTTCAGCTCCTGCCTCGACCCCCTTCCTACACTCCTCCTCCACAGTCTCTCCTTCCTCCCTCTCACGCACTCTCACCTCCATGAAGCCAACAACCTCCTGCCTCGACCCCATCCCCACCAACCTACTGCTCCCCCAGCTCCCCCTCCTCTGCCCACTGCTGGCTGACATCAACAACCAGTCCCTCTCCTCCAGATCAGTCACTGACCCCCTCAAAACTGCTGCCATCACCCCTCTCCTCAAAAAACCCTCCCTAGATCCCTCAATCCCCAGCCACTACCACCCTATCTCTGACCTGCCCTTACTTTAAAAAGCCCTGGAACGCGTTGTTGCAAACTAACTCCGCGCCCACCTCTCCTCCCACTCCCTCTTCGAACCCCTCCAGTCTGGTTTCCGCCCTGCCCACAGTACAGAGACTGCGCTTGTGAAAGTCACAAACGATGTCCTCTCTATCTGTGACCAGGGCTCCCTCTGCCTCCTTATCCTCCTGGACCTGTCGGCTGCCTTTGACACAGTCGACCACGCCATCCTCCTCCACCCCCTGTCCTCCGCCAGCCACCTCAGTGGGACCGCACTCGCCTGGTTCAGTCCTACCTCACAAACCGCCAGCAGTACATCTCCACAAACGGCTTTTCCTCCCGCACTCACCCAGTTACCTGCGGGGTACCCCAGGGATCCATCCTCGGCCCCCTCCTCTTCCTCATCCTCCCGCTCCCTCTTGGGGATGTCATCCGCAGACATGGGGCACACTTCCACATGTACACGGATGACACCCAACTCTATTTCTCCACCTCACTTTGTGATCCCCAGTCCCCTGATGTTCTGTCAGCTGCCTGTCAGACATCAGGGGCTGGATGAGCGCAAATTTCTTGCAGCTGAATGTTGACAAGATGGAGGCCATACTCCTTGGCTCTCGTCAACGTCTCCATTCGCACGGCTCTCACCTCCTCCACCTTCCCGGCCTGGCCCCCAAGACTCTCTGAACCTGTGCACAACCTAGGGTCAGGTTCGACCCCCAACTGTCCTTCCTCCCCCACATCCGGTCCCTCACCAGCACTGCCTTCTACCACCTCCGACGGATCCCCCGTCTCCGGCAATACCTCACCTTAAAAGCCACTGAAACCCTGGTCCACGCCTTTGTCACCTCTCGGCTGGACTATTGCAATGTCCTCCTCGCCGGTCTCCCCTCCACCACAATCCACAGAGTCCAGCTGATTCAAAATTCTGCCGCTCGCGTTCTCACCCACTCTAAGCTTCGCTCCCCCATTACCCCAGTCCTTGCCAGACTTCACTGGCTCCCTGTCCCAGAGAGGATCGATTTCAAGACCCTCACCCTTGTTTTCAAATCCCTCCACTCCTCTGCACCCCCCTACCTCTCTGATCTCCTCTCTCCCCAACCCAGCACCCGCTGCCTTCGCTCCTCTGGGTCTGGCCTCCTCCATGTCCCCGAGTCCTCTGCTCCACCCTTGGTGGCCGTGCCTTTAGCCACTATGCCCCGAGGCTCTGGAACTCCCTTCCAGAGCCTCGGTTGACGTCGCTCAAGGTGGATAAGTCACCTGGTCCGGATGGGATGCACCCTAGGTTACTAAGTGAGGCACGGGAGCAAATAGCAGGGACTCTGGCCACGATCTTTCAATCTTCCTTGGACACAGGGGTCGTGCCAGAGGACTGGAGGATAGCTAATGTTACTCCCTTGTATAAAAAGGGGCAGAAGGACAAGCCTGGTAACTACAGACCAGTCAGTCTAACGTCGGTAGTGGGCAAACTTCTAGAGTCCATAATCAGGGACAAGGTAGATCTTCACTTAGAAAGATATAGGCTAATAAAGGACAGTCAACATGGATTTGTTAAAGGCAAATCTTGCCTTACAAATCTGATAGAATTTTTTGATGAGGTAACGGAATGGGTGGATAATGGTAGCGCAGTTGATGTAGTTTACATGGACTTTCAAAAGGCATTTGACAAAGTGCCACATGAGAGACTTATTATGAAATTAAAGGCCCATGGCGTAAAAGGGACAGTGGCAGCGTGGATCCACAACTGGCTGCGAGACAGAAAGCAGAGAGTTGTAGTGAGCGGCTGTTTTTCAGATTGGAGGGAAGTGAGCAGTGGTGTGCCACAGGGATCGGTTTTGGGACCATTGCTGTTTGTAATCTACATCAATGATCTGGACTTGGGTGTACGGAGTACAGTTTCCAAGTTTGCAGATGACACTAAGTTAGGGAGAATAGTAAACAGTGAGGAGGATAGTAGCCATCTGCAAGAGGATATAGACAAATTGGTAAAGTGGGCAGACACATGGCAGATGAAGTTTAATGCAGAGAAGTGTGAGGTGATGCATTTTGGGAGAAGAAATGAAGGGAGGCAATATAGGCTAGATAGTACAATTTTAAATGGTGTAAAGGAACAGAGAGACCTGGGGATTTGTGTTAGTGACTCGTTGAAGGTGGCAGGACAGGTAGACAAGGCTGTTAAGAAGGCATATGGGATACTAGGCTTTATAAATAGGGGTATAGAGTACAAAAGTCAGGAAGTGCTGACTAACCTCTATAGGACTTTGGTGAGGCCTCAGCTGGAATACTGTGTTCAATTCTGGTCACCACACTACAGAAAGGATGTGAAGGCATTGGAAAGGGTACAACGAAGATTTACTAGGATGGTGCCAGGATTGAGGGACTTCAGCTATGTGGAGAGGCTAGATAGGCTAGGGTTATTCTCTCTGGAGCAGAGAAGATTGAGGGGAGACCTAATGGACCTAATTAAATCTGTGACTCGTGGTCACAGATTTAAAATAGTTTCAAGGCAAAGTAGAGGGGAGCTGAGGAGAAATGTTTTCACTCAGCGAGTTGTTCGAATCTGGAATGCATTGCCTGAAAAGGTGGTGGAGGATGATTCGATAACAACTTTTAAAAGGGAATGAGATCTTTATTTAGGGAGAACAGGTCTATTAGGCTATGGGGAGCGGGCAGGGCAGTGGGATTGAATCACTCTTTTCAAAGAGCCGGCACAGACTAGATAGGCCGAATGGCCTCCTTTTGTGCCGTAAAATTCTATGAATCTATGAATCTATGAATCCTCACTCCCTTCACCTCGCCCCCTCTCTTCCCAGTTTCAGGTCCCAGCTGAAGACCTTTCTTTTCGACCGCGCCTTTGGTCACCTTTCTCCCCCTGCCCCTGGCTCGGTCCCGGGATCCACTATCGTGAAGCGCTCTGAGACGCTGGAGGGCGCTATATAAATCAAAGTTGTTGTTGTTATTATTATTATCATTTATTACTCCGACCCAAAATAAGGTGATGTTTCGCTTTGTGATTTTTCTCCCTCAGTAAGTTTGTGTCTGACACCAAACTGCCTCGGGATATACAGTCCATTTCCTGGTCCGCAGTGGGTCACAAACTGGTGGGTTGATAAACCATTCATTACTTCGGTTGAAGTCTTCAAGTCTAAATCGTTAAACTGTTTAAAACTTAGCGTTACTGATCGATGCTTCTACAGACTAAATTAACTTCACATTTTTGAAAAAAAATACTTTGGGATGCCAGCAAGTTAAATATATTAAAATCCCACAAAATTACACATTTTTACGTATTTGAATGTTGCTAAAACGTTTCCAGTTTTGGGGTGGGGTGGGGTAGGAGGAGGAACTTATCTAGTTACATGGAGTCCTGCAGCATAGTGGTTAGAGCGCTCACCTCGCAAGCGAGAGGACCTGGGTTTCATTCCCATATAGATATACAGTAGATATATATATATATTATAGTATATTCTGCGAAGCGCTTTGAGGCTCTCAAATAGGTGATAAGGGACCAGCATTATTAACTGCCAGCATTAGTATTATTCTTGTAAAATACTGAGGGAAGCCTTATAACAAAATACTTTCTCCCTTCAGGCCTATGTTTACAATTACAACATATATTTAAAAACTGAACCTCAAAGCCCTGCCAAACAGATAACAAACAATGGGAAGAAAAATAATATATACAACGGGATCCCAGACTGGTTATATGAAGGTAAGCTGAGGTCTAACAGTATTGTATTTTCATCCAGATTTTAAGTTACACCAATCATAACGTCATACCATTTTTACCCTGATTTTTTTTTCTTCCCATGTCACGAAGATGGGTTGATTTTAGCTCCGAGACACTGCGCTATCTGAAGGGCTCTATATAATTGCAAGTTGTCGTGGTCAATTGGAACACTGCTGTGCGCAATTGGCTGCCGCGTTTCGCCCACAAAATACACAATGCAGTATGTCCTGCAGTATTTCCTGAGAAGCGCTTTGGGGCGCCTCGACAATAGGTCTCAGTGTTGAGGCACAGGCACTGTATCATTGTGGAGCTCCTGTAGCTTAGTGGATAGAGCACTGGCCTTACAAGCGTGAGACCTTCTGTGTTTGAATCCAGGCAGGTCAGGGTGAAACCTTGGGCAAGTTTCTTTACTCCACATACACACACGCATGCATGCACGCACAATAATCCCTCCAAAAACAAAAGCAATAATAAAATTGGTCATTTCCTGTTTGTGGGGACGCTGCTGTGTGCAATTGGCTGCCGTGTTTCGCCCACAAATATATACGGTCAATTCACTTTACAGTAGATTCTGTGAAGCGCTTTAAGATGTCGATACGATGTGAAAAGCGCTATATCCAATGCAAGGATTATTCTTATTCTTAAATGTAAGGAGTATTATTATTAGTGTTGTTGTTGATTTCGAGCCGGTGTCTCTCTCCTGTTGTTCCAGAGGAAATGTTCAGCTCACGTTCCGCCTTGTGGTGGTCACCTGATGGACAGTACTTTGCTTACGGTGAATTCAATGATACTCTGGTTCCTCGGATAGCGTATTCAATGTATTATGATAATCAGTACCCAGAAACAATAGAGATTGCATATTCCAAGGTAAGGCTTTCCGAATTTCTTCTTTTTTTAATAAAAAATATCAATCAATCAAAACGTTCATTTATATAGCGACTGTCACATCGAGAGGATGTCCCAAGGCCCTGTACAGTCAGGTAGGGACAAGAGCAGGGGGGGAGGGGTCGGGGCAGGATGAAGAAGAGTAGGAAAATTGACTGTATATTTGTGGGCGGGCGAAACGCGGCAGCCAAATTGCGCATAGCAGCGTCCCACAAACGGCCATGGAAGTGGGATATGGGGAAAAGGGGGGAACAGGGGATGGGTCGTGGTAGGAGGAGGAGAGCAGGAAAGCCGACTATATATTTGTGGGCAAATATATATATGCATATTCAGCAGAGATGGACATGGAGATTTAGGGCTGTGTATAATAGTTTATTAAATTTAACTTAATTTAAGGATTATTACTATAATCTAATAATAATTATAACATATTATTCCTTAAATTAAATGAATGAAACCTTTTTTTATTGTTTTATTATCTAATACTATTTAATATTAATATGCTGTTGTCTGATATGACCGACAAACATTTAGGAATGGTCTTTCTCTGTAAATAATACTTTTTTTTCTCAAATAGAGCAATTGTACTAACTGTTAGTGTGGTCACCCAAACAACACAGTTCAGTTTTGCTTTCCTCTTAAAATCAGGCTGGAGCAAACATTCCTACAGTCAAGTTGTTTATTGTAAACACCAACGCACTGAAAAGCACACAGCTCTCTGTTCCTGACGGTATTAAATCAAGGTAAGCCTTCTTTTAACCAAAGCAGAATTTTGGATTACATCCAGTTTAACAATCTACAATATCCATACAGATACTGCACTTTACGGTAGGTCATCCTGTGAAGCTCTTTGAGACGCCTCAACAAAATATCAAATAAAAGGATTATTATTATTACAAACATCTTTTCTTTTGTTGGCAGTGAGTATTACCTGAGTAGTGTGAGGTGGATAACAGAGGAACGGGTTGCGGTCCAATGGATTAAACGAACGCAGAGCCACTCCGGTTTAGCCATCTGTGATTTGGTTGCCCCCGACAATTGGGACTGTGCAAAGGTGAGTGATTTGTGCCACATTGCTTCCGATGCCCTCGGTGATATGTTGTAATAATAATAATAATAATAACACTCATCATTCTTGCACTCGATGTAGCATCTTATCACGTCTTCGAGACATCTCAAAAGGGGCTTCACAGAAAACTCTGTAAAGTGAATCGACTGTATATGTTGTGCAAAAGTGAGAATATGTCGAGTGTATATGTGTTTGACTTGAAGCCCAAGTTTATTTTTTTTTAATCCCCAGAAAGAGACGTTTTATGAATCAAGTTCCACAGGGTGGATTGGTGCAGTAAGTAGCATTATTTAGAATACTTTGTAGATATATATATATAGAGAGAGAGCGAGAGAGGGAGAGAGAGATATCTTAAATAGCTAACAATCAAATATTCAAAATGTTACATTAATAGGTTAAATAAAAAATACCAAATGGTTTAAATGTTGCTCAAAAAATGTTTATGATCAAAGAGCAGAAATTGTTTTCCTGATTGTTCACACTGTCTGCAGTTTCGTCCATCAGAACCCTTCTTTGCTTCCGACAACACAAGTTTTTACAAAGTATTCAGTGATGCTCAGCGATATAAACACATTCACTATGTGGCTGGCGCTAAAGTACGTAAACTCAATTTTTACTCTTCCAATTTGTAAACAGAAGTGATTTCTGCCACCCTCATTGTTAAGTGATTTAAATCACTGTTTCTTTCATTTCATTTCTAGAAAACACCAATCACCAAGGGACAGTGGGAGGTTATTAACATAATCGCCCTGACAAACGACAACCTGTAAGTTTAAAGAGAATAAAATAAGCGCTATATTCCAGCCTAGTCCCCAAAACGACACAGTCCATTGTTCAAATGCAAATGCCATCTACTGTACCTCCATTTGTGCTTCTCTCATTCCTTCCTGGTAACATCCTAACAAATCTAGGCTGCACCATTCTATACTGCCTTTATATTCTCAATCCACGAGTGTTTGTGGGACACTGCTGTGCGCAATTGGCTGCCACCTTTCACCCACAGAACTCACAGTCAAATCGCCGGACGGAATAAATTCTGTCAAAAAAAAACCTGATCAGCTGCTGTATCGTAAATGCAGAGATTATTATCCTTTCTATATCTAGAATGCCCCCAAAATATACCAAATGCTCAAAAATTGTGGTTTAACCCAAGTCCTTGGCTGCAGGATTGGCCTCTGAATATATAACCACCAATAGTTCTTTTTATGATCTTATCTACCTTAGAAGGCAAATCATAAACCCTGAACAGCCGACTCAATACAGTAACATAACAAACATAGTTAAAGCTTATCACCAACCTGAAGCTTGAAGGTTGAGCATTATCCCTTATCTCACAAAGACAATTTGAGTATTTGATTTTGCTTCCACCATAAATATTTATATTGATTGAACCATCAAACATAACTGGTAATCCTTTTTATGGTACCTTTTTTTATAAAAATGTCTCTCTTAAAATGGTTTATAGCCAAACCTGTTTTACAGCATGATGGACTGCAGACTGTACGGTATTTTAGAGTACTTAAATTGGTGTATTTGGGGGCACTCTGATATAGGAAGAATAATAATCCCTGCATTTATGATACGGCAGCTTATCACGCCTTTGAGACATCTCACAGCGCTTCACAGAATCTACTGTAAAGTGGAGTGACTGTGCATTTATGGGCGAAATGTAGTAGCCAATTGTGCACTAGTCTAGCAGTAAACCACCAATAAATACACAGCCTGGAGTAAGATTTAATCCCTTTACACAGCTAATGGAGCTGGGAATAAGATTCAAACTCCTACACAGCTTCGCACAGCCTAGGCCATAATCTCTACCTATCATCCTCCCCGCAGTCCTCACATGATGATGTACATGATGACCCACCACCTACATTTCGTATCCTCCAACAGTTTTTCCTCAAACCCCCGTACAGTCTCTCATGGCGTCCCCCAGGGCTCTGTCCTCGGCCCCCTCCTTTTCACCATTTACACCAATTGAACGTGAGCAAGACCAGGGCCTCCTGATCGGCTCAAGCCAGCGCCTCCGCACATCGGGCGCTGCCAGCCTCAACATCCAAGGCTGTACTCTCCACCTCACAAAGCCAGTCAGGAACCTCGGCATCATGTTCGACCATAAACTCTCCTTCCTCCCCCACATCCGTACCTTGACCGGCACCGTTTATTTCCACCTGCGCAACATTGCCAGGCTCCGCAACTACCTCACCCCCCCGCGCTGCCGAAACACTCGTGCACGCGTACATCACCTCACGGCTGGACTATGGAAACTCTCTCCTCGTCGGCCTCCCCAGCTCCTCCATTCACAGGCTGCAGGTCATCCAAAACTCTGCAGCCCGTGTACTATCCCCCCGCCCAAACCCCGCCCGAACCGCCCCACCATCGGAGGCTGGGCCTTCAGTTTCTCCGCTCCCACCCTGTGGAATGCCATCCCTCACTCCCTCCGTCTCGTTTCTTCCCTTTCCTCTTTCAAGGCCGGTTTGAAGACTTTCCTCTTCGACCGTGCCTTTTGTTCCCCCCCAGCATTCACCGACCTCCCCCACGTGTTTCACCCCTTCCCGAACACTCCCCTCCCAGCTCGGGTCACACGCCTCCTGTGCAGCGCCTTGGGACGTCCTCCCGACGTGAAAGGCGCTTTATAAGTGCAATTTGTTGTTGTTGTTGTTGTACAGGTTCAATCTCTTCTCACTTCTTGGTATCACATACTGTAGACCACAGTTTAATTCCTCCAAACCTGCAGTGAGACTGTTTGTGTGGAGGGGACGCTGCCGTGCCTCGCCAACTATACAGTCAGTTCACTTTACAGTATATTCTGTGAAGCGCTTTGAGATGTGTTGGGAGTCGTGCTAAGACGCTGTGTCAAGTGCCTGGATTATTATTAGTCTGATCCTCACATTGTTTTATTTGCAGTTACTACATCAGCAATGAATTTGAAGGCTACCCAGGGAGGAGAAACTTATACAAGTATGTTTGTTCGGAATGCAATATACATTCATTCATATTTAAAAGTCGCGAAAGGAATAAATATTGAATGCGCTTTGTTTGTTATTTGTGACTTTTCATAACAAGAGATTAAATGTAATTACAGAGAAGGAGAGAGAGAGAGACCCAATTTATCTGTTGCATTCCAAGTTAGCTGATGTAGCGATGGCCAAAGTAAGACTGTGGCATCTGTCACTGTGCTATCTGTTTTGTTTCCTAGGTAACCTCACATAAGCGGTTTAGTTGGTTAGGCTCCTGTAGTTACCCCCAACTCACACTCTGGGTTCCATCCCCACCCTACCCCACACCCCATCTCACACCCCACCCACCCCCCCACACCCCACACACACCCCTCCCACCCCCCCACACCCCACACACCCCCCACACCTCACACACACCCCTCCCACCCCACACACCCCCCACACCCACCCCACACCTCACACCCCACCCACCCCCCCACACCCCACACACACCCCACACCTCACACCCCACCCACCCCACACCCCCACACCCCACCCACCCCCCCACACCCCACACACACCCCACACCCATCACCCCCCCCACACCCACCGACCCCACACCCACCCCACCACCCCCCCCACATCCATCACCCCCCCCACACCCACCGACCCCACACCCACCCCACCACCCCACCCGTCCCACACCGCACCCCACATCCCACCCCACCCATCACCCCACCCACACCACCCCACCCCACACACCCCCACACCTACCCCCCACATGCCACCTACACCTCCCATCCCCAGCCCACACACCCCACACCCCCCACCCCACCCACCCCACATCTACACCCACCACACCCCTACACCCCACCCCACATCCACCACCCCACACCCCACCCCAACCGTCACCACTCCACACAGATCCCAAAATTTCCTTTGAAATGATCAGTGACAGAATCGCAGTATTTTGGTAAAATCACAGACTGCCAGGGATGGTGGAAGGTCAACTAGAATGGACCTTTGGGTTCTTCCGTCACCAGCAAACTCTTCTGTCGGTTTATTTTCCATTTGTTTGTTCTGTCCCCTTAGGATTGGAATCGGAAATCAATCCGGGAGCAAATGCATCACCTGTAACCTGGATGTGAATCGGGGACAGTATTACTCCGCGTACTTTAGCAAAACCGCTAAGTATTACGTGCTGACTTGTTATGGTAAGTCCTACCCACCTGCCTGGCGAGGTGAGTGAGAGAGGGGAACATCACAAGTTTGGTAACTGAGTGTCGGGGATCGAGCCCCAGCCTGTCTCCGTGACTGTCTCTAGTCCCCTAGGTTCCTGAGCCAGGCTGAGATCCGCAGTGTATCCGGGGCTCTCTCTCTCACTGACAGCAATGCCCCAGCCCTGGCTCATCAACAGGACCTGGAAGGGCAGATCAGTCACTGGAGGGCAGGGAAACCTCCCACTACAGCTCCTGTTAACCCTGCAGCCAAAGCACTAACTAACTAACGGACCGACCGACTAACCGACCAACCAACTAACTAACCAACCAACCAAAGGGGAGGGTGGTCCTAGCTGGACAAGTAGCTAGAAAGCTTGACAGACCGAAAACCAAATGTAGTGAATCAATAAGCAAAACTCTAAAAAAACCCAAACAGACATCTATGGAGAGATAGAGAGAGATAGAAAGAGGGAGAGAGAGATGAAAGTGAGTCAACGTTTCAGGTCCAAGACACCTTCGTCAGAAGTGACTGAGCAGAGCTTTTGATATGTTTGTTCTCCATTCTTCAGGCCCAGCTGTGCCTAGCATGAGGCTGTATAATGCCAGTACTGATCAAGGTAATCTTTATTTTATTGTCTTTGAAGCTGGATTTTAACAATGGTTGAAGTCTGAAGTGGTTTATGTGGAGTCCTGCAGCTCAGTGGTTAGAGCACTCGCCTCGTAAGCGAGTTTACCTGGGTTCAATTCACAGGCAGGGCAAGTTGCCTTACTCCACATTCCACAAAGTAAATTTACCTTTGCAGTAAATTGGAACTGAGTTGTTCTCTTCAAAATAAAAAATCAGTAAATGCAAATCATTAGCAGAGTAAGGCGCCATTTTAGATGTGTGTAAGACTTAAACATATGGCTTTTATTTAAAGAAATAAAAACATTCGAAGATAATAAAGTATTGGAAGACAAGCTCAGCAAGATTCAGATCCCTACAAAAGTACTGAAATCTCTGCAGCTGGATGGAACAAGTAAGTAAAATTGTTCGAAGAAATCTCAAATACATTTAAACTGTTTAAACTTTAAAACACGGGGGTACAGGGGGTACATTGATTTATTTAGCTCTCCTATTTAGCATTTTATAGCCTTCCAAATTGTATGTTTAATTGTTATTCCCCTTGTTTTGTATGTGCTAGTTATTTTATTATATAAGAAAAGCTTGGTCATAAAATGCAAGTGGAATGAGGGTGGTGTGTGTATGTTTGTGGTTGGGTGGGGGGTACACGATAATGTTGTAAATTAACAAAGGGTGCATTACTGAAAAAGGTTGAGAACCACGTACTGGTCTAGTGTACCCATAACTTGAAGTCAATCAGCCAAGCAAAGCTTAAACCAAATAAGGTAAATTATATTAATATCTCCTAGAACATATCAGCAGTTAACAACAACTAAACAATAACATTTTACTACCACTGTGTTGTGAAATCTAAGTCTCCATTTACCTGCGTCAAACCCTCTGTGTTCATGGCCGTGTTGGGTTGAAGCTGTCAGCACAATATGGAACAGGCAGACGTAGGCATTCTGATAGCAGAGTAAACCTTTGATCTGTCTCCTGTGTCGCAAGCTCATATTATATGTGCCACCCATCAGTCGGGCGGGTGTCTGACACACGCAGAAACCCATCTTAAGAGTCTCCAAACTAAGTTGAGAATTCCATGCATCCCACACATACACAAATGGAAACATAAGAACATAAGAATTAGGAGCAGGAGTAGGCCATTCAGCCCCTCGAGCCTGCCCTGCCATTCAATAAGATCATGGCTGATCTTCTAATCTAACTCCACCTGCCCCTGCCTTATTCCTATATCCCTTAATCCCTTCATCCACAAGAAACCCTAGAGATAGATTGTTGGAATGGAATTCTCTCTTTCTCTCTCTCTCTCTGCAGCTTTATTGTGAAGCGCTCTGAGACGCTGTCTGGCATGGAGGGCGCTATATAAATCAAAGTTGTTGTTGTTGTTTTATGTTCTCGGGAGGGACGCCTCCTGCTTACCTAATTCCGCAAAATATTGGAAATGCTGTAGACTGTACTGGAATTATTGCTGCTGTCAATAACTGTTACCTAAACTCAATGACCAGATGATTCCCTATGGATTAAATAAATGATGAAAGCAGTAAGAACATCCAGTAGCTCAGTGGTTAGAGATATTAATATAATTTACCTTGTAAGCGAGGGAGCCCAGGTTCAGGTTCAAGCAGGTTTAGCACGAACCTTTGGGCAAGTTTCCTCACCCCACCCCCACTCACACACACCGAATAAAATTCCCTCAAAATACAACAATAATAAAATTGATATTTCAATCCACGACTGTTTGTGGGGACACTGCTGTGCGCAACTGGCTGCCGCGTTTCACCCACAAATATATACAGTCAATTCATTTTACAGTATAGTCTATGAAGCGCTTTGAGACACAGACAAGAAGACGTGTAAAAGTGCTATATCAAATGCTAAGATTATTATTATTATTATACCACAAGGGAGGTGACATGGAGACATGTAAGTCATAAATTGACATGTAAGTCAATTTGGCCTAGGCTTTCTATTTAGAAAATGATTCCCCCATTTGGTGAGAAGCTGAAGTATAGTACAGTGTATCACTCAGGACTTGTGTGAGGCAGAGTGTCTCCTGTTCATTGTGAACAAAAGCCATCTACTGAACCTTGGCCCCTTATCATCTGGAACTAATCCCTGATCCTCTCCATGATATCTGCCTATTTCCTGTTCACTTCCTATTCCTTCCCCCATTTTTAATTGAACGCAGCAATCCATCCAGTCCCGTGTCCCCTCTAGCCTGTTCTCTTCACCCTGTTTGTGTTTGTGGAGAAAGATGACATCACCCATCAGCCAACAACTCTCCTAAGCTCTTTAAGTGGTCAGGAACTCAAATCAGTTCCCTTCAGAGATTCCTCACTTTATTAATCAAACACTAAGAGGCTGTAAAAAGAAGGCTATTTGCCTTGGACATTTCTCACTTGTGGTCAACACTCGATGGTATTATCGTGAGTGATGCAGCCTTAGTACTCTTCCCAAAGTAAATCTAATCCCTAACCTATAATGTAGCAAACAATGAAATGTGGCAGAAAGTTATTTGTTCTGCACTCACTGCACAACACAGTGCTGATCGGAAACTATATAGCGCAGTTGTCGAAATTCTATTTGATACCTGGTTACTGGTTAACCTGTGGGTTTGAAAAGGACTGAAAAATACGACAGATAAGTGTGTATCGATGGGGGTACAGCCTTTTATTATCCATTAAAAATGTTTGCTTAACATCAGATAAGTGCTGGTGTTTGATCATATGCCCTATCCAAACGCAAATCGGCTGGTGCTCATGGCAATCCTGTTAAATGCTTTAAATGTGTGTTTTTGTTTCTTTCAGGATACTGGTATCAAATGTTCCTGCCACCACACTTTGATGAATCCAAAAAGTATCCTCTGCTCATTGATGTGTAAGTTAATTCCTTGAGCAATTCCCAAACCTATTCTGAAGAAAATCTAGGCTGTTGTTATGTGTCGTTAATGGATACGATTGATAGCAATGGACTCAGCGCTGAGATATTCCTGCTCCCAGCTCCCCCTGCAGGGTCTTGACTCAAATTCCCAAACTCCCTAAATTTATATTTAGATATATTTATATTCACATCAGGAGAACGTCTCAAAGTACTTCATTATGTCAAGTCCTGTAGCATATTGGTTAGCGAACTTGCCTCGCAAGCCAGAGGACCTGGGTTCAATCTAAGTTCATACTTTAGCGAAATTTCCTTATCCCACACACATACGCCGCTGTTTAACTAGCAGTAAGTAGGAACCTGGTTCGTTAGTGGGTTTACGGTACGCTGCTGCGCGCAGTTGGCTGCCGCGTTTCGCCCACAAATATACATTCGATTCACTTGATAGCATACTCTATGAAGCGCTTTGAGACGTCTGCAAGACTTGATAAGGCGTTTCACCAAATGCAAAGATTATTATTATTATTATTGTGTTGCAGAATCAATCTCATTAGTGATAACAAGTTATAATGAGGTGCAAAGGGCAACAGATTTGCCTTAAAGTGGAATGAAAATTGGATTCTGCATCTAATATACTTTATAAACAGGACAGGGTCACCGTGATTGATCTGTTCTGTCTCCAACATTACGCTGCCCTCTGTTGGCTTTTTATTACTCACTTTGTCTTAGAACAAACGTTCCAACTCGTTTTATATATTTTACTGTCACAGCAGATGTAATCAGAATAATAAGAATCCTTGCATTTGACAAAGCGCCTTATCGCGTTGTCGAGACGTCTCAAAGCGCTTGACATAATGTCCTGCAAAGAAAGTGCAGTGACTGTATTTCGGTGTACGAAACTTTCTAAAACATTTTATATTCATTTTTGTTCCTCAATGATCAGCCACGAATGGCAAGCTCCAAGAACTCAGTTTACTGGATAGTCATATAAAACCCGTCAACCTGAACAGCCAGTCAGTCAGTCACACAGTCAGTCAGCCAGCCAGCCAGCTACATAGCCAGCCAGCCACACAGCCACACACACAGCCACACAGCCACACACACAGCCACACACACAGCCACACAGCCACACACACAGCCACACAGCCACACACACAGCCACACACACAGCCACACAGCCACACAGCCACACAGCCACACACACAGCCACACAGCCACACAGCCACACAGCCACACAGCCACACAGCCACACACACAGCCACACAGCCACACACACAGCCACACACACAGCCACACAGCCAGCCAGCCACACACACAGCCACACAGCCACACACACAGCCACACAGCCACACACACAGCCACACAGCCACACACACAGCCACACAGCCACACACACAGCCAGCCACACAGCCACACACACACACACAGCCACACACACAGCCACACACACAGCCACACAGCCACACACACACACACAGCCACACACACAGCCACACAGCCAGCCACACACACACACAGCCAGCCACACAGCCACACACACACACACAGCCACACACACAGCCACACAGCCAGCCACACAGCCACACACACAGCCACACACACACACAGCCACACACACAGCCACACAGCCACACACACACACACAGCCACACAGCCACACACACACAGCCACACACACACACAGCCACACACACACACAGCCACACACACACACAGCCACACACACACACACAGCCAGCCACACAGCCACACACACACACAGCCACACAGCCACACACACACACACACACAGCCACACACACAGCCAGCCACACACACACACAGCCACACACACAGCCAGCCACACACACACACACACAGCCACACACACACACAGCCACACACACACACAGCCACACACACACACAGCCACACACACACACAGCCACACACACAGCCACACAGCCACACACACACACAGCCACACACACACACAGCCAGCCACACAGCCACACACACACACACAGCCACACACACAGCCACACACACACACACACACAGCCACACACACAGCCACACACACACACAGCCACACACACACACAGCCACACACACACACAGCCACACACACAGCCACACACAGCCAGCCACACAGCCACACACACACACAGCCAGCCACACAGCCACACACACACACAGCCAGCCACACACACACACAGCCACACACACACACAGCCACACACACACACAGCCAGCCACACAGCCACACACACACACAGCCACACACACACACACAGCCACACACACACAGCCACACAGCCACACACACACACAGCCACACACACAGCCACACACACACACACACACACAGCCACACACACACACACAGCCACACACACACACACAGCCACACACACACACAGCCACACACACACACAGCCAGCCACACACACACAGCCACACACACACAGCCACACACACAGCCACACACACACACAGCCACACACACACAGCCACACAGCCACACACACACACACAGCCACACACACACACACAGCCACACACACACAGCCACACAGCCACACACACACACAGCCACACACACACACAGCCACACACACAGCCACACACACACACACACACACAGCCACACACACACACAGCCACACACACACACAGCCACACAGCCACACACACAGCCACACACACACACAGCCACACAGCCACACAGCCACACACACAGCCACACACACACACACACACACAGCCACACACACACACAGCCACACACACACACAGCCACACAGCCACACACACAGCCCCCCCACACAGCCACACAGCCCACACACACAGCCACACAGCCCCCCCACACAGCCACACAGCCCACACACACAGCCACACAGCCACACACACAGCCCACACACACAGCCACACACACAGCCACACAGCCACAGCCACACAGCCCCCCCACACAGCCACACAGCCACACACACACACAGCCACACACACACACAGCCACACACACACAGCCACACAGCCACACACACACACAGCCACACACACAGCCCACACACACAGCCACACAGCCACACACACACACAGCCACACACACAGCCCACACACACAGCCACACAGCCACACACACACACAGCCACACACACAGCCACACAGCCACACACACAGCCACACACACAGCCCACACACACAGCCACACACACACACAGCCACACAGCCACACACACACACACAGCCACACACACAGCCACACACACAGCCACACACACACACACAGCCACACACACACACAGCCACACACACAGCCACACACACACACAGCCCACACACACAGCCACACACACACACAGCCACACACACAGCCACACACACACAGCCACACAGCCACACACACAGCCACACAGCCACACACACAGCCACACACACACACAGCCACACACACACACACAGCCACACACACAGCCACACAGCCACACACACAGCCACACAGCCACACACACACACAGCCACACACACAGCCACACAGCCACACACACACAGCCACACACACACACAGCCACACACACAGCCACACAGCCACACACACACACACAGCCACACACACACACAGCCACACACACAGCCACACACACAGCCACACACACAGCCCACACACACACAGCCACACACACACACAGCCACACACACAGCCACACACACAGCCAGCCACACACACAGCCACACAGCCACACACACAGCCACATACACAGCCACACACACAGCCACACACACAGCCACACACACAGCCACACACACAGCCACACAGCCACACACACACACAGCCACACAGCCACACACACAGCCACACAGCCACACACACAGCCACACAGCCACACACACAGCCCACACACACAGCCACACAGCCACACACACAGCCACACAGCCACACACACAGCCACACAGCCACACACAGCCACACACACAGCCAGCCACACACACAGCCACACAGCCACACACACAGCCACACAGCCACACACAGCCACACACACAGCCAGCCACACAGCCACACACACAGCCCACACACACAGCCACACAGCCACACACACAGCCACACAGCCACACACACAGCCACACACACAGCCCACACACACAGCCACACAGCCACACACACAGCCACACAGCCACACACAGCCACACAGCCACACACAGCCACACACACAGCCACACACACAGCCACACAGCCACACACACAGCCACACAGCCACACACACAGCCACACACAGCCACACACACAGCCACACAGCCACACACACAGCCACACACACAGCCACACAGCCACACACAGCCACACAGCCACACACAGCCACACACACAGCCACACAGCCCACACACACAGCCACACACACAGCCACACACACAGCCACACACACAGCCACACACACAGCCACACAGCCAGCCACACACACACACAGCCACACAGCCACACACACACAGCCACACACACAGCCACACAGCCAGCCAGCCACACAGCCACACAGCCAGCCTTGAAAGAACTTTGGTTAATGATAAACGAGTGACGGTACGAACATCTCACTGACTATCCAAGAATAACTGAGAAAGCGGGTTGGCACCTTGACCACCTTGACCATCAGTGGTAGAGAATGATGCCAGTGGTTTTGTTGCTGTGATTGTATGTTGCAGGTACGGGGGGCCTTGTAGTCAGAAAGCTGATGCTCGCTTCTCCCTGGGTTGGGGGGCTTACCTTGCCAGCTCAGAAGATATTATTGTGGTGAGTTTTGACGGACGGGGAAGCGGTTACCAAGGTGACCAAATAATGCACTCGGTGTACCGACGACTGGGAACATATGAAGTGGAAGATCAAATCAGAGCAGCAAGGTACACAATGGCTTCACGCTAGCACTTTACCGCACCCCCCCCCCCCCCCCCACCCACCCCACTGAAAAACAAAAATAATACAATAACTGCCTTTTTTGCCTGAAATTATTATCTTTTTTAATTCCACAAGTAGAAATTGTCATTGAGGGATAAACATAAGAACATAAGAATAAGGAGCAGGAGTAGGCCATTCAGCCCCTCGAGCTTGTCCCGCCATTCAATTCATGGCTGATCTTCTAATCTAACTCCACCTGCCCCCCGCCTTACCCCGATATCCCTTTATCCATATGAAATCTGTCAATCTCAGGCTTGATGTGTTCAAGGACTGAGCATCTACAGCACTTTGAGGTAGAGAATTCCATAAATTCACTACCCTCTGAGTGAAGAAGTTTTTCCTCAACTCTGCGAAAACGCTGACCCCTCATCTTGAGACTGTGACCCCCTAGTTATAGTTTCTCCAACCAGGGGAAACACTGTCTACTCTGTCATGGTCCTTAATAATCTTATACAAAAGCACTGTCATATATAGTTCTGCATAATTTTCCATTGTTTTACTTTTTTTATTTAAAAAAATGAAATCTTTTGCTCCTTTGTAGAAAATTGATTGAATTGGGATATATTGATGCGACAAGAATAGCAATTTGGGGCTGGGTAAGTTTTCCGATTCTTTTTAACCTTCCTTGATGTCTGGGATCTTTTTGAGGTTTGGCAACATTAAGAATCATAAAATAAGGTTGACTCAATCAGTCAAAAACAAAAAGTCTTGGTTCAACAGTCAATCACTCAATCACAGGATCCCAAACCTGAACATTACCCCATTGCTCCTGTAGCTCGATAGTTAGAGCATTCGCATTACAAGCGTGAGACCTGTGTTCGAATCAAAACCTTGGGCTAGTTACTCCACACACACGCCTGATAATAATCCCTAAAAAAAAACACAATAATAATAAATTGGTCATTTTCAAATCCACAACTGTTTGTGGGGACGCTGCTGTGTGCAATTGCTTGCCGTGTTTCGCCCACAAATATACAGTCAATTCACTTTACAGTACATTCTGTGAAATGCTTTGAGACGTCGATAAGATATGAAAAGCGCTATATCAAATGCAAGGATTATTATTATGATTATTATTATTACTAGAACTGTCAATGAATCAGTGGGTTGTCACTAATATGTGACAAATTATCTCCATCTCCTTTAGTCTTATGGAGGCTATGTCACATCAATGGCTCTTGGAGCCGGGAGCAAAGTGTTCAAGTGTGGAATGGCGGTGGCTCCGACCTCAGATTGGATGTACTATGGTAGGTTCCCATCTCATACTTGACAAACATGCAAACTACAGGAGTGTCAGAGAAACCAATGTGGGAGGGGGTTTACACCAATGTGTAAATCTGTATTCACGACCCTCCCACCCCAAGTGTTTTTGTTGGTAAAGTCAGGGATTGTGTGTTTCCTGCTGCTCAGTAAGATTGGGATCACGTCTTCAGTTGTCCAACAGCAGGCACGTTAATTAGAAGTTTCAATTTCCAACAAACCTGAAATTGTGCGATCTTGTCCGCTATTGACGGTAGCAAACTCTAGTATTAAAATGTAAGTGAAAGTTAAAGGAAAGCTATTTAATGTAAAACTCCTCATTCTCTTCTCCTCGACCCACTGCTATCCTATTTTCAGGTCTTGGCTAAAGAACTTTCTTTTCGACCACACCTTCGGTCACCTCCTTCCCCTCTCCCACCCTGGCTCGGCCCCAGGATCTGTTATTGGGAAGTGCTTTGAGATGCCGTTCAGCGTGGAGTGAGGGAGGGCGCTATATAAGTCCAAGTTGTTGTTGTTGTAATATTGTAGCCCAGTGTGAGAAATGACCAGCATTGGAATAAATACAAGAAGAATATACTCTACATGTGTTAAAATAACAAGCTGTGCGCTTTAGATACATGGTTGGTACAGTTTGGGACCTAGGAACAGGAGGAGCCCATTCAACCCCTCCAGCCTGTTCCACCATTCTATTAGATTATCCGCCTTTGCCCCATATTGCTTGATCATAGTTGGATCCTGTAGCTCCTGTAGCTCAGTAGTTAGAGCGCTCGCCTTACAAGCATGAAACCTGTGTTCAAATCCAGGCAGGTCAGGGCGAAACCTTGGGCAAGTTTCCTTACTCCACACACACACACACACGCGCCTAATAATAATCCCTCAAAAAAAAACACAATAATAAAATTGGTCATTTCAATCCACGACTGTTTGTAGGGACGCTGCTGTGCACAATTGGCTGCCACATTTCACCCACAAATATACAGTCAATTCACTTTACAGTATATTCTGTGAAGCGCTTTGAGATGTCGATAAGATGTGAAAAGCGCTATATCAAATGCAAGGATTATTATTATTATCCATTCACTTGTTCCCCTGCCCAAACAAACATCTCTCCACCTCAGTCTCAGAATAAGTGAATGGATCCAACCAAAAAAGCCTTTTTGGGGGGAGAGAGTTCCAGATTCCCACTGGCCTTTTTTGTGTTGAAATTTCTTAGCAAACAATTGAGTTGTTATCACAAGTCAGAGAATACAACTGTGTGGAACTATTGTCATCAGCCAAATAAAACATACATCCAGCTGAAAAAACTAAACTATGTGTATGTACAGTATACATATTTATATTGTGTAAGCGTTGCATACAAACTTTCTTTAAAGATGTACTTTCAAATACTGTATTACAGATGCGATGTACACTGAGCGTTATATGGGACTCCCAACTGAAGCTGACAACATTAATTTCTACTTGGTCAGTCACAATTCACACATTCTAATAATTATAATAAATTATTATTATTCAAGTATCTATTATTATTATTTTCATTCAAAAAGTGTAATTTTCAAATAGAAACCTCCAGTTAATTTAGGAATATACAAATTCAAAGCATTAATAATATTAATAAGATATATGTTTATCTAAAACATATTTATCTAAAGGGCCCTCCTGTTCTTATCAGTTAAATGGGTTTATTAATATTATGGATTTAAAACCTTTACTACATATATTCATGTTGTACCTGAATTCAAAATGAATTAATGCATGTTTTTATTTTCATGTGTTATTGCTATATAAAATAATCCTTACATTTTTAGTTTAAAATTATTTGTGCTTTTGGTTTCTAATAATAATACTAAACAATCCTTTGATATAGTGCCTCATTACGTCTTCGAGACATCTCAAAGTTTTTCACAGTGAATTAACGGAATATACAAAAAAATTGTTCATTTTCAATCCACGACTGTTTGTGGGGATGCTGCTGTGCGCAATTGGCTGCCGCGTTAGCCCACAGATATACAGTCAATTCACTTTACAGTCTATTCTGTGAAGCGCTTTGAGATGTCTAGAATAGCCGCGATATCAAATGCAAAGAATATTATTTATGATTATTATTATTTCTGTGGGTGAAACGCATATTCTTTTTAATCATCTGAAATAAACTGACTAGTGACTGGTCATTGCAGTGTGGAAGTTCACTTTCACACTCTGCATTAAATGGTCAGTATTAAAAAGTACTGTATATTGTAATATACTTTTAATGAAATCATTTTGCAGAATTCTACTGTGATGGAAAAAGCTATGAACTTTAAATTCGTCGATTATCTTCTCATCCATGGGACAGCAGATGGTGAGGCTTCAATCATTTGCGAATCATTCTGAATCTGCCAATAGCTCTAGGCAAATGATAGCTATATTTAAACTCGCGATTGCAAACCAATCTGCGAGGCAAATACTGAGCAAGCAATAATACTTCATTATGAAGCATTAGGGCAACCCACTTAACAAGGGAGTCATTTTCTGCCTATCTTCCCTGAACGCACACAGCGTGCGTTTAAAAAATTTAATGCATTATAATGCTTACCAAAAGATCTCGGTGTGTGTGTCATTTTCTGTTTTTTAATGTGTCATGATTGTTCAGCTAATGTAAGTGCAGCGTGTTTACCAAAAGCCTTAACGTGTCAAAAACAGACTCAAAGAGATCACTTTACTGTCTTTCAGATAACGTCCATTTCCAGCACGCGGCACATATCTCAGAGGCGCTTGTTAACGCAGCGGTAGATTTCAGTGCGATGGTAAGATTGTGATCTAACGCTCTGTGGACAGCTTATTCACAGATCACCATTCTGTTATACATATTATATATTCAACCATTATTTATTGGTAACAACACTAATAATTCATAATATGTGATAATAATAATCCTTGAGTTTGATGTAGCTCCTTAATAATAATAATAATAATCCTAGGATTTGATTTAGCTCCTTACCATATCTTCTAGACTGTGTCTCAAAGCTCTTCCCAGAATATACTGTAAAGTGAATTGACTGTGTATATATTTGTGGGTGAAATGCAGCACCCAATTGCGCACAGCAGCGTCCCCACAAACAGTCGCGGATTGAGCGATCAAATTATTATTGGTTTTTTTGAGGGATCATTATCAGTCGTGTGTGTGTGGAGTAAGGAAACTTACCCAACGTTTGACCCTGAACCTGACCTGCCTTGGAATTGAACCCAGGTTTCTCGCTTGCAAGGCGAGTGCTCTAACCACTGAGCTACAGGGACTCTTAACACTTTTTGGTGAGAAGGCATTTTTATTAATGACTGTGTTTAAAATTGCTCTGTGAAAAAAATAAGTGCTGATTCTCATGTTTCTTCTGGTTTCAGTGGTACACGGATAAGGATCATGGTCTGACTGGCTCTGCCTACTCGCACGTCTACACACACATGTCCCATTTTCTCAAACAGTGTTTTTCTCTCACTTAGTAACGCAACACCTACACTACTCTGAAGTTCGCTCTCCATGCATATTTTATTTCATGTGTTGTAGTTAGCGAAGCCAAAGCCGGTGCAGGCTAAGAATGTTTTATTTTGTTCTGTTCATAATGATGTAGAAATGTTAATAATCCCTTGAGTTATTGACTATTGGTGCCTGATTTGCTGTATCTGTACAGTATACAATTGATTTATCAGTTCCAGATTATTTTAAATACAGTACACTTCACCTCGCTCTTGGTGCTCACCCACACACACACACACACACACACACACAAAGAAAAACCTTTAATGACTAGTGCATCAACCTGGTATCATTTCATACCAACAAATAATGACTTTTCTTTTGCTAATGACAAACATTTTTCTCATTGCCATATTTTTCTGATACTTTGCCAAATACAGTAGTTGGTATTTGTTAAACAGAGATTCGACACTAATTAATAGTTTTAAAACAGTTTTCATGACTTCCTTTAAATTTTCGGGGAAGTTAGCAGTAGGAAAACTTATTTGTTCCACTGTCACAATCATTTCTGGCTTCAGTACTGTTTTCTAATGAAAAAAATGACAGTATTTATGTGTCTCGTGTGACACCTCAGGCTGCGCCTCACATTTCTCAAATATTATTGATCATTAAAACCTATTATGAAACCTCCAGCCATTCTGTTAACGGCAGTTAATATCAACCATTTTTCGGCAGCCCAACACACAGTTTTTACATTGTTAATTGATGGACTTTCTGCAACCAACCCACGACTGTTTGTGGGGACGTCGCTGCCATGCGCAATCGGCTGCCGCTTTTCGCCCACAAAATACACAGGCAATCCCCTTGATAGCATATTCTGTGAAGCGCCTTGAGACGTCTCTACCGAGCGAAAAAAGGCACTGTACCAAAGCCAGGATTATTATTATCTTATTATTGGTGCGGAACAAGATTGGTGAGCTGTGCATCAGAAGGGAAGGAATTGGAAGCGAATAAATGTTTTTTTTAATTCAAAGGTTTCCATCAATACTCCATGATAGGTGTCGAAATACGTGTAATCTTACAATAAATAAAATATCACCTGATTTTTTTGACGAATTCACATTGTTGTGTTTTACTGACTGAATGGTCTAACACATTACCAACTCTTAATATTCCCATTGCCGACCCACTGCTGTCACTCACAGGAAAAGCTGTATACGTATATACAGTACATATATATATTCTAGATATATTTCAACTGGACCACAATTCCTTACAAATGGCATAAATGAACAACATTGATTCGGTTGAAAACAAACGAAACAAAATGGAAACAATAAACAGCAAACACAAACATACAACAGAACTGCATTTGTACAGCACCTCTCCTGTCAGGAGTATGTCCCAAGGTGCTGGGAAACAAAGAGATAACAATGAAAGCCCATCTTGGGCTCTGCGGCTATCGTTAGACCCGTGGCAGACTTTGATGAAGAGGAATTCAAAAATGTACAGTCCTGTAGCTCAGTGGACACAGCCCTTGCCGAGCGAGCGAGAGGTCCCTGGATTTGATTCCTGGGTCAGGGCGAAATGTTAATGACCCGGGTTTCCTGTCTCCACACTCACGCCTCTGTTTACCAGCGATAAGTAGGCACCCGATTGTTAGTCGATTGGGAGATCACTTTTCCGGGAGTAATAATCCCTTAGTTGACCTGGGTTCGATTCCTGTCATGGTGAATCATTGGGCAAGTTTCCTTACTCCACACGCTTAATTATAATCTTTTTAAAAAAAAAAAATCGGTCACTCAATCCACGACTGTTTGTGGGGACGCTGCTGTGCACAATTAGTTGCCGCATTTTGCCCACATATATACAGTCAATTAACTTTACAGTATATTCTGTGAAGGGCTTTGAGATGTTTAGAAGACGTGAAAAGCGCTATATCAAATGCAAGAATGATTTTTTTTTAAAAAACAAAAATTGGTCACTCAATTAATGACTTTTTGTGGGACAGTGGTGCGTGATTGGCTGCCGCGTTTCCCCCACACAATATACAGTCTATTGACTACAGTATATTCTTTCTTGAAGCCCTTTGAAACATCTGGAAGTGGTGAGAGGATTGATTCCCTTTATGCCTCTATCACCATAGAAGCAATTCTGCCTAATTCTCAGCACAGTAGGTTTGGAGAAATTAAACCTGTTGTGGATTGAGTGACCAAGTTATTATTATTTTTATTATTATTAGTAGTAAATTATACTGGCTGTTTGCTATAAATTTAGTGGCAGAATTATTTCTGATCCCTTTGCAAATGTCCATATCTTGTACATTAATGCATGCAATGCATATATAATATTATACTATTGAGTACAATCCACTATGATAATATACGATATTAAATGGTAATATATAATACAAGATGTACAATATATTATTATATAATACGAGAGAACACAGGAGAGTATATCTTGTATTATATCTTGTACGCATTTCCAATGTTAGATTATGAGATGCATCACTACAATTCACCTTTCCATCCCCATTTCCCTGACAGCTCCTATTTTTTTTCTTCACATTGGCACTGTCAGTGAAGGCAAATATTTCACCAGGTAAGCAAGCGGAACGGACTCGTTATGCACAATTCACTTCCAGTTATAAGTGTGCAATTGTATGGAAAACAGCAACTCATGTGGAAAGAGTCGAGAGAGAGAGAGAGAGAAAATCAGATAATACAGTCACTAAAGCCATTCCACCTGAAACCCGTTCAAATCAAATAGAAAATAAGTGTTGTTTTTGTTTTAAATAAATACAGGAGGTGATTCAGTAATTGTTAATCCAAGATGTCAGTGGAGTGAGGGGCGGTGAGGGGGTGGGGTGCAGGTGGGGTTGAGGGGGCGGTGGGGAGGAAGTGGGGGAAGGGGATAGACAATTGCACCTTTTTTTTTATGAATGGAAGTGATGATGTGTGTTTTCCTGGTATATTAGCCAACCCTTGCCTTTGGCTGCTATATAAAGGCATCAAGGTGCCAGTGCACATCACCTTCAGCTTCCAGCCAAACTTTGGACACCGGAGAAGGCGGGAGAAGCGATCGCTTGCCCAGCGACCAGTTTCATTCAGGAAAGTTCATCCCCAGGTAAAGATTACCTTTTTCTGTTACTTTTCACCAGGTCACGGACACATTACAGACACTGAGAGAGAGACATGCTCAGCGGTAGATTTGTTTAAAAGTATAAGGTCGGATATGCTATGGATATCATATTTCCTACTTAAGTTTGACTTTCGGAGGAACCTTGAGAATTATTCACTCTTGTTCTGGTCCAATGTTCTTTTGGTTTCCCCTCAAATGTCCTGAGCTGAAGGCAGAGACACATCACATCTTATAAGGTGGCCTCAATTCCTGACCTTACCCAAGTTATTGTTCCTCAAGTGCTAGTGAATATGTGGGCAGGGTATCTAATGTGGGGAGATTTGGAGGTCCTACATATACACCCCATGTCCTAAAATACCATCCCCCCTCCATCATACCACATCCCCTCTCTCTCTCGCTCTCTCTCCAGCTCATAGATACTCAAGACCCAATTACCACCCCTACTCCTACCACTGCTCAAGATTCTCTCGGTCAGTCAACGTGTGTTCTTGTGTTCCTCTTGATATCTGCAGCTCAGTCCCACTCTCCCCAACGCCTTCAACCAACTACTTAGCCCTTGGGAAGAACCTTTCATTTGGATTCTTTGAAATTTCTTTTTAAGTATCTTTTTCATTTGGCTCTCCAGCTAAGCCCTAATCTTTCAGAGACCTGCTTATTAGTGTTCTTAAACTATTAAACTACATTTTTTATTCTCCAATGTGTCCTCACTTAAAGTATGGCTTTGACCATTACATTCAGTAGATCATTTGATCCTATTTATTTGGCAATAACTCAATATGCATTTTACGAACATCATTTGTTTCATCCACATGATTGTTAATGGGGTCGTTAGGAAAGGATGTTTTTTACTTTAATATCATCTTCAACTGATTTCTGTACATTGTCTCCATGTCAAATATACAGTGATTTCTAAGTATTGAATTCATTCAGACAGTATTGTAATCCACAATGTTTAAGTGTATTTTATGTTGTGTGAATGCTGTGCAGGTAATACAATGAAAGGCTTCGATTCCATATCTGTTCTGCTGCTTTTGATACTAGTACAGAATACCTGGCAGACTCCAGTGCAGGACTCTGATTCCTCTAGGTAAGGATATATAACACACTGGTCTATCAATAATCATTCACCCACCACAACAAACAATGGCTATATTGGCTTGTATCAAAATGGAAGATTTCATGAATTATCTTTAATATTCGAGTGTTTGCTGGTGATATTGGGGTGATGGCGAGGGCTGGTGGGCAGGTGATATTTTAAAAATAAAAGAGTTTCTGAGATCAATTAGTGTTCTGCCCAGAGCAGACAATGGCAAATAGAAATTAATAGCTGATTGTGTGGGTGTATGATTGTATACGTGAGGGTGGGTATATGAGTGCGTGTGTATGAGTGCGTGTGTGTGTATGAGTGTGTGTGAGTGTGCGTGTGGGTGTAGGATTGTGTATGTGTGGGTAGGTGTATGAGTGTGTGTGTGTATGAGTGTGAGTGTATGTGAGTGTATGAGTGTGTGCGTGTGTGAGGGGACGTTTTTTTACAAGCTATGGTGCAGCTCCCTGTACCGGGAGTGGTGGCTGCGGCTGAAGTAAGGTTAGGAATAAAATGTAATAATCATTATTATTATAATTATTATTATTACTACAGTACTGGTTATCTCTCTGAATTGAACAGGGCATTGGAGATGGCAGAGAAAGAATCTGTGTCTAACCCCAGCACAGTGACAGATGTCAAACGCCACACCGACGGGATCTTCAGCAGCGACTACAGTAAATACTTGGACAACCGGCGCACGAAAGACTTTGTGCAATGGCTGTTGAGCACCAAACGTAATGGGTAGGTTAATTATACATCTATATATATAGATATAAATGTACACAGTAAATAATATATTAATCAATCAATCAAAATTACATTTATATAGCACCTTTCACGTCAGGAGGATGTCCCAAGATGCTGAACAGTCAGGAAGTCAGGGGAGTGGCCGGGATAGGGGGAAGGAGAGCAGGAAAATTGACTGTATATTCGTGGGTGAAACACGGCAGCCAAATTGCGTAGAACAGCGTCCCACAAACAGTCTGGAAGTGGGGTTAGGGGAGAAAGGAAATTTATATCTATTAATGGATACACAATAATGAATATGTATTAAGATATATATAAATATACACAATAATTAATGCATATATTGATATATAATAATCGTTGCTTTTGATATAGCACTTTTCACATTTTATCGACGTCCCAAAGCGCTTCACAGAATATACTGTAAAGTGAATTGACTCTGTATATTTGAGGGTGAAACGCGGCAGCCAATTGCGCACAGCAGCGTCCCCACAAACAGTCGGGGATTGAAATGACCAACTATTTTATTATAGTGGGTTAGGATGGATTATTATTAGGCGTGTGTGTGTGTGTGCGTGCGTGCATGTGTGTGTGTGGAGTATGGAAACTTGCCCAAGGTTTCGTCTTGATCTGCCTGGATATACACAATAATTTTTAAAAAGTACTAAAAATCACCATTTCTTTAAGACTCGTTAGAAAGTATGAAAATATTAACGAAATTTTTTTAGCCCACAAATATACGGTCAATTCACTACAGTATATAGCGTGAAGCGCTTTGAGACACAGTCTAAAAGACATGATAAAGCAGTATCTCAATTGCAAGGATTATTATTATATAAAATTATGTGTGAACAATTCTAGACAGACAATAGCCTGAATAGAAATCTAGTATTTATTTACCAGGGTTAAAGTACAGAGGAAATCTTACTGTGACATATGTATATCGCTATCACTGTAAGAGCAAACATGTGCACAATATAATTTCAGTGCCAACACTGACAAAACCAAGAGACACGCCGACGGTATTTACACTAGTGATGTGGCATCTCTCACCGACTACCTCAAATCAAAGCGATTTGTGGAATCACTCAGCAACTACAACAAGCGTCAAAATGAGTAAGTAAAGCATCTTATTATTATTATTATCCTGTCACATATATCATACCCCAAAAATACAATTCAGTACATTATTATTAGCCTTTGTAATTTTCATTTATATTATACCGTTAATAGGAGCTCCTGTAGCTCAGTGGTTAGAGCACTTGCCTTACAAGCGTGAGACCTGTGTTCGAATCCAGGCAAATCAGAACAAAACCTTGGACAAGTTTCCTTACTCCACACACACACATGCCTGATAATAATCCCTCCAAAAAAAACCACAATAATAAAAATTGGTCATTTCAATCCTTGACTGTTTGTGGGGGACGCTGCTGTGCGCAATTGGCTGCTGCGTTTCTCCAACAAATATATTCAGTCAATTCACTTCTGTGAAGCATTTTGAGACATCGATAAGATATGAAAAGCGCTATATCAAATGTAAGGAATATTATTATTATTAAACTAATCTACAATATATATATATTTTTAAATCAGTACATTCTGTGAAGCGCTTTGAGCCATCTCGAAGGTGGGACGAGACGGTGGATCAAATCAAAAGATTACTATTTAACTCTAGTATGTGTGAAAAGGCGAAACAGATCAGGCTCTGGGAATCACTGTGACAGCTCTCATTCACATCGTTTTAAGTGTCAACATCAGTCTCTATCAAGCGTATGGGACATGTGAGTCACTCTAGATGCCGGGAGGTGCAGTAGCGAGAGACAGAGTGAGAGAGAGAGAGAGAGAGATAAAGAGACACAGGGGTTTAAAGAAGGATTGTTCTCATGTTCTCAGCAGGAGGATGTCAAAGAGACACGTAGAGGGAGCCAGGCGCACAGAGGAAGATTATCCCAATGATTTCAGCTCCTACCTGGAGGCCAAAGCCGCCAAAGACTTCATCGACTGGTTGATAAAAGGACAAGGAAGGAGAGAGTAAGTGTTTTTCCATTCATTCCTTACTGGTTTTTGTGTTGAATACCCTCCTCACAGTTACATTTGGTCATTTTATTGCTCCAACACATCAGAAGATACCGGTTTTCTTCATAGAAACTACTAGAGCTTTATATAAAAAATAAGATCATGCAATCAGGTCAGCGTTTACAACAACAGCAACAGCAACAACAGCAACAACAACAACAGCAACAACAACAGCAACAACAACAGAAACAACAACAGCAACAACAACAGCAACAACAACAACAACAACAACATGATATTTCCAGAGCGCCTGTCACATTGGGAGGAGATCCTTTGTTTAATAATTATTATATTATTATGACACAAGGAGATGTTTTTTTCTGTGGGTCTAATGTCCTGCGATCAAATCAGTTATAAAAAGTGCCTTTTATTATTGGTTGATTGGTAGGTCACTTTTCCAGCAATAATAATCCTTCCCCACCCTCCCCCACAAAAAAATAAAATAATAATAATAACAATAATTTGGTCACTCAATCCACGACTGTTTGTGGGGACGCAGCTGTGTGCAATTGGCTGGCAAGTTTCACCCACAAAATACTCAGTCAATCCGCTTGATAGTATATTCTGTGAGGAGCTTCCAGACCTTGGATGCTTCAATGACGCGTTGAGGCACTAAATCAAATGAAAGTATTAGTATTATTATAATTATTATTATTAAATCGCGGGCCGAGAAAGGGTTTCCGTTGACAAACGGACGTTCCGGTGCGTCAATAAAAAACAGTGACTGTTCCATCCCCAGCTTTGCCGAGGAGAGCAGGGAGATCGAAAATGAAGTGATCGCTGAGGAGCTGGGCAGAAGGCACGCAGACGGCACTTTCACCAGCGAAATCAACGTGGTTCTGGACAACATGGCTGCCAAAGAGTTCCTGAACTGGATCATCAACTCTAAGAATGTTCAGTCCAGGTGAAAGAAATCACTGGGGTTTACTGGGGGTTTATCATTCAATGCTCCCCTACAACTCCAGCTTAAACCTGACCTGTGTGATTATTATATTCTATGCGCTGGCTCTCTTTCCTGACGCGCTCATCTCATCTCGTCAGCATTGATGTCAAAAGTGATTGGAAATTTGCAGGAGCAGACTGAAACTACAAGTGCAAATGTCCTTTCCATGTCTTGCTATATCAACAATGCTTACGCCGATTCCAAACCTTAAACTTTATCTAAAATGCCGTATGTCAAATTAACATGATCGATCATCTGAAAATAATCAATAAAAGTACTTTAGCACTGCAAAAGCTTCACCATTCCATGTTGCTGCTATACTGAGAGCCTGAAGTAGTGAGTTGAGGAGGATTAAATTATATTGCCTTAGTCATATTAAAGGTTAAATTCACTGTATTACCGAACTACACTCTCCTCTTTAAACTCTGAATGCCTTGTTCAAACCTAACTGTATAGGTGAGATGGTGTTACATGTAGCTTAGTGGTTAGAGCGCTCGCCTCGCAAGCCAGAGGACCTGGGTTTGATTCTTAAGTGGAGCGAAACATTAGGCAAGTTTCCTTAATCCACACACCTCTGTTTACCCTGCAATGAGTAGGAAACCGTGTGTTATACGGATCACTTTGTGATCGCATTCCCTTCAAAAGAATTCTAGTCATTTGGTCACTTCAACCCATGACTGTTTGTGGGGACGCAATTGACTGCCGCGTTTCGCCCACAAATATACAGTCAATCCCCTTTATCCTGTGAGGCAGTTTGAGACATCTCGATAACATGATATCAAACATCAAACGCAAGGATATGATTTGGGGGGAATATATCAACAACAACAACATCTTAGATTTATATAGCGCCCTCCACGCCGAACTGTGTCTCAATAAAGATAAAAATAATAATAATAATCCTTGCATTTGATATAGCGCTTTTCACATCTTATTAACGTCTCAAAGCGTTTCACAGAATACACTGTAAAGTGAATTGACTGTATTTGTGGGAGAGCGAAACATGGCAGCCAATTGCGCACAGCAGCATCCCCACAAACAGTCCTGGATTGAAATGAGCAATTTTATTATTGTGTTTTTTTTTGGAAGGATTATCATTAGGCCATTGTGTGTGTGTGGGGTAAGGAAACTTGCCCAGGGTTTCGCCCTAACCTTCCTGGATTTGAACACAGGTCTCACTCTTGTAAGGCGAGCACTCCAACCACTGAGCTAAACACATGCGCTCAGAATCAGTCAAGTTACCAAATGTCGCTCTGCAACAAAATCTTAAACGTGACCCATTTCTCTCTCCTTTAGAGATGCTGAGAAGGACGTCTTCAACCAGTACAAGGGAAGAGGAGACTGATTTCATATCCAGCCACTTTGTGTTGCAACATTGGCCAACACTTGATGAAATATTTACAGCTTTTTTTTTGTTCTGCAAATGACAGAAACCGGGAGGTGAAGCCCGCACGCCACTCTCCCCCCCCCCCCCCCCCCCCCCCCCCACTCCCTCCTCCTCTAATGAGGTATCCCATCTCATCAAGGTTTCACTGGACAAGTGGTAGGGGTGGGGGGGTGGGGGGGTCGCGGGAGGAAATCTCTCACCCGGAACGAATGTCATCAAAGCCATAATGCTTTTTGCCTGCGAGATAAGAATGGACTCAAAATGTAGTGTGTTGTTTTGAAGTAGGAGTCAAAGTAAATAAACAATTATCAAAAAAAATGATATTTAAAATGAAAGTTGGGAGTCAATTCTGGTTAGTTACGAAAGATACCAAATATCAAAACAAACCTGTTTACATCGAGTTTACAAAATTATTTTTCTATGAAATAATTTGTATATATTTGAATGCATTAAGTGTAATCACATTCAGTTTAGTTTAAAGGGACTATTTAAAAAAAACACGAAATTCAACCACCCGGTTTCAAACCAAGCATGTTTATAGTAAATCAGTCATACAGCTCTAGGCCACACCTATAAAGCATTAATAAAATGTGTCATGATACCTGAATCTGAAATTCTCTTTTAGACTTTCATCACATTGATATAAAAATACGATATATTATACATGGTGTGGAGTCCGGTAGCTCAGTGGTTAGAGGACTCGCCACGCTTGCAAGAGGATCTGGGTTCGATTCCCGGGCAGGTACACACCCACACACACACATATACACACACACATATACACACACACATATACACACACACACGTCTCTGTTTACTCTCGCAGTAAGCAGGTTGTTAGACGATTGGCGGATCGCTTTTCTGGGGGCAAAAATTCCTTCGAAAAAATAAACTGACCAATAATTTGGTCAAGTCAATCCAAGGTTGTTTGTGGGACACTGTTGTGCACAATTTCTCCCAGAAAATATAAAATATACAATCAATTCACTTTACAGTGTGTCCTGTGAAGCGCTTTGAGACGTCCCGAAGATGTGATAAGTAGTTGTATCAAATGCTAGGATTATTATTACTATTAATAAAGCCCTCATTGGTTACGGACTCCACACCAACCCTGCCACCCCCTGTTGCTGCCATGACGATGACCTCTCATGGGGGGGGTAGGGGGCAGATGAAGAGGTCACAATGAGCTGATGAAGACATCACAAAGAGCTCCAGTGGTCACAAAGAGCCTGGAGAGGTCACAACAAACCAAAGAGGTCAGAGGTGGGGTGGGCGGTGGGGGGGCTGCTGGTGCTGGTTGTGGGGAGCAGAAAGGAGGGGAGAGGAGTGGGGTGGGAGGGGGGTAGGGGAGTTTGGTTGACAGTTGGAGCTGGGGAGGGAGAGAAGGAGGGAAAGAGGGAGAGAGGGCGCGAGGGAGTGAGGGAGAGGAGAGGGAGGGAACGAGGGAGCGAGGGAGAGGAGAGGGAGGGAGTGAGAGAGCGAGGGATGGAAGAGAAGGAGCAAGAAGAGATGGAAGACATCTCCAACAAGCACGGGGTCAACTTTGTGCGGCCCCTCGCCCGTATGAGATTCAGCAAACAGAGGAGTGTGTTTTCGGGCACCTATAAGATCTGCAAACTGGCTGCCAACGTCCCCGACCTGGTGGTGTTTGAAGGGCTGGACAGGCCCATCCCTGACGTAGAACATTTCCATGGGGTCCTCCTGTTTGCTGACATCTCAGGTGAGAGAGAGAGAATGGGACGGGGGAGGTGGGAGGGGGCTGTGGCAGTAAGTTGGGTTGGATACAGAGAAGCTTTAATTATGTTAGGCTCAACCATCACTGCCTCACTGGACAATCTTGGAGTTAGGAGGGTTGTGTTGAGATGGTACCAATAAACCCCAAATAAACACCTAGCTTTAGTCTGGACTTAGCCTGGGCTATCAGGAGACATGTTTCCTGAGCGGAGGGGAGAGAGAAAGAGAGAAAGAGAGGGAGCCATAAACGCTGAGAGTTCCCGGATTGTTAGTGGATTGACAGGGTTAACAATCCCTCTGAAATATACAGTCAATTCACTTTACAGTATACTCTGTATATAAGCTCTTTGAAATGTCTCAATAACCTGATAAGGATGCAAGGATTATTATTATGATGATTATTATTATTATTTTCTTTTCTCTTCTTCCGAGACAGGGTTCACCAGCCTGACTGAGAGATACACAAAGAACAGTAAGAAAGGATGTGGGGCTGATCAATTGACCAGAGAACTCAATGGTTACATCTCAGAGATTGTAGATCGTAAGTGGTTAGAGGTGCCAGCCATTATTAGGTGTATGTATGTGTGTGTGTGTGTGTCGAGTAAGGAAACTTGCCGAAGATGTCACGCTCAAACAGGTCTCACGCTTGTAAGGCGAGTCCTCTAACCACTGAGTTACAGGAGCTCCAGCCCTTCCTCAGGAATTAACTTCACAGTCACATATCTTATTGTCACCTTAGTGGAGACAAAACCTTAGGCAAGTTTCCTCACTTCACATACTCGCCTCTGTTTACTTCGCGGTAAGCAGGAAACCGCTTGTTAGTCAATCGGCGGATCACATCCTGGGGGTACTAATCCCTTCTTAATACATTAGAGCAATGGTCTCACTCAACACACGACTGTTTGTGGGGACGCCGTGTGCGCAATTGGCTGCCTCGTTTCACCCACAAAATATAATCGGATCACTATACTGATAGTATATTCTGCAAAGCACATTGAGACGTCCTTGTGATGGCTTAATGTTACAAGTGTTATATCTAATTTACATGTTGTGACATTATTAATAAGAGACTAAATGAAACAGATATTATTGATTAATATTGTGTCTAAAATGAAATCTAACACTGCTCATAGTAATAAGTAATACAACTTAAAATTAGGTTGTAATGTGTTCGGATTGTGGACGTGTGTGTGAACAGCTCTGTGAATGATCGATAATCGCAATTTCTTCTTAGATATCCTTCGTGCGGGTGGAGATATTGTGAATTATGCAGGTGAGTGTTTACCCAATAATTAGGATCTAAAATATCACCAATGTTTTTGATGGTGTTATACAGTCAGGTGATTTAATGCTCTCTCTCTATAATCATCTGCCTTTCCACAGGTGATGCAATGCTGGCGCTATGGAGGGAGCGGAGGAAAGCACTCAGTGATATTATCTCTTTAGCTGTCAAATGCAGCCTAAACATCCAGGATAAATGTGATAACAGGGACACGGAAATTGGAGTCAAACTCAGAGTAAAAATAGGTCATTAACGTTTTCAGTCCTTGCTATTCATTAGGTTTATTTATTATAATATAATATGAATCACTTTTCTATTCTTGTTATAATAATATTTAGGATTTTTAAATATATATATATACATTGTAAATGTATCTGGAATTATTTTCTTGTTATATTAACTGGTAGAACAACTATTGGAGGCAACGTGGAGCTCCTGTAGCTCAGTGGTTAGAGCGCTCGCCTTACAAGCGTGAGACCTGTGTTGGAATCCAGGCAGATCAGAGCGAAACCTTGGGCAGGTTTCCTTACTCCACACACACACACACGCACGCACGCACGCACGCATGCACACACGCCTAATAATATTCCGTCCAATAATATAAATCAGTAATTTTCAATCCACAACTGTTTGTGGAGACGCTGCTGTGCACAATTGGCTGCTGTGTTTCGCCCACAAATATATACAGTCAATTCACTTTACAGTATATTATGTGAAGCGCTTTGAGACATCGATACATCAAATGCAAGGATTATTATTATGATATAACTAACTGGTTAGTTAGTTGGTTAGCTTGTCAACTGAGGCGTGCAAGGCCAGGGTTATTTTGATTATTAAGCTCCCGCCCAGTGTGAGTGTGTGTTTGTCTGTTTAGGTATTTCAGCAGGAAAGCTGTCTAAAGTGGTGATGGGAGATCACGAAGCTCGCTACTACGCCTTGATAGGACGTGCAGTTGATGAAGTACGCAAAGCTGAAGGGCTTGCTTTAGCCCATACTATCATCTTATCCCCAAACGCCTGGGAACTCTGCGATCGGGACAATATAGTGGTCGATAAAATAGAGGATGAACGGGCTGTAAAGGTAGGAGGAAAGATATCTGACCATGGATGGTTTGTAATTCCTATTTTGTAATTGTTTAAACCGATAAATATTTCACATTAGACGGGAGAACTCCTGTGTTATGTCCGCCTGCCTTACTGATACAGACCTGTGTCTACAGAGCATCGTCTCTGTAGGTTGACCAGTGCTATATGTATCCTGCTTATTTACCAAATAGAAACCCTTTCACAGCAGAAAACAAGCTGCTAGTGTTACAGTAACGGAGCTAATTATACATCAGGATACGCGTGTAATGCTAATCCTCTGAACCCACAAGCAGGCTTCAAGCACAGGTACATTTTAAAATATATATTTGGGGGTTACAATTGTGTTTTAACCAATTTTAAGCAAAATATTTTTAAAAGGTCTCCCGTTCTTGTCCTGTTGTCCAATTTGTCTTCTAATTTCTCTTCCCTTTTCTTTCTCTGTTTTAGTTTTCTTACCGTTTCCTACATTCTCTATCAATTTGAAATGTTTTCCACTTGTCCTTAATAATGTAGAGGTTTTCAAACAGTGTGAGATTATCAAAACTGTTGATGTTAGTTTGTGGTGAAGATTAGAGATACTATATTACTGATACGGGAAGAAAAAGATAATAAATTATTGGCTGACGAAGGGCGTATTTGTACAAAAGCCTTTATAAACATGTGCATTTTTTTAAACACAGGTGAGATACATTAAGAGGGATTCCCACTATTCAGTTGAAGATTACACCAACGCTTTCGGAAACCATTTGGATTATCAGGAAATTGTTCCCAGTAGAAGTACGTTTCACACTAGAGAGGTTTCCCCCCCGTCTCTCGCCGGTTAAGATATTTTGCTCTTTGGTCTTGGAGCCAGAAATCTGAACTTTGATTTGTTCACAGAAACAATAAGGAAAACATCAAGACTATTGCCAAACCCTCCCCTTGAAGCTGTTCTTCGTAAATACCTCTTGAGAACTGTGTTACTTAAGGTACATAAGTCCAGAGGATTTTTCTGATGCCACAAATTAATTTACTGCAGTCCCTTTTTTTGTAAGCTTGCGTAAATGTGTGTGTGTGTGTGTGTGTGTGTGTGTGTTCTGTGAATCGTTTTGAGACGTCTCAATGATGTGACAAGGCGCTATATCAAAATGCAAGGATAATTGTTACTATTATTATTATATACCACATAATTATGTGATTCTATCTCACTGTGGCAGATTGATGATGGAGTGCCCTTAGAATATTTGTCCGAAATGCGTCCAGCAACTGTGGTATTTGTAAACCTGCAGTTTGTGGAGTCGGCTACAATGCATAATCAGTGTCAATCAATACAGGCCTGTTGTCTCGAAATCAACAACGAGTTCAAAAAATATCAGGGAAGAATAAATAAGGTCTTCATGTTTGACAAAGTAAGTAAAGTACACCTCCAGATAGCAATAGGCATGCAGCTTGGCATCTAATATACCACTATATATATATATTATGTATATTAATATGCGTTTCGCCCACAAATATACAGTCAATTCACTTTACAGTATACTCTGTGAAGCGCTATGAGACATCGATAAGATGCGAAAAGTGCAAAATCAAAATGCAAGGATTATTATTATTATTACTATTAATACACTAACGTATTGCTATGTGCAATATTAGCATTGTCAATCCTACTTTGGTTGATTGATTGGTTGTTTTGATACATTGAGATATGAAGGGAAGGGGTATTAGGGTTCAAAGCCAATCTCACGCACCTTTGCTCTAATTTAGCCCAAGAATAGGCTGCTTTGTTCCCATGAATTAAATCCATACAGACAGACTTAACTTTGAAGCTGGGCAAAGGAGGAATAAAGGCATGTTATTACACAATAAAGAGTTTATATTTAATGTAAAAATAGAAGCTGTTTGAGACATTTGAACTCAGAGATGCAAGTGCCCATCTCTTTGAAACTGTATCCAACATAGGAACAGGAGGAGGCCATTCAGCCCCTCCAGCCTGTTTGGCCATTCTATAAGATCATGGCTGATCTGCATCCTCAACTACAATTACCTGCTCTTACCCCTTGAGATCCTGATCCTAACAAACATCTCCCCACCTCAGTGGGACATCCGTGAAAGGCCGTAAAAGGTGCTGTGTAAATGTAATTTGTTGTTGTCACATTAATTTCAGGGCTGTACGTTTCTCTGTTGTTTTGGTCTGCCGGGCGACAAAGGGGAAGATGAGTGTGCAAATGCTCTGCAGTCCGCACACAATGTGCATGAATTCTGCACTAAAATGCTCAAATTTGTCAGGTAAGTAAAAACAATTCTAAATTTTTTCGATTTAAGAGTTTCAGATTTTTCCATCCTACAGGCGCAAATCGTGTTTAAATTCGAACATCTCAAACGTTACGATGTGAAATAAAAGAAATCAAACATGTCTAACATATAAACTGTACACTAGATTCACTCTTACAGTAAATCCTGTGAAGCACTTTGAGATATCTTGAAGACGTTATAAGGCCTGATATCAAATGAAATGCAAAGGATTACTAATACAACAGTAGAAATCGCTTATTTTTTCTTGCACCTCTAGTGTACCGTCTATTGGTATAGCCACCGGGCCTTTATTCTGTGGAGTAGTTGGTCACCCGCTAAGACACGAATATACAGGTAAAGAGGATTTGATTTACAAACCAAATGATATGGAATCGCTGTTAATAAGGGATCTGTCGAGGGGACGAGTTTCCTTACAACCTGACTGGAGACCTGTAGTTTAATTGGATTAGAGCACTCGCCCTCACAAGCACGAGGACACGGTTAGATTTTTGTTTGAAGGGATTATTACTCCCAGAAAGTGATCCGTCAATCAATTGACAACCAGTTTCCTACTTACTGCTTAGGTAAACAGAGGCGTTTTGCCCACAAATATACAGTCAATTCACTTTACAGTATATTCTGTGAAGCGCTTTGAGACGTCGATAAAATGTGAAAAGCGCTATATCAAATGCAAGGATTATTATTATTATGTGTGTGGAGAAAGGAAACTTGCCTAAAGTTTTGCACTACCCGGGAATCAAACCCAGGTCCTCTCGCTTGCAAGGCGAGTGCTCTGATAACCATTGAGCTACAGGTGTGCACACAATTTCAACACAATATAGTTGGCAATTCTTTCAAAAAGTTTAAATTTGCTGAACTTTCTAAAAGCAGAGCTCTGTGAAGCAGCGTTGGCTGCTATTGATTAGAGTGTGTTGTAAAGCTCCTGTAGCTCAGTGGTTAGAGCACTCACCTTACAAGCATGAGACCTGTGTTCAAATCCAGGCAGATCAGGGAGAAACCTGATACAGAGAAACACACACGCTTAATATTAATCCCTCCAAAAAAAAACAATAATAAAATTGGTAATTTCAATCCACGACTGTTTGTGGGGGACGCTACTGTGCGCAATTGGCTGTCGCATTTTGCTCTCCCACAAATATACAGTCAATTCACTTTACTGTATATTCTGTGAAGCGCTTTGAGATGTCGATAAGGTGTGAAAAGCCACTATATCAAATGCCAGGATTACTATTATATATATATTAAAGGTAATCTTCTATTTTGCTCCTAACGATTGTCTCTCATACATAAAGTCATCGGACGCAAAGTTAATTTGGCAGCGAGGCTGATGATGACCTACCCTGGTGTGGTTTCCTGTGATGAGCAGACGCACTATCATGCCAAGATGCCGTCTTCCTATTTTAGTGAACTGCCGAAGCGAGCCATGAAGGGTGTGCAAAACCCGGGGACTATTTACCAGTATTTATCCAAAAAACATCAAAGGTAAGTGGCTATAAATATTCTTTGTAATAATCATTGCTTTCTTACTTAATTCTTACCTTGGGACATCCTCCCGACGTGAAAGGCACTCTACAAATGTAATTTTGCTGCTGTTGTTGTAGTTAATCTTTATACTTGTCCATTAGAATACTTGGAAAACCTAAGATTTCTGTTGAAAAGGAGGAAGGTTATCCCATTTTAGGTGAGTTGGCAACAAAAGGGGTAAAAGTCATCACCTCGTTTACAAATGTATTTGTTCAGTACAAAACACACAGAAATGTCACATTGACAAAACGACACTTCATTTACAGTATTAAGGATGTCATCCTCCAGGCAAGACATTAGACTGAGATCTTGTCTACCTGTTCAAGCGGACATCAAAGATTGACATTTATTATTCAAAAAGGAGAAGGAAGTTTGGCTAACAATCTCCCAAATAAAAATTGGTCATTCACTTCATGGCTGTTTGCGGGAGCTTGCTATGCCTTGGGACGTCCTCCCGATGTGAAAGGCGCTCTATAAATGTAATTTTGTTGCTGTTGCTATGCGCAAATGGCCTGCCATGTTCCCGTGAAGCAAGATATCCTCCTGAAGCGAAAGGAGGTATCTAAATGTAAGGATTATTTTTACGGATTTCATTAATTCATTAATACCTCAATACCTTAGAACCAGTGAAAATTCACAGTCAAGTTAAATGCAGGTTGGAAAATGTTACTGAAAATGCCATTTAAGCAATGTCTAAACAAATGAGCGATGCTAAATGTTGCTGTAAGCTAACATAAAATAAACTAACCAACCATTAGGATATAGGGCTGCTCATTTTCCCAACTGCAACAAATGTATAATGATTTTTTTTCCTCAACGGAAAACAAAATTCTTAAGGTCGGGAGAAAGAGATCGAAGTTTTCAACAAAGCCCTAAAAATATACGTGGAATCGAAAACTTCAGCTTCTATTAATTACTGCCAAGTTGTGATGTACGAGGGAACAGTCGGATGTGGGAAAAGCAAACTATTATCTGAAATCATCCGCAAAACACTGGCAGAAGGATTTAGGTTTGTGTTGTTTACATTATTCATTGTGAATATCAGGTGTGGAGCGAAACATCAGGCAAGTTTCATTACTCCACACCCAGTTGTTAGTAAATAGGCGGATGGCTTTTCTGGAGGTAATAATCCCTTCACACTAAAAAAAAGTAATAATAGAATTTTGGTAATTTCAATCCACGGCTGTTTGTGGGGGACGCTGCTGTGCACAATCGGCAGCCGTGTTTCGCCCACAAATATACAGTCAATTCACTTTACAGTATATTCTGTGAAGCACTTGGAGTCTAGAAGACATGAAAAGCACTATATAATAATAATCCTTGCATTTCATATTGTGCTTTTCACATCTTATCAATGTCCCAAAGTGCTTCACAGAATAGACTGTAAAGTATATTTGTGGGCGAATCGTGGAAACCAATTGTAAACAGCAGTGTCCCACAAACAGTCGAAGATTGAAATGACCAATTTTATTATTGTGGTTTTTTTGGACGGATTATTATTAGGCCGAGGTTGTCCAAGGTTTCGCCCTGACCTGCCTGGATTCGAACACAGGTCTCTCCAGCTTGGTCTCCCCAGTTTGCAACTCAAGTACTCTAACCACTGAGCCACAGGAGCTCCACATCAAATGCAAGGATGATTATTATTATTATTATTATTCTTTCTCATATCTTCACTCCCTTTACATCGATGTCAATCAATGTGTCTCGACCACTGCCTTGGCTCGGCAGGTGCCAAAATTACACTAGCCTCTTGGGTAGAAACAGTCCTGAACTCCCTCCCTCATTCCCTTCGCCTCACCCCTCCACCCCCCCCCCCCCCCCCCCAACCACCCCTCCTTTTCTATTTTCAGGTCTCCGCTAAAGATCTTTCTTTTTGTCCATGCTTTCAGTCACCTTCTTCCCCTGGCTCAGCCCAGGATCCGTTATTGGGAAGTGCTCTGAGACGCCGTTTGGTGTGGAGTGAGGGAGGCACTATATAAATCCAAGTTGTTGTTGTTGTTGATAAACAACCTGAGTCTGAGTGTGTGTGTGTGTGTGCTCACTGGTCATGGGAACAGGTGCTCTCTGTTGTGTTAGATTAGATTACAGAGTGGAGGCTGCTGGAGGAAGCACAAACGGTAATGTACCTTGAAGGGTTTTCTTCATTCTTCGAATGACACCATGTTCCTACCTGACAAACCACTTCAATCCCTGGGGGTGAAGGACTGGGGTGGAGAGAGGCTGGGGGTGGGGAGGGGGAGGGCTGGGGAAACTCCCCTCTTTTTTCCCCTCTTGGTTTAAAAGTAATTGGCCTGGCTCGAGTGGAATTGCCTTTAACCCTAAAAAGAACAATATTTCCTTGATTGTGTTTTACCCGGCAGACTATATATTTACTGGTGCCAGTAATGCCGGAGTCACTGTGGTGCATGGAGGTCATTTTAAATATAAAGACAACCTTTACAAGGTAGGTTATTCTTTCTTTATCATTCCTAAACTACACACATGACACCCCCCCACCCACCACCCCTCACCTCCCAGCTCACTCCAACCCCCCCACCCAGCTGCAGTATTCTGCACAACATTAATACAGATCTCTGTATTTCTTCACCATAACACGTGATTGGAAACACCTGAGTTCTTGTTTTAATGCCTTGGGACGTCCTCCCGACGCGAAAGGTGCTCTATACAGTACATGTGATTTTGGTTGTTGTTGAGTAATAGGGAGACAATCTGCACTGTGCTGTTTGTTTGTGCTAATGATTGGATTGTTTTACTACTGTTGAGTAGCGAGTGTCTCACAATATCAATGATGACGTTGACTATAATGTATTTTCTTGTTCATGGATCTCACCCTTACACATTGTACATTTGGAAGGAATTTCTCCTGATGCTCTGGCCAACAATTCCACAGATAAAAAGTATGATATGTACTAGAATTTAAGAATAATGCACCCGATATCTTTTAAACATCTGATATGCTTGGGCTCAAGCATATCAGATGTTTAAAAGATATCGGGTGCATTATTATACACCCAAACCAACAGAATATCTTCATCTTCTAAGTATATTTCACTCATAAATATACAGTCAATTCACTTTATAATATAGTCTGTGAAATGCTTTAAGACCTGCCTCTCACTGATGCGATAAAGCACTGTATCAACTGCAAGGATTATTATTAATATTATTATTATAAGTATCTGGATCAATTTACAACTGCAAGATGATATATTGCGCCCAACTTATTATATTGATTTAGTTGACATGCAGGTCAAGGAGTGTGTACTAAAGCTCTTTTTAAAAAAAAACAATACATTTTTATACTATTTTATGACTGTTTTTCTGTCACAGGGTATTGCCATTTGAGTTGGGGAAAATGGATATCACAGAATCTTATTTCACCATCCAAACGATGTTAGCTCTGTTACTCCAAGTCAACCACTGCAAAAGCTACGTAGAGAGAGAAAAGGTTTTACTGAGCAAAATAACAAACCGGGAGGAAATTGTGGACTTGTGTCTGCTGAACGACCTTCTTTTTGTGAAGGTACCCAAATAGCTCATTGCATTCATGTGCAGCAAACACAAAATCACATCGGTCTAGCTAGCGCCTTTCACCTCAGGAATGCATGATAGGTATTAGGCCTGCCATTCTGGAAAAAATATACAGAAACACTACCTCAGTGGGAGAGGAGTAAACCTATGGGACAGGTTTCCGAAGGAGTGGCGAAGAGGGGGGGGAGGGAGGGAGGGAGGGGGGGAGGGAGGGAGGGAGGGAGGGAGGGAGGGAGGGAGGGAGGGAGGGAGGGAGGGAGGGAGGGAGGGAGGGAGGGAGGGAGGGAGGGAGGGAGGGAGGGAGGGAGGGAGGGAGGGAGGGAGGGAGGGAGGGAGGGAGGGAGCAGAAAGCTGTTGCTTCTTTCAAGAACAAATGAGATCGATTCCTGTTAGGAAACATTACCCGGGGATGCAGTGTACAGTTTGGGACACGACACGTTAAGTGACTGCCATGATGGTGGGAGGTGAACTAGATGGACCTCTGTCTTGTTTCGCCAGCAGACTCTTACGTTGTTGTATGTGTGATCAACAACAATTTACTGACAAAATATTTCAGATTTGGTCCCCAAAGATGAATGAATAGTTAATTACTGTGTCATAAGAACATAAGAATTAGGAGCAGGAGTAGGCCATTCGGCCCTTCGAACCTGCTCCGCCATTCAATAAGATCATGGCTGATCTCATCTAACTCTAATTACCTGCCATATCCCCTGATCCCTCTATTTTTCAAAAATCTATCAGTTTCAGTCTTGAAAATGTTCAAGCACTGAGCATCTGTAACCTTCTGGGGTAGTGAATTCCATAAATTCACTACCCTCTGTGTGAAGAAATGTTTCCTCAACTCTGTTCTAAAAGGCTGAGCATTAATTTTAAGACTGTGACGTGACCCCTGGTTATAGATTCTCCTACCAGGGGAAACAGTCCCTCAATGTCTACTTTATCTAGCCCTTTAAGAATCTTATATGTTTCAATAAGATCCCCTCTAATTCTTCTGTACTCTAGAGAATACAGCCCTAGTTTATTCAACGTATCCTCATAGGTCAGTCCCCTCATCTCAGGAACTAACCTAGTGAATCTACACTGCACCCCCCCCCCCTCTAAGGCACGTATGTCCTTTATTAAATAAGGAGACCAAAACTGCACACAATACTCTAGGTGCGGTCTCACCAAAGCCCTATACAGTTGCAGCAAGACTTCTCTACTCTTACACTCTAAACCTTTTGCAATGAACACTAACATGCCGTTTGCCTTCTTAGTTGCTTGCTGCACCTGCAAACTAACTTCTTGGGACTGGTGTACAAGGACACCCAAACCCCTTTGAACACTAACACTATCTAACTTCTCCCCGTCTAGAAAATAATCTATTCTTTTATGCTTGCTACCTAGGTGAATAATTTCACACTTGCTAACATTGAATTCCATCTGCCACCTACTTGCCCACTCCCCTAACCTATCTATATCTTGTTGCAATCTTTTTGCATCATCCTCAGAGCTCAGTCTGCTACCTAGTTTAGTGTCATCCACGAATTTAGACACATTACATTCAATGTCCTCGTCCAAATCATTGATGTAAATAGTAAATAGCTGAGGCCCAAGCACTTATCCTTGTGGCACTCCACTAGTTACATCCTGCCAATTCGAGAATGATCCGTTTATTAGCGATAAACAAGTCTCTGCTTGCTACCCGATAGCCACTCTTCTATCCGTGTTAATATTTTCCCATTAATCCCGTGGGCCTTAATCTTGAGTAACAGCCTTTTGTGTGGCACCTTGTCAAATGCCTTCCTAAAATCCAAATGTACCACATCTACTGGTTCCCCCTTATCCAACCTGCTGGTTACATCCTCAAAAAATTCTAAAAGATTAGTTAAGCATGACTTCCCTTTTGTAAAGTCATGCTGACTCTGCCTAATCTTTTTATGGTCTTCAAGGTATCCCATAACTACGTCTTTTCTTAAGCACTCAAGAATTTTCCCTACAACTGATGTCAGACTAACTGGTCTATAGTTCCCCATGTTTTCTCTCCCACCCTTCTTAAATAGTGGAGTTACGTTTGCAATCTTCCAATCAATGGGGACTTTTCCAGTATCCACAGAATTTTGGAAGATTATAGACAAGCCATCCACTATCTCAGTAGCCACCTCCTTTAAAACTCTAGGATGCAGGCCATCAGATCCAGGGGATTTATCAGTTTTAAGACCCGACAATTTACCTAGAACCATTTCTTTACTAATGTTAATCTCCCTAAGTTGCTCGCTAACATTGTCTTCTTGGTTCCCCTCTATTTTTGGTATGTTTCCAGTGTCTTCTATGGTGAAGACAGCAGAAAAATACTTGTTTAATGATTCTGCCATGTCTTTGTCCCCTATTATAATTCCTATGTGGGCCTATAACGGACCCACATTCACCCTCGATAGCCTTTTCCTCTTTATATATTTGTAAAAACTCTTGCAGTCTGTTTTTATGTTCTTCACTAGTTTGCCCTCTATTCTCCTCCGTCTAGGGAAGTGGGTAAGTTCTTGTAACAGAAGGAAAGTAAATAACAGTTGGAGCTGGTTTATAATACTGTGGTTTTGGGTCATAGAATCATAGAATTTACTAATATACAAAGCGAGGCCATTCGACCCATCTAGTCTGTGCCGGATCTTTGAAATGAGTAACTCAATCCCGCTGCCCAGCTCTCTCCCCATAACCTAACAGACCTGTTCTCCCTAAATAAAGATCTAATTCTCTTTTAAAAGCTGTTATCGAATCAGCCTCAAATTTCTCATCAGCTCCCCTCTGCTTCATTTTGAAACTATTTTAAATCTGTGACCACGAGTCACAGATTCGTCCACCAGTGGAAACAGTTTTTCCTTATTCACCCTGTCGAATCCCCTCATGATTTTATAAACTTCTATTAGGACTCCTCTCAACCTTCTCTCTTCCAAAGAGAATAAACTTAGCCTATCTAGCCTTTCCCCATAACTGAAGTCCCTCAATCCTGGTACCATTCTAGTAAACCTTCTTTGCACCCTTTCCAATGCCTTAACATCCTTTCTATAGTGTGGTGACCAGAATTGGACACAGTACTCCAGCTGAGGCCTAACCAAAGTTTTATAGAGGTTAGTCAGCACTTCCTGACTTTTATACTCTATTCCCCTATTTATAAAGCCTAGTATCCCATATGCCTTCTTAATGGCTTTGTCTACCTGTCCTGCCACCTTCAAAGAATACACAGGTCTCTCTGTTCCCTCACATCCCTTCAAATTATATTATCTAACCTATATTGCCTCCCCTCATTTCTTCTCCCAAAATGTATCACCTCACACTTCTCTGCATTAAACTTCATCTGCCATGTGTCTGCCCACTTTACCATTTTATCTATATCTTCTTGCAGATGGCTACTATCCTCCTCACTATTTACTATTCTCCCTAACTTAGTATCATCTGCAAACTTGGAAACTGTGCTCTCTACACCCAAGATCATTAATATATATTAAAAAGAGCAGTGGTCCCAAAACTGATCCCTGGGGGACGCCACTGCACACTTCCCTCCAGTCTGAAAAGCAGCCGCTCACCACAACTCTCTGCTTTCTGTCTCGCAGCCAGTTGTGAATCCACGCTGCCACTGTCCCTTTAACGCTGTGGGCCTCTACTTTCCTAATAAGCCTCTCATGCGGCACTTTGTCAAATGCCTTTTGAAAGTCCATGTAAACTACATCAACTGCACTGCCCTCGTCCACCCATTCCGTTACCTCATCGAAAAATTCTATCAGATTTGTAAGGCAAGATTTGCCTTTAACAAATCCATGCTGGCTGTCCTTTATCAGCCTATATCTTTCTCAGTGAAGATCTTTCTTGTCCCTGATTATAGACTCTAGAAGTTTGCCCATTACTGACGTTAGACTGACTGGCCTGTAGTTCCCAGGTTTGTCCTTCTGCCCCTTTTTAAACAGGGGAGTAACATTACCAACCCTCCAGTCCTCTGGCACCACCCCTGTGTCCAAGGAAGATTGAAAGATTGTGGCCAGAGTCTCTGCTATTTGCTCCCGTACTTCCCTTAGTAACCTAGGATGCATCCCATCCGGACCGGGTGACTTATCTACCTTGAGCGCCATCAACCTTTTTAGTACTTCCTCTCTGGTTATGCTTATCTTATCCATTTCTTCTCCTCCAATATTGTGACATTGGCTGCATCCTCTTCTCTTATGAAAACAGAGGCAAAGTACTCATTCAGTACATCAGCCATGCCCTCTGCCTCCACAATAAGATTTCCTCCTTGGTCCCTTATTGGCCCCACCCTACACTTGACCAATCTTTTACCCTTAGTATGTTTATAAAACACTTTAGGATTCCCTTTAATGTTACCTGCTAATTGTTTCTCATGCAGTCTTTTTGCCCCTCTAACTTCCTTTTTCAGTTCTCTCCTGCACTTCCTATATTCTGCTGGGTTGGCCTCTGTATCTTGGGTCTGACACTTGTCATAAACCTATTTTTTTTGCTTTATTTTCACCCCAATTGCCCTAGTCATCCAGGGAGGTTTGGATGCCATACATTTTATCTTTGTTGGAATGTTTTTGACCTGTACCCGAATTATCTCTTCTTTGAAGACTGCCCACTGCTCGTTAGCTGTTTTACCTGCCAATCTTTTTTCCAGTCCTCCTCGGCTAGGTCCCATTTTAACTCACGGATAACTCGTCCATAAAAAAAATACAATAATAAAAATTTATAATTTCAATCCACAACTGTTTGTGGGGGACGCTGCTGTGCACAATTGGCTGCTGTGTTTCCCTCTCCCACAAATATGTACAGTCAATTCACTTTTCCCGTACATTCTGTGAAGCTCTTTGAGACATCGATAAGATGTGAAAAGTACTATATCAAATGCAAGGAATATTATTATTATTATTAAATGAACAAAAAGGTTGCATTAGCAAATAGTATTTAGTAATGATGCTGCATTGCCATCTCTTTGCTTACCTCTCTGCCTGGCCACTGGGTGTATGTGTGCATGTGCAAGGTGCCTTGATATAATTTCCTATTGCTGCCAAATTCTTCCAATATTCCCACCAATTACCCAGTCTCCTCGAACTCTAACCTAGTCTACACCAGGCTCAACCTGACAGGATCTGATTGGGTGGATACAGTAAACCGTTATCAAGTTCTTAATACGGTCAACAAGCGGAACGAGGGGTTCAAGCTAAGAAATGGATAAATGAATAGAATATACACTACAATCTATAAGTGAAAGCAACTTGCGTCAACAAAGACAAAGGTCAAGAGTTAATTAGATAATCTTTAAAATGAAAAAAATAGTATTTAAGTTGGGCAGCGGGGATCTCTAGTCTGGTCCTGTGTATGTTCCTGTGTTTTTTCTACATTCAAATGTATTTACGTTCCCTTTTCAGTTTCCGATGTCAGAAAGAGTATCTCTCATGGACAGTAAAACCAAACACAAGACGTTTAAGAATTACGTGATCACAATCATCCAGCAGGTACACAGCGCTTGTTTGTATTGTGAAGCTCCAATACTAGCTAAGGTTGGTGGGGTGGTGGGGTGTTGGGAGACGTGGGGGAGTAATAGATCAAAGTATATTGGATGATCACCAATCAATACCTCTTGTCACCATGGGTTTACGCCCATCATTTGTGTCACTAAAAATACTCCAAGACAAACAGTTAAACATTGCATCAGAGACCAGGGCATCACCTTCCATGAATTGAGAATTGAGGCCTCTATCAATGACATGCAGACGATTTGATTTTTGATCAGTTGAATTAGTAAAATACCATATGTACCGAGGTTTGAAACAACAATCCGTAATTGATATGTAATGAAGTGCAGGCTCCCCCCACACCACAGAATCCAGTTGTTTTAAATTTAATTTTAAACCCTCCACAACCTCACCCCAACCTACATCTGTGACCTCCTATCCCCTTACCAACCTAGCCGCCCCCTCCATTCAGCAGGCTCTAGCCTGCTCCACATGCATCGACCCACCCGCCCAACCAATGGCGGGCGAGCCTTCAGCCCCCAACCTCTGGAACTCCATCCCACAGTTCCTCCACCTCCCCCCATCCCTAACCCCCTTCAAGTCTCGCCTCAAGACCCTCCTCTTCGATGGACCCTTCAGCAACTCCTTCCCCACCCAGCCCCCTGTCCTCAGCTCGGGTCTGAAGCAGTGATTGTCCGGCGCCTTGGGACGTCCTCCTGACATGAAAGGCACTATACAAATGTAATTTTGTTGTTGTTGTTGTTTTAAACCCACCCTGTGATTCTGTGGTCCCTCCAGGCAACATTGAACGAAAATATTCTGTTTGTCATCGACCAAGTTCAGTATATTGACGTACATTCATGGGAGCTGATTGTGCAGCTGCGAGCCAGGACAGGTATATTCCTGGCTATGGCGCTGAGACCCTTCACCGCGGAAAAGCCCCCCTGTCCCGCCGCGGTCATTGTCATGAGGAGTCACAGAACCGCCTACATAAAGCTCTCGGGCTTAGACTCCAGTATAATCCGTCCACTCGCCTGTCAGATCCTGGGAGTGATCAGCATCCCGCGGGAACTGGAAATGTAAGTACAAAACAGTTATTGCCAACAATAATAATAATCCTCGCATTTGTAGCGCTACTTACACTACTGTATAGTGTAAAGTGAATTGACTGTATATTTGTGGGCCAAACGCGGCAGCCACTTCTGCACAGCAGCGTCCCCACAAACAGTCATGGATTGAAAATGGCTGATTTTTTTATTATTGTTTTATTTTGGAGGGATTATTATTAGTCGTGTGTGTGTGTTTGTGTGTGTGGAGTAAGGAACTTGTCCAAGCTTTTGCCCTGACCTGATCTGCCTGAATTCGAACGCAGGTCTCATGCTTGTCAGGCTAGCGCTCTAACCACTGAGCCACAGGACTCGCATTCAACACACGCCTTATTACATCTTCCAGGCGCCTTCGAGCACCTCACAGAATGTACAGTAAAGTGAATGGCCTGTCTATTTTGTGGGCGAAAGTCGGCAGCCAATTGCGCACAGCAGCGTCCCACAAACAATCTTGGATTAAGTACAACAACTGCACAAATCTGCTGGTGATGCTTAAAACCTATGAAATCTAACCTGTTCATATTGTTCCTAAAGTAATGCATGTGTTCCTATCACAATTTAGGCTTGTTTTAAAATTTCAATATATCTTTGTGGCTGGCAACAGTTTAATCAATGTGTTAATCAATAAGGAAGGTTCTGACAACCAAACTAGACTGCATCTATTCAATATATTTTACTAACTCTGACCTGGGTCAAAAATAAAACAATTTGTTGATAGAGGATCTTCGTGTTGGTAATTAATCTTAAACCATTGAATAATGGATCATTTTCAACAAATAAAAATATAAAAATTTAGGGATGGAAAGTGATCTTAATAATAATATTAATCCTTGCATTTGATAGCGCTTTTCGCATCTTATCGACATCTCAAAGCGCTTCACAGAATATACTGTAAAGTGGATTGACTGTATATTTGTGGGCGAAACATGGCAGCCAATGTCGCCACAAACAGTCGTGAATTGAAGTGACTAATTTTATTATTGTGGATTTTTTGGGACAGATTATTATTATTATGAGATTGAGGCACAGGTACATTTGATTTTATTGCCAAATATACATTGTATGCATTTTCTGAATACCTTTGCCGCATTAACTCTGGAGCACTCTGCCTCTATCCTCCAGCTCGGCAGCTCCTTCCCCATCTTTTGGTTGCACCTGAAGGCTTTCCTCTTTGACCGTGCCTACGGCCACTCCCTCCCTCCATCCCTCCCCAACTCCCTCCCTCCCCAACTCTCTCCCTCCACCCCCTCCCCCCCACCCCATCACCCCGGCTCGGACTCAAGCCCAGTCACTGTCTAGCGTCCCCGGGACCTTGCCCTGTATAAATGCAAGTTGTTGTAGGTGTTGTTGTCATTAAACAAAAAAATCTGAGCTTCTTATTGCTGCCTGCTTGTTGTCTATCCCGCCTGCCCGGCCGGCCGGCCAGCCTGCTGACGGAGCGCAGCTATGGAGTCCCCTACTATTGTGAAGAGATTCTCAAGAGCCTGTACTTCAGTGACCTGATCATCCTGCAGCCCCTGGAGGAGGAAGAGGAAGATGAGAGCGACTCCGTACTCTCCTACCTGCGGAACAAACTAACCCAAAACCGCCCTACTACGCACAAGGGCCGAGGGTCAAAGAAATTAAGTGGTGCGTATGTACGTACGTCCGTACCCACGTCTTGGTAATGTCGCTCTTTATTTCCCAATATGGAATCCCGGGGCCAAGCCAGGGAGAGAGGAGAGAGGGGGGAGCAAGGTGACCGAAAGCGCTGTCCAAAAGAAAATGCGTAAGGAGGAGGGTGGGGGGTGCGAGGCGAGGGGAGTGAGGAAGGGAGTTCCAGAGCCTCGGGGTGTGGTGACCGAGGGTGGAGCGGAGGATTCGGGGGACAAGGAGGAGGCCGACTCGGTGGAGCGAAGGCAATGGGTACTGTTGTGAGGAGAGAAGAGATCAGAGAGGTGGGGGTGGGTGCAGTGGAGTGGAGGGATTTGAAAACAAGCATGAGGATCTTGAAATCGATTTAGAACCCAGTCCAGTACATATGGGGGGCAAACGTGGCTCTTAGCCAATCCTGTAGCTCAACGCTCACACCACTCGCCTCGCAAGCGAAAGGACCCGGATTCAATTCCCAGGCAAGGGGAAAAATCATAGGCAAGTCCCCTCACTCCACACACCTCCGCTCACCAAGCAGTAAGTTAGACTCGGAACGCGAGGATGATGATGAGTAGTGTATAGCTTCCAGGATAGTCACAAGCTAACTTTAATTTACCGGCTTTTAATCGTTTAAAACTTGTGTCAATTTTCCGAATGACTGCGTTCTTTATATTTTTTAAAGGCAAATATTTGATGGAAGTTGAAAACCCCAAATGCCGAAAGGTTATAGCCCTGGACAAGAATGCAAAATGGGATAGTCAGCAATTTATCTGCACGATCGGTGAAACTGTAAACCTTCAGGAGATTACTATTCCACTTACACTTAAAGGTGCGTCCTATAGGAATTGGGACATCCTCGTGACGCGAAAGGCGCTGAACAAGTGTAATTTTTGTTGTTGTTGTGCAATATGTTATTGTTGTTCAATATGCCACATGTACCATGATTTTCAGAAAGTGTTTGAGCCCTTTAAAGATCATGAACATCAAAGATGTTTGAGACAAAAACTAGTTTTGTTAACAGCAACTGGAAATTATATATACGCAACTAATAATAATTAAAATAATAATAATAATTTGGTCATTTTCAATGCACAAATGTTTGTGGGGAGACCCACTGTGCACAATTGGCTGCCGCGTTTTGCCAACAGTATGTTCACTTCACAGTACTGTATATTCTGTGAAGCTCTTTGAGAAGTCTGGAAGACACGATTTACTTGCGAACCGTTGCGCTACAACTGTGTTATTATTTCAGCGCCTCCGAGATCTGGGCTTGAGAAGGTGAAGTAGTTGTTGGGTGTTGTACTGTGCTGTGTGTGTGCAGAATCCCACCCTATTTTCCTGAGAGGCGTGCGTTAGAAATGTTACTACGAGGAGAGACCCGAGATGTTGTCAACCCTCACAGGTATCGCCTTGGCACAGCTGGACAGGATGAACCCGACAGAGCAGATGGTTGTCAAGTGCGCGTCCATCATCGGACACACGTTCACCACCAAAATGCTGCGGTTCATCCTTCCCGAAGGGGCCGAACACAAGCTGAATCAGTCTCTCATCTCTCTGGTCAAATCGCGGACCCTGGAGTGTGCATCGAGGAGCGATGAGGCCTGGAGCTCGGTCCTGGAGGATGATGAAGACTCACACGTCCTGCAGTGTTTCTGCGCGGTCACACCCGAGGAGAAGGAGGAGCACTATCAAATGAAAGGTGGGCGCAGGAGCCACTTGCGCGTGTCCCCGATCGGTTAGTCCCCCACGCGTAGCACAGCTCAGCTCAGCTCAGCTCGCCTCTATCACATACACCAGAGGAAGCCAGCTTCGATTCCTGGGTCTTGAGGTCAGGGCCTCAAGACACTCCTCTTAGATGGACCCATCAGACACTCCTTAACCCCCCACCCTCATTCCCCCCCCACCCTCACCCTGTCCTCAGCTCGGGTCTAAAGCAGTGACTGTCCAGGCCTCGGGATGTCCTCCTGATGTGAAAGACGCTGTCTATACAAGTGTCATTTTGTTGTTGTTGTTGTTGTTATTTCCACAAGACTGTAGTATCGCCAATTAGAAGATGACAAAAAAAAATCAAGGGGGGGTGTGATCAACAACAACAACTAAACCATTACCCGATTATTGCCTTTTACATCAGGAGGATGATGAAGTGTTTTGAGACGGTGATAAGATGTGAAAAGCGCTGTATCAAATGCAAGGATTAGTAATAGTTTTATTGTTAATTCTTGCTCGTACACATGGATCATTAACCCCAGAGAAGCGATCCGACAATCAACTAACAGCCTACTTCCTTACAGACCATTGGGTAAACAGAGTTGTGTGTGTGTGTGTGTGTGGTTGTGTGTGTGTTTGTGTGCGTGTATGTGTGTGTTTGTGTGCGTGTGTGTGTGTGGTTGTGTGTCTTTGTGTGTGTGTGTGTATGTATGTGTGTGTTTGTGTGCGTGTGTGCGTGTTTGTGTGTGTTTGTGTGTGTGCGTGTGCGTGTGCGTGCGTGTGCATTTGTGTGTGTGTTTGTGTCTTTGTGTGTGTATGTATGTGCGCGTGTGCGTGTATGTGTGCGTGTATGTGTGTGTTTGTGTGTGTGTGTGTTTGTGTGTGTGTGTGTGCGTGTATGTGTGTGTGTTTGTGTGTGTGTGTGTGTGTGTGGAGTAAGGAAACTTGCCTCAGGTTTCCCTCCCTCACCCTGGGAATCAAACCCAGGTCCCTCCCTTTGCAATGGAGGCGAGCGGCTCTAACCGTTGAGCTTCAGGCCTCTGCGCGTTGCCTTACGCAGCACAGAAAACAATAACAGGTTGAGGCATCGAGTTTCATTTTTTCTGATTAGTAAAAAATAAATGTTTCAGGTGCCCAGTTGTCTGACTCTACCAAAAAACAGCCACTGATCTGGCATTGCAAACTGATGCGATTCTGCATCGCGCTGGTCCACGAGACAGCCAACGAGCTGTGGCTCAAACAGCAGAAAAAGGCGCTTCACATGAAGTGTACCCGCTTCCTGGAGACGGCCGCGCACAGGTGCATGTCCTGCGGGGAGGGCGACTTCATATACAAACATCAGGCCATGGTCAAGATCAGCGAGCAGAGAGTAAAGAAAAAGAAACAGATATCGTCCCAGACTTCGAGCCTCATGGCAATCGCATCGGTTCCCAGCGTCGACATTGACTTCCAATCAGGTAAATCATAAAGAAACACACATACACACACACACAGAAACATACGCACACACACAGAAACATACACAGACACAGAAACATATACACTCAAACATACATATACATACATACAGACACACATACACACACAGAAACACACATACACAGAAACATACACACAGACAAACACATACACACACACACACAGACACACAGGATCAATAGCCACCAGAAAGAAGTGGTTTCAGAGAAAATAACGTGTTAATTTTGCCCAGAAATCTCCGGGCGGGTTTACAAATTTTTTGTATTTTCTCCTTCCCGTGCGGAATTCACCACGGTTCTGTTGTCATTGGGTTGTTATTGGCTTCCTTAGTGGGTTAGAGCACTCGCCTTACAAGCGTGAGAGCTGTGTTCCCCCCCCCACACACACAGACAGACAGTCTTCCCCCCCCACCACACACACACACACACAACACTAATAATTATCCTCCAAACAAAAACACAATACGTAATAACAATTGTTCATTTCAATCCACAACTGTTTGTTGGCTGCCGCATTATACAGACAGACAGTAAACAGGGAGAAGATGGTGTGGTGGGTGACACGGAGTGAGGGGGGATGTGGAGAAGGTGGTGTGGTGGGTGACATGGGGGGGAAGGATGTGGAGAAGCGATAATAAATTCATGTTATTTACCTTAATCCTAAGAGAGAAGCCACATCGTGGCTGGTTGATTGCGACATTACAACTGGGTCCTAGCGCCAAACGCTAGTGTTAGTGTTAATACTCATGAATAAACAAAACCCAATGCTGTGGTTAGCACGGGTTGTCGCAGCGAGCCAACCGTGGAGAAGTGAAATTAGTGGTAGAAAAAACCGCGGTTGGGGCGGGGTACCTGTACAGTCAATTCATTTTACATTCAGTCTATTCTGTGAAGCGCTTTGAGACATCGATAAGATATGAAAAGCTGCTATATCAAATGCAAGGATTATTATTATTATTATTAATAATGAATCGATCAGCTGGATATCGACGGCAGTGATTGGATTTTTCTGTTTTGTTCCAGAGGCCACTATGAGACACCTGACGGCAGGCAGCTCTGGCCCCAGGGACATCTACCCAACTCTGACCTCGCTGTCTGACACACACCTCACCCCTCTGATGAATTCGGAGAATCCTCAGATCAGAAACATCGGTACAAACTCAGCGCACTCCCCAACAATAACGGGGACATGGTCGACTCGCTGCTCTTTGTTTCGGCCACAAAATACAGTCACTTCACAGCACTTTACGGCGCGTTTCCGCAAAGCTACCTTCAAATTGCGAGGATTATTATTATTATTATTTTGTTGTGGTTGGGGGGGGAGTGGGGGGGTGGACATGGCTGTACGCAACTTGGCTCCCTCTTTTACCTTCAAATACACTTACCAAACTTTTTGAAAAAATTTATATTATATATACTGTATACATATAATATGAGACATATAAAAATATGATCACTGAACACACGGCGGTTTGTGGGGCGCTGCTTTGCACACAATTGGTTGTTGCTTTTTGGCCACAAAATACACAGTCACCACACTTTACAATAAATCCTGTGAGGCACTTTGAGACACCTGAACAACGTGATGAAGAGCTACATCACATGACAGAATAATTTTTTGATTCTCTTAAAGAAGATATCAACACGGACATCGTAAACGAAGAGAGCAGCGGCAGTGAAGATGAAGAGCTTTCTCTCTCGCTCTTCCCTATAGGAATTGAGCACACCAAAGGTAATAACAAAAATCTGATTCGGTAAACGTGGAGCTCCAGTAGCTCAGTGGTTAGAGCACTCGCCTTACAAGTGTGAGACTTGTGTTTGAATCCAGGTAGGGCAGGTCAAGGCGAAACCTTGGGCAAGTTTCCTTACTGCACACACACTCACACACACACACACCCCTAATAATAATCTGTCAAAAAAAACCACAGTAATAAAAATTGGTCATTTCAATCCACGGCTGTTTGTGGGGACGCTGCTGTGCGCAATTGGCTGCCGTGTTTCGCTCACAAATATACAGTCAATTCACTTTACAATATATTCTGTGAAGCGCTTTGAGACGTTGATAAGATGTGAAAAGCTGCCATATCAAAAGCAAGGATTATTATTATTATTATTATAAATGTGACGGGTGGAATTCAAACCATTTTCCTTCCAGTTCATCTGTCAAAACATAGAATTCACTGGCTCCCTGTCCCTGAGAGGATCGACTTCAAGATCCTCACCCTTGTCTTCAAATCCCTCCACTCCTCTGCACCCCCCTCCTCCTTTGACCGGCGTGGAGGGCGTTATATAAATCAAAGTTGTTGTTGTTGTTGTCACAGTGATGAATGATTCTGCATCAGTATTTATTCCTGTGATTACCAGGTCACCTCACTGTATTGACCATGCGTCCCCTCTGAGTGAGAAACTAAATCATTAAAACACAAGTGATGGTGAAAGATCGAGTTGTTGAGTCTCCAGATTAAACAATGAATTATGTTTTTATACACAACGTTTTGGTAGATTATTTGCGTTTATGCAATAACTTTATGGTAAATTGTACAATTAGCTTTATTTTCTTTTACCGCGCGTGGTTTGGTTGAATCTGATTTAAATAAAGCAAAAGTTATACAATAGACTTCACATTTTTATCATTACTGTAGTAGTTATATGTTCCCTGTTCAACTTCCTTTTCTGTCCTTGACTGGTTCTGGTCCTACCTTTCACACTGCCTCCACTTTGTGCCCAACAACGGCTTTTCCTCCAGCCCCCGCACTGTCTCGTCTTCCTCAGAGCTCTGTCCTTGGCCCCCTCCTCTTCACCCTCTACATGCTCCCCCTCAGTGACACCATCCTCAGACATGGGCTAAATTTCCACATGTCTGTGGATGACACCCAACTCTACATTTCCGCTTCCACCCTCAACTCCAGGACTATCAGCGTCCTGAGCGCTGCCTGTCTGACATCGAGTCCTGAACGAGGGACAACTTTCCCCAGTTGAATGTCTGCAAAACCGAGGCCCTCCTGATTGGCTCGCGTCAGCGTCTCCACACCTCAGGTGCTGGCAGCATCAGCCCAGGCTCCAGCCAACCCACCCTACCATCAGTGGCCGGGCTTTCAGCCTCTCTGCCCCCAAACTCTGGAACTCCATCCCACAGTCCCTTCACCTCACTCCCTCCATTTGCCTCCTTCAAGGCCAGTCTCAAGACCCTCCTCTTCGACCGTGCCTTCTGCTGCCTTCACAATTCTCTCCCTCCCCTCGTAACTTTCTCTCTCCCCTCCCTGCCACGCTCCACCTTGCTCAGGTCCCAACCTGACTGTGCATTACCTTGGGACAACCTCTATAAATGTAGAGGTGATGTGAAAGGCCCTCTATAAATACAATTTTGCTGTTGTTTAAATGGTTTGAACCTTAACAATGATGTATTGCTTGTTAATCTCTTCCAGTTGACCGCAAGAAAAAGAAGAAACTGCCACATATCGGGTAATCTGACATCGTGTTAGAATAATATTTTTCAAGAGACTCTCTCTCGAGATTGCTTTTAGATGGCGTTGAACTAATAGCGATTGACAAAACCATGCTAATAGTAACAATAATAATAAAATAATAATAGTAACACAGTCGCGCAGTCACACTCTAAAAAAAGTTGGTCATTTCAATCCACGACTGTTTGTGGGGACGGTGCTGTGCGCAATTGGCTGCCGCATTTCGCCCACTGAATACACTTGAATACAGTCAATTCACTTTACAGTATATTCTGTGAAGCGCTTTGAGACGTCAAAAAGATGCGAAAAACGCTATATCAAATACAAGGGTTATTATTATTGTTGTTGTTATTATTATAACAGCCACGATGAGTACATCATTCAAAAGTTCAACAAGGTGCTCAGTGAATGTGAAAATGACCGGTCGCTGATTTTCAAGGCGTGTGAGTGTAAGGCTATTCTGGACGCAGTGTTTGTTCCCATGGTTCGCCACTGGATGGGAGCTGGGCATGTGTCAAAGACATTCTTTTACTTGCTAGAGACAGCGGCGGCCGCTTTGCATTTATCCAATAACTTGATGGTAAGTTTTACGAAGTAGCTTTAGTTATTGTTTTGTTTGTTTTTACACACAAGCACACTCACACACACACACACACACACACACACTCACTCACACACAATCACACACACAAACATGACTCGTGTTTGGTTTCATCTCGTTATAAATCAAGAAAAAGTTATACCGTAGAATTCACGTTGATATTTTATATTATTTATCGATTGTTCATCGTATTATTAATGATTGTTGTGGATAAATTTTCTACTGAATGCCATTGGCGCCTCATCACACCTTCGAAACATCTCACAAATGAATTGACGGTATTTTGTGGGGGCTGAAACGCAGCAGTTTAATAATAAAATAAAATCACACCCTTTTCCTGTGTACGATCACCTTTTTTCAGGCCTTGTCATACCTAACGGAAGCACAGAATATGGTTTCATTGATGAAAATAGGGAAACCACCATTTGAATTTGCTGATATCTCGACCAAGATAAAAATCTCAACCTATGAGAAAGCCTGTTTGTACAGCCTGAAAGGACAGGTGAGGAATGTTTCACTGTTGTTTTATTCAGGTTATTGTTCACTATTGACAGAAGTGAAGCGTTGGTACAATACAGTATTAGAAAAACTGACAGATGTAAACAAAAATACCCTTGTTAAATGTTTGTTAACTTTGCGGCGGGTTTCAAAGGCAAGTTTCCGTTCATTTCTCTTCATAGCATAGATATTAGTTTCAGGAATATTTTTATACTGCCATTTTGCAGGGGGTGTGGGGGGGGGGTGGCTGTGCGAGGGGTTTGGGGGGGAGAGGGAGGAAAAAATGTTAATGGAACATTTGGTGTATAAACTGAAAAGATGTGTTTTGTTATTTTTAAAAAAGCAAAAATAAGACCTGAAGGCACGAGGTCAAACGCCAGGATTATTATTATTATTAATGTTGTTGTTTGATTCCATGACAGGTGTACTTTAACCTTGGACAGTTGGCTGAAGCAGAGAACTTCTTTAGGAAAGCCTTACATCTGTTGAATAAAAGGTTTCCGAAAAACTTTGTGGGACAACTATTCCTGTTTGTTATTGAGAATTACAAAATATCTAAGAGAGCTCATACCAAGAGAAACATATCTGCTCTTCCCATGTATGAACTGATATCTAAATATACTATCTATGTACTGTATACATGTTATATATATTATATATAAATATGTCAAAATTATTTTACCCTTTTCCTCTCGTCTTACGTTGTCAGGGAGTTATGTTGAGATATGGCTCCTGAGTTTATAGCAAGATGTGTTAAAAAGGGTTTTGGAATCAACATTGAGTGTCCACAACCGCTTTGTAACACATCTTGTTATAAATTCAGGAGCGATATCTCAACATAATGACTGTAACTCATATCTGCACTGTTTATTATATATCACATGAGAAGCTTTCCCACTGCTTGTCCAGCTAGGACCATCCTCCCTGTTAGTTAGTCAGTCAGTCAGTTAGTTTAGTTAGTTATTTGGTACTTTGGCTGCAGGGTTAACAGGAGCTATAGTGGGAGGATTCCATGCCCCAGTGACTGGTCTGCCCCATTATCAGCAGTGAGGGGGAGAGAGAGAGAGCCCTGGATATACTGCGGACCTGGGAACTGGGGACTAGAGACCGTCACAGAGACAGGCTGGGGCTCGATTCCCACATTCCTTTGTCAGGCAGGCCAGTTCAGCTACAAGACAACCTCACTCCCTGCTCCCAACCCCTCCTGTCTGGCATCCACTGAGCTGTTTTTCGTGGAGCTCCTATAGTTCAGTGGTTAGAGCACTTGCCTTAAGAGTGTGAGACCCGTGTTCGAATCCAGGCAGGTCAGGGCAAAACCTTGGGCAGGCTTCCTTACTCTCCACACACACACACACACACACACGCGCCTAATAATAATCCCTCCAAAAAAACTACAATAATAAAAAGATTTGGTCATTTGAACCCATGACTGTTTGTGAGGGACTCTGCTGTCCACAATTGGCTGCCATGTTTCACCCACGAATAAACAGTCAATTCACTTTACAGTATATTCTGTGAAGCGCTTTGAGACATCGTCTAGAAGGTGTGAAAAGCGCTATATCAAATTCAAGGATTATTATTCTTATTATTATTAACATCACCGGTCCAATATCAAACACAAGGGATTGCGTCATGAAACTGGTAAAGCATTTGACTGACTATTATCAATCTTTTTGTATTTCATTACAGCGACGACATCTCACCTCAGATTCACAACCAGATCTTTTGCCTGTCACACCTGTGGCAGATTTACTGCCTCAAGAAATGCAGGAGGTACAAACTGCCCGCCTTGCTGACCGTGTTAATGGAGGTGAACAACGTGGAACAGGCCAACGCTGAATTCAAGGTGCGTCTCCAACAGCAAACAGCCTGGCCGACCACTATTAATAGTAATAATAATAATAATAATCCTTGCATTTGCTATGGCAGCTTTTCACATCTTATCGGGGGACTCTGCTGTGCGCAATTGGCTGCCATGTTTCACCCACAAATATACAGTCAATTCACTTTACAGTATAATCTGTGAAGCGCTTTGAGATGTCTAAAAGACGTGAAAAGCGCTATATCAAATGCAAATTATTCTTTGTTTCTCTTTTCCCATTAAATATCTATTAATTGTCTTGTATTGGTGTTTGCAAAGTTGTTTGCCAACAGCCCAAAAGCTCATTCAGAATTATTGAATGAATCAAACAGTCTTTAGTATTGTTAGATTGTGTGGTGGTCAATTGATTTATGTGGTTTTATATCAGAAAGATTATGCATCTCAATTACATACAAGGTAATCGACAGCTGAACCTGGGTACCAGGAAAGATGATTAATAATAATAATTTTGTCACTCAATCCATGAGCGTTTGTTAGACTCTGCTGTGCACATTTGGCTGCCGTATCACGCCCACAGAAAACACAGTCAGCAAACAGGATTGCTGCATAACACACAGAGACGCCCGGAAGACGCGATGAATCGGGTGTGTCAAACCCAAGGAGGATTATTCTTATTATTATTTCTGAGGGTTGAGGCAGAACATTAGTCTCATTTAGGAACACAGAGTGATGCTATAACTGCAAAGCCGGTCGGGGGCAGGTCAGATGAGGCCCTCACTAAACCGATTCATCTCTCCGTCTCTTGTGCGACCTTGCGCGCGCGTATTTGTAAAAACGCAGTGTGAGTTCTGCTAACTGTTTCTCCCTTTCTCTTGCGCAGATCATTTCTTCTTACATTGATTCTTTCCGGTGTTTCCATTGCATGGGCTACAATCAGCAGTACAGGAAGTACGAGATGTTGGCGGTAGATAAGTGCCTGGCACTTGAGCAGAATAAACATGGGCTAATGATGCTGGGCGAATTGATCTGCGCGCTCTCCCGTATCAAACTATGCAATGGACAGCCAGTGGAATGCATTGAATATGGTAGGTACCTCAGCCCTCATTAGACCATACCATCTTCGCAGTGACTGTGTGTTGTGTGTGTGTGTATTGTGCGTGTGTTGTGTGCAGTTCTCAGGCTGTGTAAACCTAACTTGTTCTCTCGGGCCCTTTTAAGGACACCAGGCACACAAAGTTGCCGAACTCCTAAACAAGCCAAATCTGGACGTCTCCATAATTCCTGTCCTGCTAAAGGCTTTGCTCGTCCGCAACAGGTAACTTGGATTGGACAGCTTTTAACAGAGAACGTCCGTTCTCTCAGACGTTCTCATTCATTTTTTTGTATGAATGAATTGCGCTCTTTTGTAAAAAAAATACACATACGTTTTAAAGAAACAATTTCTTAACAACCCAAACCTAACAGTTTTGACAAGTGTTTACTTTATATATAACATATATATGTCTGTATTGACATAACACATTAAACATTTCTGCGTTTCCAACATTATTATTGCAGTAGGTACGCTTATTAAAACTTCAAACTTATTTTGTATACTGTATTCTGGAAAAGCCATTTTAACCAAATGATTATTTATATTGGTGATCAATCGAGCAGTGGCACCCCCCTGTTAAAAACTCCTTTATTTTATAGAATTCCACACTATGTTAAGGTCGCATTGTATTTGATGGAATTTTCAGTCCATCACGAGAATATCATTGGGCAGGCGTCATTCTACGCAGCGTGTTTAGATCTTTTACTTCAAGAAGGCAAGTAGGGAGAGAGCTGGGAGGGGAGGGAAGAGAGTTGGGAGGAGAGGGAGAGAGTTGAGGAGGGCAGCAGAAGACACGGTCGAAGAGGAGGGTCTTGAGACCGGCCTTGAAGGAGTTGAGGGATGGAGCAAGGCGAAGGGACTGGATGGGATGGAGATCCAGAGTGTGGGGGCAGTTAAGACAATATCCCCCAAAAAATGCTTGCATTTGATATAATAGCTCCTTATCACTTTGCTAAAATATCTCAAAGTGCTTCACAGGATATACTGTAAAGTGGAGTGATTGTGTGTTTCTGGAGGGATGAGGCTAGTGAGTTTCAGACTTATGGGTTGGGGGGTGGGGAGGGGAGAGAGGTAGGGGGGACGAGAACTAAACCACAGAGGAATGGGCTAAACATGTCAGAAAGGGAGAGAGGGAAAGAGGGAAGGGGCAAGAGCTGAAGATTAAGAAAGACTTCAAAGTGACGTACAAATACTGCTTTTGGCCACCCACAGGGATTTCACTGAAAGCGTTTGATGAATGTCAAGCTTTCATCAAGGCCAACGTGGACGACCCTATTCTAAAGGCCGAGAGGAGTTTGCTGATGAACCTCCACGCATCACTGGCCCTCTGGTAAAGTCACTCCAATAATAATAATAATCCTTGCATTTGATATAGCGCTTTTCATGTCTTCTAGACGGTGTCTCAAAGCGCTTCACAGAATATACTGTAAAGTGAATTGACTGTATATTTATGGGCAAAATGTGGCAGCCAATTGCGAACAGCAGCGTCCCCACAAATAGTTGTGGATTGAAATTACCAATTTTTTAAATTTAAAATAATTTTTTTGAGGGAATATTATTAGACGTGTGTGTGTGTGTGTGTGTGTGTGAGTGTGAGTGTGGAGTAAGGAAACTCGCCCAAGGTTTCACCCTGACCTGCCTGGATTCGAACACTTGTAAAGCAATTGCTCTAACCACTGTGCCACAGGAGCTCCACAATGAGTTAATAATAATAGTATTAATATTAATAATCTTCGGCAGGCTGTTTGATTTGACTTGCATTCTGAGGATATCCACTGTAACCACTAATCTGTCGGGGTCTCAACAGGTTCCTCAGGCTGTCGGAATGGAACAACGCTCGCCACCCGTTTAAGGTGGCCAAGAGATTGGTGTCTCAAACCAACGCTTCGCTCTACTCCATGTACGGCTATGCCAAGCTACTGGAGTGTCAGATTCTGGTCTTCAGGAAAGCGTTGTGGGAGAAGCAGGAGAATGTGATGGAAGTGTATCACCAGACCAAAGAGGTTTCCTTTTTCTACCTATCTTTCTTTTACATTTAGCTCTCCAGCGTTAGCAGTTGAGTGAGACCTTTTAGTTTCACTCATAAAGAGAATCCGTCGCATTCGATGGTTTGATTGAGATTTCGCTTTGGTTAAATTTTATGTCAAAAGTAATTTTTTTTAAAAAGAGTTCACCTTTCAATCCAGTTCAGTGTATATGCACGGAAAGATTTGAAGGCCAAATTATTATTATTATGATTATTATTATTGTTTGAAGTCATTATTATCCCTGGAAAAGCCAATTGATGAACAAACCAGGTTCCTACTTACTGCTAGGGTAAACAGAGGCGTGTGTGTGTGTGTGTGCATCTGTGTGTGTGTGTGGAGTCAGAAAACTTGCCCAACGTTTCGCCCTGCCCGGGAATCGAACCCATGGTCCTCTCACACGAGGCGAGCGCTCTGATCCAGCGCCATGGGATGTCCTTCCGCTGTGAAAAGCGCTCTGTAAATGTAATTTTGTTGTTGCTGTTGATCTCTGAGCTACAGGCCTCCACCCCCTCCAATGGGATGTGATCACGGGTCAATCCCATTTTTCATTCCCAATGGTTCTATTTTCCGGTCAGGGAAATCAAACAATCCCAAATGTCAAGGGTTCACAAACCAACCAGCTTAAACAAAAGGCCCTGACTAAACTGTGGGGTTAATGTAATACCATTGTTCACATCTGGATTGTGTTTCCCTCACAGTATCTGAGTGACTTCAAAAACCGCTGTTGTAACAACCCCATTTACTATGCACGATTGTACCACCTTCGAGCCTACAGCTACATGTTGGCTGGACAGTACACACGAGCCAAACGATACCTCAAAAAAGCATTAAAGTTCAGCGAGGAGCACGGAAACATGTTGGAGCAAAACTGGATAAAGCAAAGTGAAGTAAGCTTTATAGTGACTGGCGTTGCCATGTTATATGTTTGGTATGGGTGAAGTCAAGTCAGTAAACCTGGCGCGGTGGGGGGTGGGGGAGGGTCTGACTAACCAGGCAATTGTGGGTGAGGGTCGGGGGGAGGGAGCAATATTGGGAAAGGGCTAATAAGTGCAGCACTTGTGGGAATTGGCGATCAGACAATCTACAGACTAGATTCCAGGCCATTTTCCTCACTTGGTATTATTCTTAGGCAATCAATTAATCAACCAACAAACAAACAAGCAAGGGCGAAGGTACTGATAAGTCTTTACTTACCCAATTTGCCTCAGGAGGCCTGGTTTGACGACACCGAGGAGTTTCCCGAGAACCCCTGGACAAAGTTAGGTGTCAACATGCGGGTGTGGAAAGACTCGGGGGAGGAGCTCCAAAGCATGAAGTACATGCTGCTGCCAAACAAGAACGAGAACGAGGTGGTCGAAGACGAAGCCATGCCCACAGACAAGTCAGACTTGGATTTTGTTTGTCTGCCTTACTAAGCCGCCCACGGAGCGAGCGAGCGTCATCGCTCTGTAACTGTTACCTCTCTTCTAGCCTTCAAATCCATTGTTACATTAAGTCAAAATATTTTCACGTGTCAATGAAATGAAAACGCATCACAAACATGTTTTTCAATCCTTTCTTTCACAGTCAACAATTCGTCAGTGAATGAGTTTCTTTCATCAGCAAATCACACTTCGCCATTCTCACACTTTTTTAAAATTAAAAAAGTTACCGCAAAATGATTTGATTTCTAACATCCTTCGCTCTGTGTATTGTTAGAATCATAGAATCATAGAATCATAGAATTTTACGGCACAAAAGGAGGCCATTCGGCCCATCTAGTCTGTGCCGGCTCTTTGAAAAGAGCGATTCAATCCCACTGCCCTGCCCGCTCCCCATAGCCTAATAGACCCGTTCTCCCTAAATAAAGATCTAATTCCCTTTTAAAAGTTGTTATCGAATCAGCCTCCACCACCTTTTCAGGCAATGCATTCCAGATTCGAACAACTCGCTGAGTGAAAAAAATTCTCCTCAGCTCCCCTCTACTGCGCCTTGAAACTATTTTAAATCTGTGACCACGAGTCACAGATTCACCCACGAGTGGAAATAGTTTTTCTCTATTTGCCCTGTCGAAACCCCTCATGATCTTATAAACCTCTATTAGGTCTCCCCTCAATCTTCTCTGCTCCAGAGAGAATAACCCTAGCCTATCTAGCCTCTCCTCATAGCTGAAGTCCCTCAATCCTGGCACCATCCTAGTAAATCTTCGTTGTACCCTTTCCAATGCCTTCACATCCTTTCTGTAGTGTGGTGACCAGAATTGAACACAGTATTCCAGCTGAGGCCTCACCAAAGTCATATAGAGGTTAGTCAGCACTTCCTGACTTTTGTACTCTATACCCCTATTTATAAAGCCTAGTATCCCATATGCCTTCTTAACAGCCTTGTCTACCTGTCCTGCCACCTTCAACGAGTCACTAACACAAATCCCCAGGTCTCTCTGTTCCTTTACACCATTTAAAATTATACTATCTAGCCTATATTGCCTCCCTTCATTTCTTCTCCCAAAATGCATCACCTCACACTTCTCTGCATTAAACTTCATCTGCCATGTGTCTGCCCACTTTACCAATTTGTCTATATCCTCTTGCAGATGGCTACTATCCTCCTCACTGTTTACTATTTTCCCTATCTTAGTGTCATCTGCAAACTTGGAAACTGTACTCCCTACACCCAAGTCCAGATCATTGATGTAGATTACAAACAGCAATGGTCCTAAAACCGATCCCTGTGGCATACCACTGTTTACTTCCCTCCAATCTGAAAAACAGCCGCTCACTACAACTCTCTGCTTTCTGTCTCGCAGCCAGTTGTGGATCCACGCTGCCACTGTCCCTTTTACGCCATGGGCCTTTAATTTCATAATAAGTCTCTCATGTGGCACTTTGTCAAATGCCTTTTGAAAGTCCATGTAAACTACATCAACTGCGCTACCATTATCCACCCATTCCGTTACCTCATCAAAAAATTCTATCAGATTTGTAAGGCAAGATTTGCCTTTAACAAATCCATGTTGACTGTCCTTTATTAGCCTATATCTTTCTAAGTGAAGATCTACCTTGTCCCTGATTATGGACTCTAGAAGTTTGCCCACTACCGACGTTAGACTGACTGGTATGTAGTTACCAGGCTTGTCCTTCTGCCCCTTTTTATACAAGGGAGTAACATTAGCTATCCTCCAGTCCTCTGGCACGACCCCTGTGTCCAAGGAAGATTGAAAGATCGTGGCCAGAGTCCCTGCTATTTGCTCCCGTGCCTCACTTAGTAACCTAGGGTGCATCCCATCCGGACCAGGTGACTTATCCACCTTGAGCGACGTCAACCTTTTTAGCACTTCCTCTCTGGTTATAATTATTCTATCCATTTCTCCTACCCTCTCCTCTAATACCATGGCATTGGCTGTATCATTTTCTTTTGTGAAGACAGAGGCGAAGTACTCATTCAGTACATCAGCCATGCCCTCTGCCTCCACAATGAGATTTCCTCCGAGGTCCCTAATTGGCCCCACCCTCTCCTTGACCAACCTTTTACTCTTAATATGTTGGTAAAAAACCTTAGGGTTCTCCTTAATCTTACTCGCTAATTGTTTTTCATGCAGTCTCTTTGCCCCTCTAACTTCCTTTTTTAGTTCTATCCTACACTTCCTATATTCTGCTTGGTTCCCTTCTGAATTTTGAGCCTGACACTTATCATAAACCTCTTTTTTTTGTTTGATTTTGGCCCCGATTTCCTTAGTCATCCAGGGAGGTTTGGATGCCTTACATTTCACCTTTGTGGGGATGCTTTTGACCTGTGCCTGAACTATCTCCTCTTTGAACGCTGCCCACTGCTCGTTAGTTGTCTTACCTGCCAATTTTTCTTTCCAATCCACCTTGGCTAGGTCCCACCTCAACTCATTGAAATTAGCCCTTTTCCAGTTGAGTGTCCTCACCTGTGATCGTTCCTTATCCCTTTCCATAATTATTCTGAATCTAACGATATTGTGGTCACTATTCCCTAGATGCTCACCTACAGAAACCTGTTGAACTTGCCCTACCTCATTTCCCAAAACTAGATCCAGCAATGCTTCTTTCCTCGTTGGACTGGAAACATACTGATCAAGAAAGTTGTCCTGCACACACTTCAGGAATTCTTCTCCCTCCTTGCCCTTTACTCTACTATTCTGCCAGTCTATGTTGGGATAGTTGAAGTCACCCATTATCACTACTCTATTAGTTATCATAGAATCATAGAATTTTTCGGCACAAAAGGAAGCCATTCGGCCCATCTAGTCTGTGCCGGCTCTTTGAAAAGAGCGATTCAATCCCACTGCCCTGCCCGCTCCCCATAGCCTAATAGACCCGTTCTCCCTAAATAAAGATCTAATTCCCTTTTAAAAGTTGTTATCGAATCAGCCTCCACCACCTTTTCAGGCAATGCATTCCAGATTCGAACAACTCGCTGAGTGAAAAAAATTCTCCTCAGCTCCCCTCTACTGCGCCTTGAAGTTCTGCATTTCTCCGTGATTCGCTTGCAGATCTGCTTGTCTATCTCCTCCCCACTATTTGGTGGTCTATAGTATACCCCTAACAGTGTAACTGCACCTTTTTTATTCCTCATTTCTAACCAGATAGATTCGGATTTTAGTCCTTCTTCCACCTCGTTCCTTTCTAAGGCAGTCACTGAGTCCTTAACTAAAATTGCCACCCCGCCCCCTTTTCTCCCCTCTCTATCCCTCCTGAATACATTATAACCAGGAATGTTCAACTCCCATTCCTGCCCATGCTGGAGCCAAGTCTCTGTTACTGCTATAACATCATATCGCCTCGCAGCAACCTGAGCCTGCAGCTCACCAATTTTATTTCTCAAACTTCGTGCATTTACATACATGCACTCTAAGGCACAAATTACTTCCTCTGCATTTTTCTCCCGTATTTGAACTACTGATCAGTTTCCCACCCTCACCCCCCGGGATTAGTTTAAAGCCCCCCCCACAAAACTCGACAAACTCCCTGCAAGGAGAATGGTTCCAGCCCTGTTCTGGTGTAACCCATCCATTTTGTACAGGTTCCACCTACCCCAGAATTGGTCCCAATGGTCTAGGAACCAGAAACCCTCCTTCCTACACCACTTCTCCAGCCATGCATTGATGTGCCTTATTCTAGCATTCTGGAACTGGCTTGCTCGAGGCACTGGAAGCAACCCAGAGATCACCACTCTCGAAGTTCCACTTTTTAGTTTACTCCCTAGTCTCTGGTACTACTGGAGCATCTCAGGTCTTTTCCTCTCAACTTCATGGGTCCCAACATGGACCACCACAAGTGGATTTTCCCCTTCCCCTAGCAGAATTTCATGCACCCGCTTAGTCAAGTCTTCAACCCTGGCACCTGGTAGGCAACACACCTTCCGAGATTCGCGTTTCCGTTCACAAAAACGCCTATCTATACCTCGGACAGTTGTATCTCCTATTAAAATGGTCTTGATGGAGTTGGTTTGTTCAACCTTCTCACAGACCTCCTTATCCAAACAGGTTGAAAGTACTTCATACCTGTTGGAAATGGTTAGTCTGGGGTTTCTCTGCACCAGTCTTGTGGTTCCGCACACCCGGTCGTCTGACTGTCACCCAGTCCTGACCGTGGCTGGCAACAGCGCACTCTTGTTCCCTAGGTCTTGGTGGAGTGTCAGGCTCTAGGATGAAACTATCTAAGAAGCTCTCCCCTTCCCTGATGCACCGCAATGTCTCCACCTGATACTCCAGCTCAGCTATTCTAAGCTGGAGCTTCCTCAGGTGCAGACATTTGCTGCAGATGAAGTCACCTTGGCTCAGGTTGCCCTCCATGTTATGTCATTATTGAAGCCGGGTGTACTGGAGATTTACAGAATTACACAATCAGTTTGATATATGTATGGTATAGGTAGGTGTAGGCCACACACAGATTCTATATATCAAAACAATGATTGGGCGAAACGCGGCAGCCAATTGCTCACAGCAGTGTCTCACAAACAGTGATCATAATAATAATCCTTGCATTTGATGTAGCGTTTTCACATCTTATCAACGTCTCAAAGCGCTTCACAGAATATACTGTAAAGTGAATTGACTGTATATTTGTGGGCGAAATGCGGCAGCCAATTGTACACAGCAGCGTCCCCACAAACAGCCGTGGATTGAAATGACCAATTTTATTATTGTGAGTTTTTTGGACGGATTATTATTGGCATGTGTGTGTGTGTGGTGTGTATGTGTGGTGTGTGTGTGTGTGGTGTGTATGTGTGGTGTGTGTGTGTGTGGTGTGTATGTGTGGTGTGTGTGTGTGGTGTGTGTGTGTGGTGTGTATGTGTGGTGTGTGTGTGTGTGTATGTGTGGTGTGTGTGTGTGTGTGTGGTGTGTGTGTGTGTGTGTGGTGTGTATGTGTGGTGTGTGTGTGTGTGGTGTGTATGTGTGGTGTGTGTGTGTGTGTGTGGTGTGTATGTGTGGTGTGTGTGTGTGTGGTGTGTATGTGTGGTGTGTGTGAGTGTGGTGTGTATGTGTGGTGTGTGTGTGTGTGTATGTGTGGTGTGTGTGTGTGTGTGTGGTGTGTATGTGTGGTGTGTGTGTGTGTGGTGTGTATGTGTGGTGTGTGTGTGTGTGTGTGGTGTGTATGTGTGGTGTGTGTGTGTGTGTGTGTATGGAGTAAGGCAACTTATTATTGTGGGTTTTTTGGACGGATTATTATTGGTATGTGTGTGTATGTGTGTGTGTGATGTGTATGTGTGGTGTGTGTGTGTGTGTGTGGAGTAAGGAAACTTGCCCAAGGTTTCGCCCTGACCTGCCTGGATTTGAACACAGGTTCAAATTGTAAGGCAAGTGCTCTAACGACTAAGCTACAGGAGCTCCACATGGATTGAGTCAGTGACCCATGTTTATTTTTAAAAAATACATACATGAAGAAGTGTAAAATGTAAAATGCCAATATGCGGCTATTTTATTTCCGCCAACAAAATCCGCACATATAATATAATATATATAATACGCGGAGAGTACGTCGTGATCAAGGTGGAGTTTTTATTGTGTTTCACTAAACAATTGTCATAAATACTGAAAATAAAAACAATATTGAATGTATTAACATCATACATCAAATGTCAGAAATAATTTATAATCTATCCTGGTTTTTAGTTTTTTTTAGAAAAAAAAGGGAGAAATACGAAGTTTGAAGTGAACAGTCGTACACACACACACACACAGAGACACACACATCCATCAACTAGTTGGTGGTGAAATTCCACAATAGTGCTGTTGAACACAAAGATAGTTTAAACACTTGAGAACTGACATAAACAGTGCAATTTCCCACTGGTTGGTACAGTTGCTGGCTACAGGGCATGCTTAGAATTGGATTCGCATTGATAATTATTATTAGAACTGCATCAAAGCCAGTAAACTAAATTGACAGACAGAAAATATACCCACTCCAACAAGATTCATTTTACCGACGAGCAGAGAGAAGAGGAAAGTTGTTATTTACATACCTGTATAATAAAACACCCAAAACACCTAACTGGTCAGAAATATTTCTATTGATTTGATCTTTGAACAAAGTGCAATGAAGTAGTTTACGAGCTAAACTGATTCACGATTTTAACACTGTTTAATCATGTGGAGATAGGAGTTAAAGTTAATAGTTAAAGCTTCGTCGAGAGATAAATCAACACAAATAGATTAAAATGTCTTTTGTTCACATGCAGTAAAAAATTACGTTTCATTTCATGATTAATCCAAATGAAATGTGTCTGGTTAGCTAAACATGTCAAGGATTAACACTGAACATGTAATTGCTTGCACTTCAATCTTCTTATTCCTGTGTATAGATAAAATACACATCCTTTCACATGAAAAAAAATTTAAAAAAACATTTTCCCCCATTCTATCAAAAAGTTGTTCTAGTTGAACAACAGTTGATACATTATGTAGAATTTGTACCCAGAATCTCGAACTTACCGCATGAAACGTGGGAGCAGATTCAATAGTAAGGTTTTGGTTGGGGTAAGAGTGTGGGGGATGGGGGCTAGTTGGGGTGAGAGTGGGGGGGTGGGGGCTAGTTGGGGAGAGAGCGGGGGGAGTGGGGGCTAGTTGGGGTGAGAGTGGGGGGAGTGGGGGCTAGTTGGGGTGAGAGTGGGGGGAGTGGGGGCTAGTTGGGGTGAGAGTGGGGGGAGTGGGGGCTAGTTGGGGTGAGAGTGGGGGGAGTGGGGGCTAGTTGGGGTGAGAGTGGGGGGAGTGGGGGCTAGTTGGGGTGAGAGTGGGGGGAGTGGGGGCTAGTTGGGGTGAGAGTGGGGGAAGTGGGGGCTGGTTGGGGAGAGAGTGGGGGGAGTGGGGGCTAGTTGGGGTGAGAGCGGGGGGAGTGGGGGCTAGTTGGGGTGAGAGCGGGGGGAGTGGGGGTGAGAGTGGGGGCTGGTTGGGGAGAGAGTGGGGGGAGTGGGGGCTAGTTGGGGTGAGAGCGAGGGGAGTAGGGGCTAGTTGACGACTCTTTCAAAGAACCGGCACAGGCACGATGGGCCGAATGGCCTCCTTCTGTGCTGTGAGATTGTTTGATCTAAACTTGGATTCCTTTCTCATAATAATAAAATGAAAGGAACTGTCTGTCATTTCTTTCTCAGAATTACCTCAGATATCCAGAGACAGCAAAGTGTTGTGTGCACAAGTGAAGAATGAGGTAAGCAGCTAATCTAACATGAAATCCTTTAGAGACAGTAATTGCCTTTCAGTCAGTTAAGGCTACTAACTATTTTTTAAAAATCAGGTATTCACCATTAAGTTATTCAGATATCAGAAATCATAGGCCTCACACACACTCACGCTCACTCTCACTCACTCATTGAAGCAATGTATAAAAGTACAGAAGTGTGTAATAATTATACTATTTCTGTTGACCTGACTATTATTCTAATTTTCACTGTGTTCAAGTCCAGTCTAGATTTTATCTTCCCGAGGGGAAACGATTATAAATGCGATGATATTTCATATGCAATATCCTACATCCACTCTGAACAATAATTACAAGGTGAAGCTTTCTCTATCCTGCATCATAATATGAGCTGCACACAGGTAACAAGTAATTCAGAAGGCAACAGTAAGTTGACAACCACACTACTAACGTATAAAGCGGCAGAACCAGAATTAAACTTAATAGAGAGAACGTAGGAGGTGATGTGTGCCATAACTCCAGACACATAGCTACACGTTTGAGATTTAAAATCAGACACCGTCATTCATTTTACAAATAGAAAAACTCTTAAATTGGCTGGACATGTCAAGTACACAACAAGTAAATCGCAGTCTTATTGAGATAGTACATTATTATTATTATTTTTATGTCACGCACACTTAAAATCACGTAGAAACACATAAGGATGAGATGAGTAAAACAGAGTGAATCAGACATGGTTTTAAAATGTAGTAAAATGCTGGTTGGAATGCTAAACTGGTCAACACGGGACTCGATCGATCGGAATGATTAATTGTGGCACCAGTTTTCTCAACAGGACCGGGTAAACACTGAACAGAATACAAACTACCGTAGGTCAAAGACACGTTTCCCTGTCAATACTCTTCCCTGAGTCAGTTTTCTTTGCTTGTCTTCGTTCGTAGTTAGAGTGTGAGCTGCAGAGAGAGAGAGAGAGAAAGAGAAAAAAACAGAGAGAGAGAAGAGATAAACACTGAAGCAGAGTAGACCCAGGGGCCAAGAGACCAAACTCACAAACGCAACGTCATGCAGAAGTGAACTCACGGTGAGACCATGCAGTTTGCATGCGTTAATATAAATCAAAGTTGTTGTTGTTGTTAAGACGATGGGAAATGTAAACACAATCTACAAAATACAGGCCAGTTACAGCCCTTGTTATTTCATTCCAAGTAGCAGCGAAGCGAAAAGCTTTAAGATTGTCACATCAGCAAATCATAAACGTAAATTCAATGAGAGACCTTGGGAGAGATTATCGGTTGTGCAGACAGCAAAACTAAATCAAACTTTAACCTCGAGAAATCCAGCTGGCAAAGTTTTGAACCCCCCATCGTTGAGAAAGTTTTTTTTTTAAAAAGAGTCGCCAACAAGTGTATATTTGGGTTACGTTTGCGTTAGTATCTCCTGCACATGGTTTAATTAAAGCAAAGGTGAGAGAGTCAGTCTGAAGAGAGAGTCTGAAGAGTGTGTGTGTAAAAAAAAATACTACTACAGAAGTGATGCAGAAAATGAGTGAGGAGATGGTCGAAGGGGTAAAACTCTTACCTTTGGGGAATCAGCTTCAAGAGGTTGGGAAGGGGAGCTTTTTGATAGAGATGGAATGAAACAACAGCACAGATGTTAATGCCATCTCGGGTATTATTGATGATAATAATAATTATTATTATATTTGATACAGTGCCTCATCACATCTTCTAGACGTCTCAAAACGCTCCACAGAATATACCGCCAAGTGAATTGACTGTGTATTTTCTGGGTGAAACCAGCAACCATTTCTGGTTTCGTTTAGAGACTATATTAAGTTGACGTTTCAGGTTGACGTATTCAATCTTTCTAAAGCTACAAGCTGAAATATACGGTTTCCAGACAAGGTAAGTGAGCCACAGGCCCCTATAAATACAAGTTAGATTCAGCAAATGTCAAAAAGAAATGAAATTACTTTCTCTAGTGTGTTTGGTTTTGTTAAAAATTCAATTAAAAATTTGCATTAATATAGATTGGAATATTTTTCTGTATAAAAATGAAAAATATTTTCATTTCAAGTAAAGACTGAATTCAAATTTGAATACAAACACGCTACCTTTTAGAAGTTAAGTTGGAATCCTGGTTTTTTGCATTCTCAGTGTTCATAGAGAGGGCTTTCCACACAGATGTCTTGGCCATTTCATCAGAAAGGTTAATAACAGATGGATCATCCCTAAAGACAGGCAAACATTTACAAACATTTACACAAAAAAGCATATTGTTCATCATATAATCGATTATTATTATCAACAATCTTTTTGAAATGATCACATATTGCTGTATGCGATCAATTGGAATTGCCATTGAATTACAGTGAAAGCCTGTTTATCCGGCACCCAATCAACCGTAACTTCCGTATAACAGGGATCGCAAAAAAAGGTCCGCATTCAATTAACCGGAATTTGTCCGGGAAAATGCTTTTTTTTCTGCGTTTTCCACCGAATATCCGGCAGGCGCTTTAACCAGCATTGGCCAGGTCACAAGGGTGACGGATAAACAGGCTTTTACTGAATTAGGTATATCAAACATATTATCACTTCCCCAGGGGGTAATAATTCTTACAAACCTTACACAAACATAAACATTCTACTCTTCTTATCACTAAGAATGTAAAAACAGTCTGATAAAGATTGTAGCAGGACATATATATAACGATATAATCCTTACCTTTGATATAGATATTTATCATGTCGTCGAGACGGCTTAAGCCACATCATGGGATATATTGCAAAGTGAATTCATAGATTCATAGATTCATAGAATTTTACGGCACAAAAGGAGGCCATTCGGCCCATCGAGTCTGTGCCGGCTCTTTGAAAAGAGCGATTCAATCCCACTGCCCTGCCCGCTCCCCATAGCCTAATAGACCTGTTCTCCCTAAATAAAGATCTAATTCCCTTTTAAAAGTTGTTATCGAATCAGCCTCCACCACCTTTTCAGGCAATGCATTCCAGATACGAACAACTCGCTGAGTGAAAAAATGTCTCCTCAGCTCCCCTCTACTTCGCCTTGAAACTATTTTAAATCTGTGACCACGAGTCACAGATTCGCCCATGAGTGGAAATAGTTTGCCTCTATTTGCCCTGTCGAAACCCCTCATGATCTTATAAACCTCTATTAGGTCTCCCCTCAATCTTCTCTGCTCCAGAGAGAATAACCCTAGCCTATCTAGCCTCTCCTCATAGCTGAAGTCCCTCAATCCTGGCACCATCCTAGTAAATCTTCTTTGTACCCTTTCCAATGTCTTCACATCCTTCCTGTAGTGTGGTGACCAGAATTGAACACAGTATTCCAGCTGAGGCCTCACCAAAGTCTTATAGAGGTTAGTCAACACTTCCTGACTTTTGTACTCTATACCCCTATTTATAAAGCCTAGTATCCCATATGCCTTCTTAACAGCCTTGTCTACCTGTCCTGCCACCTTCAACGAGTCACTAACACAAATTCCCAGGTCTCTCTGTTCCTTCACACCATTTAAAATTGTACTATCTAGCCTATATTGCCTCCCTTCATTTCTTCTCCCAAAATGCATCACCTCACACTTCTCTGCATTAAACTTCATCTGCCATGTGTCTGCCCACTTTACCAATTTGTCTATATCCTCTTGCAGATGGCTACTATCCTCCTCACTATTTACTATTCTCCCTAACTTAGTGTCATCTGCAAACTTGGAAACTGTACTCCCTACACCCAAGTCCAGATCATTGATGTAGATTACAAACAGCAATGGTCCCAAAACTGATCCCTGTGGCACACCACTGCTCACTTCCTTCCAGTCTGAAAAACAGCCGCTCACTACAACTCTCTGCTTTCTGTCTCGCAGCCAGTTGTGGACACTGCGGTGCATCAAGGAAGGGGAGAGCTTCTTAGACAGTTTCATCCTAGAGCCTGACACTCCACCAAGGCCTAGGGAACAAGAGTGCACTGTTGCCAGCCACGGTCAGGACTGGGTGACAGTCAGACGACCGGGTAGGCGGAGCCAAAACAGTGGTGCAGAGAAACCCCAGACTGTAACCATTTCCAGCAGGTATGAAGTACTTTCAACCTGTTTGGATAAGGAAGTCTGTGAGAAGGTTGGACAAACCAACTCCATCAAGACCATTTTAATAGGAGATACAACTGTCCGAGGTATAGATAGGCGTTTTTGTGAACGGAAACGCGAATCTCGGAAGGTGTGTTGCCTACCAGGTGCCAGGGTTGAAGACTTGACTGAGCGGGTGCATGAAATTCTGCTAGGGGAAGGGGAAAATCCACTTGTGGTGGTCCATGTTGGGACCCATGAAGTTGAGAGGAAAAGACCTGAGATGCTCCAGGGAGAGTATCAGAGATTAGGGAGAAAACTGAAAAGTGGAACTTCGAGAGTGGTGATCTCTGGGTTGCTTCCAGTGCCTCGAGCAAGCCAGTTCCAGAATGCTAGAATAAGGCACATCAATGTATGGCTGGAGAAGTGGTGTAGGAAGGAGGGTTTCTGGTTCCTAGACCATTGGGACCAATTCTGGGGTAGGTGGAACCTGTACAAAATGGGTCACTCTGTCCTCGCCTCACTCCGTCCGTAGCTCACTCTGGCTCTCTGCTGAATTGACTGTATTTTGTGGGCAAAACGCAGAAACCAATTGCGCACAGTAATTTAAAAACACATATTCTACCTGTAATCCCCGTCCAAAGGCAGTTGAATAGTTCCTTCCTCTTCCATTGTTAACATTATTTGTTCCTCCTGTAGAATATTATTATTATTATAATGAGTGTGAAAAAGAATAATCAATGAAACAAATGATTTACTCGAGCGCGTGGAGCAGTCTAGCTATCAATGTGGTAATGATTTCAACTTATTGACAAATAGAGATTCGGAATTCTTGGTAAAAATTCCTTTAATCTTGGTCTATTTTACCTTTTACAGGTTAACCCTAAAACGGCAGCCAGTTGCCAATTGTGTCACAACAGCGTCCCACAAACAGTGGTGGGTTGAGTGACCAAATTATTATTACTGTATTATAATTATTTTGTTACTTTCAATACAGCTAAGATGGTTCTTACTTCCTTTTCTTCATCTTCCAATTTTTTCTTTTTACTCTCGGGCATCAAGTCATCCAGCCAGCTCAGCTCCCGTTTGGTGAAGATGAAATCTAGAAGTTTCCGTATAAACACCAGAGCCAAGACCTGATAACACAGGTTCGATTGCAGCCATTCATTGAGAGAAATGAGTTATCCATATCATTTGCCTCCGATATTTTATTTGCTAAAAACGTGATGGTTTTTTTGGTGCGGGGGTTGGGGTGGGGGCTGATAATATTGTATATCACAGTAACACCGCACGCAAGCAAGTCATTGTCAGTCAGGATGTTACAGTTAACACAACTTACGCAAAGTAAAGTATGAGTTACGGTAAGTAAGTAAGTAAGTGAAAATGTAATAATAGGAAATTGACAAGGACTTGGGCATATGTGCGGGTTTAGGCCATTCCACAGATCAGATTTACTAATAAGAAGAAGAACAATAATAATAATGATGTGAGTTTGACTGTTTGACAAAGTTGAAGGTCCCATGAAGGAATGACAATACCGGTTACAATCTAGTGCCAGCTGTAAGTGTCTGCACCACTATGGAGCAGGGTGGGTGGGTGGCGCGTGTGTGTGGTGTGTGTGAGAGAGAGAGAGAGAGAGAGAGAGTACGTACCATCATTGGGAAGACAATGGCAGCTTTCGAGACCTTTATTACCCAGAGCAAAATCAAACAACTGAACTGTATCACAGTGAATAGGTGGACCTTCCTGAGAGGTACGTGACGTAGATAGATAAAATCTGGCTGGTGTTTCGCTGGCATCCCAAACAACTTCAAACGATCAAACAGCTGCGAGAAGCAAAATAAACCATGGCAGGATAATAAGTGATCCCACAAACAACATCCTGCTGGTCTCATTCTCAACTCTGTATAGTTTTTAAGTTATTATATAAGCAATAAAAACCCCAAAATACTTTTTATTATTTAAAAATACAGTAAAGGAAAATTAGAAAGCTTTCTACCTGAATTCCTCTAAGTGAAGACGCACCCATATACAGGAATACGCCATACAGCACGGGCATTGGGATAAACTGTGACAATGAGACAAAAATAATCTTATTAAAATCCTATTAAAAGTAGGTACATCATGGTAAAGCATGCAGAGACATTACCCCCAATGAAGGGGACTGCATCCATGGAGTTGTTGTTACAGGAATAAAATAATAATCCTTGTATTTGATATAGTGTGTATGTGTGTGTGTGTGTATCACGTCTTCTAGGCATCGCAAAGATACATCACAGGTTCACAGGATACATTGTGAAGTGAATTGACTGTAAATATATATATTTGTGGGTGAAACAGACCAGCCAATTGCGCACAGCAGCGTTCCCCCACAAACAGTCGTGGGCTGAAATGACCAATTAATTATTGTTGTTTTTTGAGGGATTATTATCAGGTGTGTGTGGAGGGGTGGAGGGGTAAGGAAACTTCCCCATGGTTATGCCCTGACCCACTGGAAATCAAACCCAGGTCTCTCCTATCTGACCCCCCGATGACAAGAGGTGAAAGGTTACCTTGAGAACCGAGGTCATGAAGACAGATAAACCCATCAGGACGAAGATCATGAGGCCAGTGACTCGCTGCTCGCGGATGCCCAGGAACTTGGGTTGTTCCCCAGGAGCCGAGCACTCGGACTCCAGCTTGAGGCTGTTGACGTGGGATATGGAGAGGACGGTGGCCGCCACAAACCAGGGCAGCCCCATGATAGAGCACACTCCAAGCATGAGAGCCACCATCAACAGATCCAGGTGGTACCCACAGCCTTTCTGTGGGACAGTTATAAAGAGAACAATACAGTACAGGCAGCAGAAGCTACCAGCCAATACAGTACAGGCAAGAGAGAGGCTTCAACAGCAGAAATAACACAATAATAATAATAATCCTTGCCTTTCACACAGAGACTGTACAGTATCTCAAAGCGGTTTGCAGAATATACTGTCAAGTGAATTGACTATATATATTTGTGGGAGAGCGAAACGCGGCAGCCAATTGCGCACAGCAGCGTCCCCACAAAAAAATTGGGGATTGAAAATTAGTCATTTTAAAAAAAAAAAATTTAGGGATTATTATTGGGCATTTGTGGAGAAAGGAGTAACTTGCCCAAGGTTTTGCCCTGACTTGCCAAGAATTGAACCCAAGTCTCTCACTTGTTAAGGTCAGTGCTCTAACCCCCGAGTTACACAGCTCCAGGTCGATCAACAACAACAACAAACAACCACAACAACTTGCATTGATATACTGCCATATTAAAAGGCGGAGTGATCGCAAGCGTGAAAGGCAGTTTGAATACATACACTGAGCGGCACAATCTGATTTCCAACAAGATTCCCCCTCCGCCCATACCTCCCCCACCTCCACCCCACACACCCACTCCCCCCCAACCCCCCCCACACCCCAGAGCGCACCTCACCTTCAGTTTGTGTTCCTTCCTGTTGATAATGACAGCCGTGATTTGTTGGTCCATGAAGATGAGAATGGTACAAAGCAAGGCTGGAATAAGAGCAGCCAGGACTGTCCACCAAGGGTTTGAACCCAATGGGTTAATCAACCAGCCGCGGTCATCTCTCGTGGGCTACAGTAAATAACAAAGCAGGAGACCAGCAAGAGAATAATAATAATAATAATAATCCTTGCATTATTATTGCAAGGGTATAGAGTACAAAAGTCAGGAAGTGCTGACTAACCTCTATAGGACTTTGGTGAGGCCTCAGCTGGAATACTGTGTTCAATTCTGGTCACCACACTACAGAAAGGATGTGAAGGCATTGGAAAGGGTACAACGAAGATTTACTAGGATGGTGCCAGGATTGAGGGACTTCAGCTATGAGGAGAGGCTAGATAGGCTAGGGTTATTCTCTCTGGAGCAGAGAAGATTGAGGGGAGACCTAATAGAGGTTTATAAGATCATGAGGGGTTTCGACAGGGCAAATAGAGAAAAACTATTTCCACTCGTGGGTGAATCTGTGACTCGTGGTCACAGATTTAAAATAGTTTCAAGGCGCAGTAGAGGGGAGCTGAGGAGAATTTTTTTCACTCAGCGAGTTGTTCGAATCTGGAATGCATTGCCTGAAAAGGTGGTGGAGGCTGATTCGATAACAACTTTTAAAAGGGAATTAGATCTTTATTTAGGGAGAACGGGTCTATTAGGCTATGGGGAGCGGGCAGGGCAGTGGGATTGAATCGCTCTTTTCAAAGAGCCGGCACAGACTAGATGGGCCGAATGGCCTCCTTTTGTGCCGTAAAATTCTATGATTCTATGATTTGATACAGCGCTTTATCACATCTTCTAGACGTCCCAAAGCGCTTCACAGAATACACTGTAAAGTGAATTGACTGTGTATGTGTGGGCGAAACGCGGCAGCCAATCGTGCACAGCAGTGTCCCCTCAAAAAGTCGTGGATTGAAATGACAATTTTATTATTGTGTTCTTTTTGAAGGGATTGTTATTATCAGGTGTGTGTGGAGTAAGGAAACGTGCCCAAGGTTTCACCCTGACCTGCGTGGATTCAAACACAGGTCTCACGCTTGTAATGCAAGTGCCTTAAAGGCAACCACTGTGCTACAGGACTCCACGTCTTCTAGACTGTGTCTCAAAGCGTTTCACCGGGATATATTGTAAACTCAATTACTAGTTATACTGTACTTTGTTGGGCGAAAATAATAAATGTTCTACTATACCTTGAATACACTGGGAACCTGCAGCTTGGGGGATGGGATTCCGAGACCATAGTCTATCAATACCATCGTCAAAATAGCCAGAAAGACGGAGAAATCACTGACTGATGATCGCACCTGTGCAAGGAATATACGACTCAAATTTTACCATCTCAACAGGTTAACGTTGCCCCGCTCAGCGCCTGCCACCCGTACCTCAACCATGGACAGGGCGAGCCTTCAGCCTCTCTGTAACTCCAACCCTCGGTCCCTTCGCCTCACTCCCTCCCTCCCTCCCCACCTCGCCTCTTTCAAGGCCCGTTTCAAGACCCTCCACTTTGGCTGCACCTTGGGTCACCCTCCTACCCCTCACCCCCAACCCTCCCCACTGCCTTCCACCCCCTCCTGATCCCAACCCCCAGCTCGGATCCAAATGCCTGACTGTCCAGCCTCGGGACATTCCTCCTGACATGAAAGGCAGTCGCTGTGTAAATATCATTTGTTGATGTTGTTTTGCAAATGCCATCTGAGTGTAAGATGAAAGAGTGAAAGAAACATCATTAACATTTACAGACTCTACACTTGTTTCACACCTAGAAATAATAATTGATAAACTTCACATGGCTCGGCTCACCCTAACCAGGGAAAAAACATCAGAGATAAACAGGTGACATCTCTGTTTCAATTAAATACCAGCCAAGTTACAATATTGATTATTGGTTTACCAGAGACATGTACCTGTCTATCTTTGCTACAAACAACTGCTCCTCTTGTGATTCCCACTAGATGGTGATAAATTCCACATTAAGATTTGTCTTGACAAAACCGTAACTGATATAAAACAAATCGACTACAGTATTCTCCTTGCTGCCGCAGAGTCAGCTAAACAGAGTATTGTCACACCTCATCAGGTCCAAACCACTCCAGCAAAACTCAGTATAAAAAGAGCTGTATTCCAACACGTTATTTAAACAACGTTGTCAAATCCACAACTATAAATAAATAAATATATATATTTTTTAATTTAAATAATTATTTTTTTTAAAAGCGAAAGCCACTTTACCTTGGTCGGAAAGTACCGGCTGGTCTTAAACTGTTTAAAGAAGTGCGAGAGAGTACAGGTGGAGAAGAACAGGATGATCGACCAGAACAAAACATCAGGGACATACGGTCCATGGTGTCCGCAGGCGGTTCCCAAAAACTCTCCGTGATACCGGATACATTCCTGAACACAGAGACATAAAAACAGCACCTCACAAATTAACTCCTGCCTCACCACATTAACTACAACAGCAGTCAAGCTGAAATCTGTCTCGTTATCTAACAAAACGTGACCCCATTTCTCAAAGTGCAAGTTAAAAAACAAAAAATGATTCAATGACGAGAGTGTTTCTTGTTCATCGCATTATCTCAAAAGATTGACTTTCCCGCGTGAAGGGCACTCTATAAATGCAAGTTGTTGCTGTTCTTCGACAGCAGATGTCCCCCTGACTCCATCCTAACCTCCCTCAGGGTGTATTTACTAGCGGTTATTTGGAGAAAATTGTCAAAAGCCAATTCTTTGAATCCTCGTCCGAAGTTGTTTGAAATAAAATACAGTTCAACAACTTGCTAGTGCACAGCAGTCTTCACACTTGGGTAATCTCTCAGAAGGTAGTAGTTATATTGTACTGAGTTAGTGCAGTACTGTTTTATACATGTATACCCCAAACTGACATGCAGAATTCCTCTGAGGTTTAAGTTAATCAGTGAAAAATAAATGTGTTTTTTTAAAACTCAAAAGTAAATCCTGACCTGATCCAGGGCTTTTATGTACAGGCTCAGACACTAACAACAGCCATTCGGTTAATCTCCACATCTGCCAATCAGAGCATCGGGCTGCCTGCTCACTGACATGCCGACCATGAATTATTATTTCAGCTCCGAAAACACACACAGCAGATTAAAGACGTGTGAAGATATTCTTTACTAGATAAAAAGCTCGATCAAATCTAACAGCACACAGAAACACACACACAGGGATACACACAGAAACACACACACAGGGATACACACAGAAACACACACGGAGGACACACACAGGGACACACACAGAAAAACACACAGGGACACACACAGGAACAAAACAGAAATGCTACAAAAGCGCAAGCGAACCAACAAAATATTTGCACGAGGCCTTACTGATCAGAATTAAATTCCAAATCCTCACTGGTCTGATTGGATGATTCCCATAAATTTGAGCCTCTTCCACCCCCTCCTCCCATCAATTCCGCAAATGATTCCAGGCTTTGCTCTGAGATGTATTTGTTGGCAGTCAGACAGAGTGGCCAGAAGGGACTTATTTAAATTGTTTCAATTAATTGAGGCTGTGCACAGCAGTGTGGTATAGCCCTGCTGGTGAAACATTTGGATCCGAATAAATGTGGGAACAGAATTTACAACAGATTCTCTCACTGGCCTCCCAGAGAAATGTTTCCTTTAGTTAAAAAAAAAGCAATTGTCATAACTGTAGTCATAAAGAGATAGACATAAACAAGATCCTAGCATAGATGGGGAACTTTAACAACTAATAATGAAGACTCATTTTGTTAAGCACAAGGCAATACTATTACTGGCATTCAAAGACAAATAGCTTTCAATAGCCGTACGTAAGGATATTAAGGTTGCCTCTATTTATCAGCTAAAATATATCAAGTCCGCTTTGTTTCGTCGTATTTGGGAATTGGGTTATGATGTTTGAAATAGTTGTGAGATTGTGGATTTTCCCTGGTGTCTATGGATAATAGGGAATACAGCTCGCTCAACATTATGCTGTCAGTCAACAATAACAGAATTGTTTTTAAATGGAACTGTATTTATTATAAATTCAGTGGTTCCCAGGACTGCACGCCTGAAGGAAATTCATCACGAGATAGACCAGTGAGATTACATCGTCTGGCAGCCAACAAGGCAATGCTCATGCCAGTATTCTGGAGGTGGTATCAACCGTACAGTTTTTACAGCGGTGAAGGTTTCACCAAGACAATGCGGCTTTCAGAAGCCATGACTTCTGTCCTTCTATTTGTCCATGGCTTTGTTCACTTCCTGTCATATGTCGAACCAGAAACTCAAGAGAGAAGAAGAAGGGAATCAACAGCACAAATACACACAAGTGAAATTGGCTTGCGTGGCTCCCCTGACAGATGGAGGTAGGAAGAGAAACAGAAATGTTGGCATCACCAGAACAGGTCAGCATCCAAAAAAACAGAAATTATTGGCAGATTTGGGGGGCATTGTCCTTGACATTATCTCCTTGTTGTAACCTTCAAATACCTCCATTACAACCCCATACCATCACACCCCCATACCATCACACCCCCATACCATCACACCCCCATACCATCAAACCCCCATACCATCACACCCCATACCATCACACCCCCATATCATCACACCCCCATATCTGCCACTCTGACTCTGATAATACATTGGCACTTTGTACGTAAAGGCAGTTTGGTCCAAGTTCTTGTTGATGACATTATTTAATGGGGAGACGTGCTTACTCTGGTCTCTGGTAGGGAGGGATGGAAATCATTTAGCATGAGTACTTTAGCTTCGAGAGAATAGAGAATTAAAATAACATTTATTTTCAGGAGTTTTCTTTGGCGACATTGAAGGATTTTAATGCTGATTTGGTTGAAAATAGTGCAAATAAACAGCCACTACGCCATGAAACTCTGGAGCTCTCTCTCCCTCAAACCCTCCACCTCGTCCCCTCCTTCCACATCTTCAGGTCATGCCTGAAGACCTTCCTCTTCAACCTACTTGCAGTCACCTGCCCCTCCCACTCCCTCCTCCCTCTGGTAGGAATGGCTTGTTTAGTATGATCTGATATTTAAATACTCATCTAACATGCATTTTCTTTATTCTTTGAAATGATTCCCCCCACCGCCCACCCCTTTAGTCTCAGTTTCAGTCTTACATTAATGATCTAGTTGAAATGTTATTCCTTCGCTGGTTTGTAAAATAACATCTGCTGCGGTTTTACACTCCTAACCAAGTCCCTTTATATTAGATCCCTGTACATGTTAATGACCCAGAAACTTTCTCATGTTTACGAAACTAGGATTGACCCGGTTTGTGCTACTTGGGAATGAAGTGAGTTCAAACCTCTCTCCCACTGTACAATCTGGGGCATTTATATCAACCTTCATTGTCAGTAGGCAGAGGTTCGTCACAGCTTTTTGGTGTGGACTTCAGGGGATGGGAACACTGACGAACAGGGTTTAATTTCCACAAGATGAGGTGCGAGCGAGCTCAAAACAGGTCCACAATGTTAATCTATTGATTGGGTTTATTTAAAAATGTGTGGTGTAGGTCAAACAAGAAAGAAAACACACATGCACACACTAGCACACACACAAACACAACCACACGCACACACACACACAACACAAACAAGGAGTTCAAAGCTGGACTTACAGACACAGTCATATTCCCCCATTTAAGTTCATTAGATGTTATATTGTGGATTTCCCAGGAATGCAGTGTTTTATTGCTAGGATTCTGTGGTTCTAGACAAACGCATCTGAAACAAAAATCAAAACAAGTTGTATGTTTCTCTGCCCAGTTTAAAATCGACAGGACAATGAAAACACCAATCTATCCCCTCTCCGAGAGCAGGTCCGAACAATAGGCTTCGCATATTACAGATGTGTCATCCTCCACAGGTAGTGATAGCAGATAATCCTTGCATTTGAAATAGCGCTTTTCATGTCTTCTAGAGTGTGTCTCAAAGTGCTTCACAGAATATACTGTAAAGTGAATTGACTGTATATTTGTGGGCGAAACGCAGCAGTCAATTGCGCACAGCAGCGTCCCCACAAACAGTCGTGGGTTGAAATGACCAATTTTATTATTGTGGTTGTTTTTTGGGAGGGATTATTATCAGGTGTGTGTGTGTGTGGAGTAAGGAAACTTGCCCAGGGTTTCGCCCTGACCTGCCTGGAATCAAACACAGGTCGCATGCTTGTAAGGCGAGTGCTCTAACCGCTGAGCTACAGGAGCTACGCATGATGAAGTCTAACAGCAGTCAATCCGCACAGATTGAATGAAGTACACAAGAAATCTCTCAATTTCAAATCGCTCACAAAATACAGGCACTACACTTTACAGTGCAACCTGTAACAAGCTTTGAGACATCTCGAAGATGTGATAAGGCACTGTGTCAAATGGATGTATTATTATTCATATTAATACATTCCAGAACTGCTAGCCATTTCTGCTCTCTGTTTGCGTCAGGTCCGAAGGGCAGATTTCCAAACAACAACACGGTTATTTATCGATCCAGTATGAAGAGATCGGACAAAATGGTGCCAATATATAACTATATACATACGAGTAGTGTGTGAGTTGATCCAGGGTGTTGTGCATGTTGATGGGGTAGGTCTCGCTCAGATGGTAGAGCTTCTCCAGAGCCTCGTAGATGAAGATGATACAGATAAGGGAGGCGAAGGCTTCCTCCGTGAACCTGGTGATGTAACACACCAGAGAGCTGGCGTCCGTAGCCACCAGCAGCAAACAGAGGAAGGCCGTCCACAAGCCAATACAGGCCCTCAGGGAAAGGTAAGACAAGCCATACTCTCTGTGGATCAATCAGACACATCAGGGGAGGATGTAAGAACATCAGAATTAGAACATAGGAACATAAGAATTAGGAGCAGGAGTAGGCCATTCAGTCCCTCGAGTCTGCCCCAGCCATTCAATAAAATCATGGCTGATCTTCTAATCTAACTCCATCTGCCCCCGCCTTTATCCCCATATCCCTTAATCCCTTTATCCACAAGACATCTATCAATCTCAGTCTTGAATATGTTCAAGGACTGACTGAGCATCTACAGCTCTGTGGGGTTGAGTGAAGAAGTTTTTCCTCAACTCAGTGTGAAAGGGCTGGCCCCTAATTTTAAGACTGTGTCCTCTAGTTATAATTTCTCCAACCAGGAGAAAAGTTTCTCCAAACAGGAGAATTCTCCAGACGAAAGCAACGAGAACAAAATAACAACCAAATTTACATTTGTCTAGCAAAAAACACAAAACACTGCAGAAGCTGAAAATCTGAAACCAAAACAGAAGTGGCTGAGAACACTCAGCAGGTCAGGCAGCATCCATGGAGAGAGAGAAAGTGAGTCAATGTTTCGGGGTCCACGACCCTTCGTCAGAACTGGGGGTCTGTTGGGAGGGTGAGGCTTTTAAGGATTAACAGAGAACAGGGAGGGGAGAGTAGGCAGGGCAAGGGGAGACAAAGGGGAAAATGGGGTAGAGGGCAGGAGATGATGGGTTAAAGAGGTGTTAATGTTGTGAAACAAAAGAAGGGCGGGGGTTGCAACAAAACTGCAGGGAAGAGGGACAACAAACAAAGAGGGGCTGAAATGGCATTTGTCTAGCGTCTGTCACGTCGGGAGGACGTCCCAAAATTATGCCCAGTTGTGACATGTCGTGTCCCAAACTACACACTATTTCCACAGATACTGTATTACTTTCTATCAGAAATCTTTCTCATTTAGTTCTTGAAACAAGCAAAGACTTTGAACTGCCCGGGTGAATAGACTGCGGTTTACATTAGATGTGATATATAATATATGATGCTGCCAGGTCAGGCAGCATCTATGGAGAGAGGAAAAGCGAGTCAACATTTCAGGTCCATGAACTGTTGTTTGGAGGGGAGGGGGAGGGATTTAGAGGTGTGGTGGGGGCAAAATAATCCAGTTCCTTATCCAAAGCACAACAAATGCTCAATCTTTACAGAGAAACAGAGGGGAACAGTGTGAATTTACTCACTTGCAGAATTTAAACAGGATCTTTTCAAAGACGAGGACTGGCCCCGTGCTGCCGAGGATAGTTAATGGCTGTCCAGCAAACAGGGAATAGGCAATGCCAGTCATCGATGCTCCAAACAGTGATTCAATTGCACTCTGTGAGGGAATCATTAATAATAATAATATTAATAACAATACTCCCTGCATTTGGTATACCTGTGGAGTCCTGTAGCTCAGTGGTTAGAGCACTCGCCTTACATGCATGAGACCTGTGTTTCGAATCCAGGCAGATCAGGGCAAAACCTCGGGCAAGTTTCCTCACTCCGCACACACACATCTAATAATAATCCATTAAAAAAAACACAATAATAAAATAAAATTGTTCATTTCAATCCATGAATGTTTGTGGGGGACACTGCTATGTGCAATTGGCACATTTCGCCCACAAATATATACAGTCAATTCACTTTACAGTATATTCTATGAAGCGCTTTGAGACGTCAATAAGATGTGAAAAGCCGCTATATCAAATTGCAAGGATCATTATTGTTGCTATTATACTGCCTTATTAATCAGCTCAAAGAACTTTACAGAATATACTGTCAAATGTAGTGACTGTGTATTACTCCTAAGGATATTTAAAGTGTATATTTTGTGGGCGCAACATGCCGCTTGATGTTTTTTGTGCGGGTGGGGGGGGAGTCGGGGGGGGGGGGGGGGGGGGGGGGGGGGGGGGTGCGTGCGTGCGTGCGTGCGCAGGAATTATTACACTAGAAAAGTGACCCACCCAATAAGCTAACAACTGGGTTCCAACTTACTGCAGGGAATTCAAACAGTTTAAACAAGCATTCTTACGGAAGTTGACGAGAGACTTTTGAAACCAATAAGTCGTTTGGAGGCCATTTTTCGGACGTTTTAAGAATAAATCATTATTAAATCTTACTATTCGTCCTTCTGTAGCTTCTCCCAGCAGCCCACCGAACGTGATGACGGGGGACATGCAGGCGCAATACAGGAACAGGAAAGACGCAACACATTGCAAGCTGAACGCGTCCTTGATGTCACTCCAGAAATAGGGAACTCTTCTTTTGACATCTTCAACCAGTCCACCAAATAACCTGGATTCAGATATGGAACAGATAATGAGAGTAGGTTAGATCCTAACACCATCACATTAGTTATTATAATACACCATGCAGTGTGTCAAAGGCTGTTCTAGGAGTTGATAGGATGTGAAATGTTACAGCCGTTTGATAAATAAAACGATACTGAATTTGGACAATATTTTGTCCAAAATGTCAATTTTTACCTGCTTTTGTTGATAACTATTGTTGATTTCGTTGTTTATTGTTGTTGTGTGATTCCCCCCCCCCCCCCCCCCCCCCCCCCCACGCCCCTGGCCTTCCCCACCCCGGCCTTTCCCCCCCACCGTGCCCCCTGGCCTTTCTCCCCTCTTCTTCTTCTCTCCCTCACTCCCTTTCCCCCCTTTCTCCCCCCTTTTCCCCTTCCCTCCCTCTTCCCCCCTTTCACCCTGATCTTGCCCCCCACCCACCTTTCCCTCCCTCTCTCCCTTACCCCACTTTCTCTCCCCTCTCCCCCTGACTTTACTCCACCCCCTCTCCCTCCCTCTCCCCCCTTACCCTCTTTTCCCCCTTTCTCCCCTGGCCCCATTTCCATGACTGTTTGTGGGACGCTGCTGTGCACAATTTGGCTGCCACGTTTCTCCCACAAATATACAGTCGGCTTTCCTACTCTCCTTCATCCTGCTCCGACCCCCCCCCCCCCCCCTCCCCTCCCCGCTCTTGTCCCTACCTGACTGTACAGCGCCTTGGGACATCCTCTCGACAGGCACTATTTGACTGACTGACTGACTGACTGACTGACATCATTTTAAAATTTTACAATTAGCACAATGAGGCTTGGAATGAGGACTGGTGCATTCCTCTTAATAATAACAACATCAATAATAATAATATAAATTGTCTGCACAGTTTTCCCACAAAATACAGTCAATCCAATTTACAGTCTATCCAACAAGTGCTTTGAGACGTCTCAACGACATGACAAGGTGCTATAGCCAGAGTCCTGTAGCTCAGTGGTTAGACCATTCACCTCGCAAGCAAGAGGACCTGGGTTCGATTCCAGGCAGATCAGGGCAAAACTTTAGGCAAGTTTCCTTACTCCACATACCTGATAATAATAATAATCCCTCAAGAGAAACAAACAATAATAAACTGGTCACTTCAATCCACGGACTGTTTGTGCTACACCAGATGCAAGGATTAGTATTATTATTATTATATATCAAATATAAAGATTATTATTAATTATTGACAAGTAGCCTGGTCACTAACCTTCCTGTTCTCTGTAATTCAGGTCCACTGTGACCTCCATGTTCCTCAGACTCCCCGCCCGTCGATGTGGTCCCATTTGGGATTCCTGGAGTTTTCCTTTTTTCCTATGGTAACAACAACAATACACTTGTATATCGCGTCTTTCACGTCTGGAGGACGTCCCAAGGCTGGACAGTCGTTGTTTCAGACCCGAGCGGGGGTCGGGATCGGACGAGGGGGAAAGGTGGGGATTTGGGGAGACCGATGGGACCGTCGAAGAGGAGGGTCTTGAGGCGAGACTTGAAGGACGCCGGGGGGGGTAGGGGGGGTCGAGGCGGAGGGACTTCAGGATGAAGTTCCAGAGGTTGGGGACAGAGTAGCTACAGGCTCGCCCGGCAATGGAGGACGGGTGGGGTGGGGGATGAGGAGCAGACCAGAGTCTGCTGAGCGGAGGGAGGGGGTGGGCAGGTTGGTAAGGGGACAGGAGGTGACGGATGTAGGGTGGGGCGAGGTTGAGTGTGAGGAAAGGTGTTGACTGTTACCCAGTGGGAAGTGGGAACCGCTTGGCAGATCACTTTCCGTGGCTAACAACCCTCAATTGAAATAAACATGTAAAGTCAACACAGTCAACCTCCACAGCACTGACCGTCACCTCACTTCACAGCATATTATTATCATCATAATTAATCATATCAGTCAGGACCATACATTTGATATGATTTATGCAAATTGTGAGTGACATGAAGCTGTGCGTGGAATATAAAGCGCGTAAACCGGACTTGCGGAGCAGTGGCCAATGTCTCTGGCTGAATATATGGTTTAGACCGGATCAGACGTTTGTGTGAGTTTTACTGCAGTAAACAGGAAATGTGAAATGACTGATCGATCAATCAATCAAAACATAGATTTATATAGCGCCCTTCACATCGAGAGGACGTCCCAAGGCGCTGATGTGACAGTACCATCATTAATATTATATTATTATAATAATTATTATTATTATATTATGATTATATTATTATAATTATTATATTATAATTATTACCTGGGAAGGGACATTCTTTGGTGGCTCAATGCGGATTGTTGGATCCCACTCTCCAGGCGGCAGCACAGTCACTTGATCAAGAAACTCATCAACCCCGGCGACCAGGTCATTACGATCCTTTGCTTTATACGCCACATCATGGAAAACCTGACACAGTTACCAAACACTCTTGTTACCCATGCTTCAGTTTGGTCCTGACCACGGCTGTTTTTTTGGTACGCAGTACAACAATCGATGCATAACTGGCTGCCCTGTTTCGCCCACAAAATTATACAGTCACTACACTTTACAGTATAATCTGTCAAGCGCTTTGAGACACAGTCTAGAAGACTGATTTCTTGTTGAAATATGAAATGGGACCATTAGAAACACAACCCTCAATGTCACCCTCACGAGTTGGTCGGCTGGTCCCAACTGGAACAACAACAACAACAACAAAATGACACGTGTATAACGCCTTTCACGTCAGGAGAACGTCCCAAGGCACTGGACAGTCATTGTGTCAGACCTGAGCTGGGGACGGGGGAGGGAAGGGGGGGGGGGATTAAGACTTGCCGATATGACCATTAAACAGGAGGGTTTTGAGGACAAGCAGCGGGAAAGCTTGTCAGACAGCGATATCAATGTGGTTTCGTCTCCAGCAGTCACCCTAACACACACACTCTCCACCAGAGCTAATTCTAGATCACAATGAACTAATGGCGTGGAATTTCAGCACTTGCCTCATCAGTCATGAGAGTCGCAATGGACCTGCCAATCTCGTGGAACTGAGGACCTTTCCCTAGAGGTCCCAGCAGAATAAACAGAAACCTGTGTGTGGGGAGGGTGGGGGGGAGAGAAGGGCAGCAACATGTTAAATATAGAACTGCATTGTGATTGCCCCAGAGAAACTAAACCTTCAATGGTTTTGCTTACACCAATTTGATACTCAATTGCGCACAGCAGCGTCTCACAAACAGTCGTGGAATGAGTGACAAAATTATTATTATTTTTTGAAGGCAATTTGATGCTTTGCCTAATACACACAGATGCACGCACACCCACACACATGCGCCCACACACGCCCACATACATGATAGTCACATTGATGGTCTAACCAAGAGACTGACTGACCGTGTTGCGATGGGAACCTCAGCCACTCCAGAGAGTACAACAGCGGGAGACAAACGAACAAACGCTACAACTGGGCGGTCCAGACATTCCAGCTCCCCAACTAGGATATTGGAGGCCTCGGCCCCAGGAGGAATCTTCTTCATGAAGTGCAGATCCACCTGCGGGGAGAAACGTGCCGGTAATTATATTATAGGATTGGGTTGTGGAGACAATAAACATGGCTCAAAATCTGGTCACTTTCTCACTCTATATTTCATTCATGTGCCAACTCTATGAAGGAAGTCTGGATTTTATGGTCCCATTGAGCAAAGATGCTGAAGCCGACTTTGAAATGCATCTAATGTATATGTATCTGATCATTTTTGTTTCTCTATTGAAACGACTTTTGACCCAGGCAGAGTGAAACATTAATATATATATATATATATATTTATTATGTGGAGTCCTGTAACTTAGTGGTTAGAGCAGTTGTCTCACAAGCAAGAGACCTGGGTTAGATTCCAGGTCAGGGCGAGACTTTGGGCAAGTTACCTTACTCCACACACCCAATAATAATCACTCAAAACATAAAACAATAATAATTTGGTCACAATTGGCTCTGCGCAATTGGCTGTCGCGTTTCATCTACAAATATACAGTCAATTCACTTTACAGTATATTCTTGTGAAGTGCTTTGAGACATCTAGAAGACGAGAAAAGCGCTACATCAAATGTAAGGATTATTATTATATACACACACACCATAACCAAATGATGTAAGGTGTTTCAACTCATTTAAAAAAACCATTGGATATTAAGTTAAACTTGAATACTACACCACACCACAATACAATAGAGTGTTCATTCCAACACTCCCACCCACAGAGTGTCCCACCTTGCTGAAGTCCACTGTGCTGTTCTCTCTGCTCACACCAACCTTGCCTTCCAGATTAGCAGGGGCTGACTGTGGAGAGATCATCTGACCTGCAGCACAGGTCAGTAAAGTGTTATTGTCCATTAAGTAGAGAGTGTGGTACGTGTGTATTGTGTGTGTGTGTGTATTGCGTGTGTGTTGTGTGAGTGTGTATGTGTTGCGTGTGTTAATAATCTGTACTTTACAGGAGGAAAACAAAATCAGTCCCATTTCCACTTCAAGGTTATTTGCCAGCAATGGTAAACGTGGTAATATTATTTGAATTTGTTCCGCCCACAAAACACACATTTTATGATATATTCTGCAAAGCGCTTTGAGACGTCTCAACCACTTGATGAGACTCCTGTATCAAATACATGGATTATTATTATCATTATTATTATTAATTGTTGTTTAATGGTTGTATTTTTCTCAGATTTGAAGCAATGCGGGTTAAACTCTAACCGTTTTTATCCACTAAGTGAGGGTCGGAATGTTTCTTGCCAATATCAGCGAAGGATCTGACAATAGGAATGCGATTGCTGAGTTTCTTCTGGTTTTGGTGGTGATGGCGTTTGAGTAGAGCCTGATGGACCTTTTGACAGATGTCATCATTAAGCTGCCCAGAGGCTAACTGCTTTTCCAAGATGATGTCTGGAAAAAGTCAACGCAAATCGATCATTCTTACATTTTTAAACAAGTCAGAAACAAAATTAAACAAAATTAATTCTGGTTCAGTGAGCTGTGCCCCCCACACCCCCCCTCCCAGCTCGGGTTCAATGTCAGGGCTGGAATTCCCAGCCTCTGTGTAGGTGGGAGGCTGCAGTCACGGTCAGTCTTTTGTGAGATATCAGGCTGATGTCCTCACACCTAATACTCTCTGTAATTAGGTAATCAGGATGTGTCCCTCCAGGGAGAGAGAGAAAGAGGGAAGGAGAGAGAGAGGGTGGGAGAGATAGATAGAGGGAGAGAGAGAGCACATTCCATTCCAACAATCTATCTCTAGGATTTCCATGTGTAGGTGGGATGTATGGAAATCTGTTTGTTTTGGAGATTATTAAGCAGATGATGGGTGCCTGTGAATGTGTACCTGAATGCCCGGTGACATATGTTTTACACCATTTCACAAGTCACCTGCTATGTCCTCCAGACTGCTGGCTTTCATGTCCAGTAGGACTGTCCCATTGAGAATGCAGCTTCTCAGCTCAAACAGGCTGTGAAGTGACAACGTAGCCACATACGGCTTACTCCATCGATCTCCGCCATCTTCCACATCTTCCTCAAACTTCAGCCACCTGGAATGGCATTGAATGTGCTTAAACCATCCATTTTTATTAGGTACAGCAGCAGCAGCAGCGACCACCACAACAACAACAACCTACATTTACACAGCTACCTTCACACAGGATAGAGTCCCACAGGGCTCCACACAGAGGCGGGTGGGGGGGTGGCAGTTGAAGACAACATCAGTTGCCTCGGCAGCAAAAGCACAAAGATTGTATCCGATTACCTTTTGTTTTGTTCAGTTCACAAACTAGTAACTACACTTTACAGTGTATGCTGTGAATATGCTTTATAATAATAATTATTATAATAATGATAATCCTTGCATAGCGCCTTATCACATCTTCCAGACATCTCAAAGCGCTTCACAGAATGTATTGTAAAGTGAATTGACTGTATATTTGTGGGCAAAACACGGCAGCCAATTGCGCACAGCAGCGTCCCCCACAAAAGTCGAGGATTAAATGACCAATTTTATTAATGTTTTCTTTAGGGATTATCATCAGCTGTGTGGAGCAAGGTTTCGCCGTGCCGGGAATCAAACCCAGGTCTCTTGTTTGCTACGTGAGTGCTTTACCACTGAGCTATATCTTGAAGACGTGTTGAAGCACTATATGTTATATAATAATAATATGGAGCTCCTGTGGCTCAGTGGTTAGAGCACTTGCAAGCTGGGGAGACCAAGCTGGGGAGACCTGTGTTCGAATCCAGGCAGGTCAGGGTGAAACCTTGGACAAGTTTCCTCACTCCACACACACACACACACCTTATAATAATCCGTCAAAAAAAAACCACAATAATAAAATTGGTCATTTCAATCCACGACTGTGTGTGCGACGCTGCTGTGCGCAATTGGCTGCTGCGATTCGCCCACAAATATATAGTAAATTAAATTTACAGTGTATTCTATGAAGCACTTTGGGACTCACAGCGCCTTGGGATGTCCTCTCGACGTGAAAGGCGCTATATAAATGTAAGTTTTGTTGTTTGTTGTTGTTGATAAGATGTGGAAAGCGCTATATCAAATGCAAGGATTATTATTGTTATTATTATTATATAGCACTTTTCCATTTTCTAGACTGTGTCTCATTGACTGTATATTTGTGGGCGAAACGCAGCAGCTACTTGCGCACAGCAGCGTCTCCACAAACAGTCGTGGATTGAAATGACCAATTTTTATTATTGTGTTTTTTTTGAGGGATTTGTGTGTGTGTGTGCGTAGAGTAAGGAAACATTCCCAAGGTTTCGCCCTGACCTGCCTGGCTTCGAACACAGGTCTCACGCTTGTACGGTGCGTGCTCTAACCACTGAGCTACAGGACTCCATATAATATATAATAATAACTGCAAGAATCACCACCCTAGCCAAACCTCATTGCTTCAAGTAAAGATTCAGATCAACATGTATAGCCACCTGGCAGTCTCTTTCCATTCAGCGTCTTCACCGTCATGCATACAGATCTCATCCAACTCCGTGAAGAGATCGTGAGGAATATGCTCCTCATCATCATCTTCTGTTCCCAGGATAAACTGCACACGCTGAGAGGGGGTATCTGAGGGACAGCACACAGCGCTACCGGTTACAGACGCTACTCTGAGGGCAAACAGTCATTAGAACCCAGCATCAACAAACAGGCAACAGTGTGTGTGGATTCCACCCACAAAAATCCACAGTCGCTTCACTTTACAATATATGCTGGGAAGCACTTTGAGACATCTTGACTACGTGATGAAGCACTTCATCAAATGCGAGAATTATTCTAATTATTATTAGTGTATTATAGGAAACGGCGATATATCGGTATATCGGTAAAACCCGATATGATTTTCATATCGGTATGCCGATATAGACATTTTTAAAATACCGATATATCGAAAAACGGTATATCGAGGTAAACAATCAGGATGCGAGCACAATCAACTACAAGACCCAGAATGCTCATCTCTATACACAATGCACAGACCGAGGTGCAAAGCCGCCATCTTGTATTCATAGTCCTCGAATACATAATACAGGTATGCAAGGGGTGGTGGGGGGGGGAGAGAAGGCTGGGGGTGGGGGGTGAGGGGGAGAGAGACTGCTGGGGGTGGGTAAGGGGGAGAGAGACGGCTGGGGGGGGTTGAGGGGGAGAGAGACGGCTGGGGGGGAGGGGGAGATAGACGGCTGGGGGGGAGGGGGAGATAGACGGCTGGGGGGGAGGGGGAGATAGACGACTGGGGGGGGGGGAGAGACGGCTGGGGGGGGGAGAGGGGGAGAGACGGCTGGGGGGGGGGGGAGGAGAGGGGGAGAGAGACGGCTGGGGGGAGGAGGAGAGGGGGGGAGAGACGGCTGGGGGGAGGAGGAGAGGGGGAGAGAGACGGCTGGGGGGAGGGGGAGATAGACGGCTGGGGGGGGGGGAGAGGGGAGAGAGATGGCTAGGGGGGGGTGAGAGGGGGAGAGAGACGGCTGGGGGGGAGAGGAGGAGAGAGACGGCTGGGGGGGGGAGAGGGGGAGAGAGACGGCTGGGGGGGGGGAGAGGGGGAGAGAGACGGCTGGGGGGGGAGAGGGGGAGAGAGACGGCTGGGGGGGGGAGAGGGGGAGAGAGACGGCTGGGGGGGGGAGGAGAGGGGGAGAGAGACGGCTGGGGGGAGGGGGAGAGAGACGGCTGGGGGGGGAGGGAGAGAGAGACGGCGGGGGGGGGGGAGGGAGAGAGAGACGGCGGGGGGGGGGGGAGGAGAGGGGGAGAGAGACGGCTGGGGGGCGGGGAAGAGAGATGGCTGGGGGGGGGGAGGGAGAGAGAGACGCGGGGGGGGGTGGGGGGGGGGAGGGAGAAAGAGACGGCTGGGGGGGTGATGGGGGAGAGAGACGACGGGGGTGGGGGGTGCGAGAGACGGGGTGGATGTGATAATATACAGATAGATAGAGAAGGGGGGGATGTGAGAGAGGAGAGAGGGAGAGAGACATAGAGAGACACAGACAGAAAAACACAGAGATGGAGAGAGTGAGAGACACAGAGAGAAGATAGATTTACCTCCTGAGAAGATAGGCCCCGAATATGCGCGCACCCGGAATGCGCGCGCACCCGGAATGCGCGCGCACTCCGATGCGCGCACATGCACGGTACAAAAAAAACGGAAAATATCGGTATATCTCGATATGAGCCAACCGATATATCCATATCCGGAAAATTCCCATATCGCCGTTCCCTAGTGTATTATAGAGTCCGTCGATATGGAAATTTTCCGATATCGATATATCGGTGGACTCATATCGATATATACCGATATCGCCGGGTTTCTTTATCCTGAGTATGCGCGCGCATTCAGGGGGGTGCGCGCATTCGGAGGTATGCGCGAGTTGGAGGTACGCGTGCATTCCGTGCTCTAGGCCCAGGAGGTTTGCAATGCTGGCGACAAGGTAAGTTGAAAAAGTTTGCATTATCCCGATATAACCCATATATCGATATATCGCCGGACACTAGAGTATTAGTATTTTCACACATTCAGCAAAGTCACACAATGTTCTCCTTTCCACTGGCTTTTTTTTTGTGTGTGTGGGGGGGTGGGGGAAGCAGATTGATTTTAATGCCAGGGTTTTTGGAGAAAGAACATCACACTTCATAAAGCACAGTACAGGTATCCCTCCCCAACGCGGGGGATACGCTCCTGTAAACCTCCGCGGTTGGTAAAATCGCGGTTGGAAAATACAGGGCCCTATGGGAAACATGGGGATAGGGGGAGTAAGTTCGCGTTTAGTAAAACTAAACACAAAAAAAACACATACAGACATAATATACATGGGGATAGGGGGAGTCAGTTTGGGCGCATTGGCTGCCAGGATCTGGCAGCAATCCCTGAGACGGTCTGACTGACTTACAGAGAGAGAAATCATGGTGGGTGACACGGAGGGCTGGAGGGGTGCAGTCTGACTGATCTGCAGAGAGAGAGAGAGAGAGAGAGAGAGAGAGAGAGAGAAATCAACGGAGAAGGTATGGGGGATGACACGGAGGGCTGGGGGGCTGTCTGACTGACCGACTGATACAGACAGACATGGAGGAAGGGGGGGGGTGGGGAAGAGCAGGTGAGAGAGAAGGGGGGGGGGGGGGAGGGGGGTTGGGTGGGGGAAGAGAAGGTGAGAGAGAGAGAAGGTGAGTCAGAGAGAGATACATTTACACAGAGAGAGAGAGGATGCAGATCCTGCTAGGCTGCGGAGAAGCGACAATAAATTCATGTTACAGGTATAGGGGGAGTAAGTAGATCCATGAGTGAAGTTAGACCACGTGGGGTAGTAAAGATGCTGACAGGCGGGAAACGCGGAGAGGATGAATACACACCAATACGCGGATGAATGCGGTCCCTTGTTCGAAGAGTGAAACTTGAAAATTTAAACTCGAGGATTTAAATGGCGGATGTGCAAGACACATTGCTGCGGTGTGCGAGGGTTGTCACATTTAGCAAACCGTGGATGCGTGAGTTTCATGGTTGACGAGGCCGTGGTTGGGGCGGGACACCTGTACTGTCAATAAATTTTAGATAACTTACAAATGTTGTTATTCTTCTGTGTAACTCCCACTCTCCTGTGTATCCCGACCCTCACCCCCCCCCCACCCAGGTCCCAACCAGACTGTCAGTGCTTTGGGATGTCCTCCTGACATGAAAGGCGCTATATAAGTGCAACTGTGTTGTTGTTGTTGATGTAACAGTTCCTGTGCCTATTTATCTGTGATCAACACAACT
>CM068747.1:29959775-30068685 GCA_035084275.1 Hydrolagus colliei
ATAGACCCGTTCTCCCTAAATAAAGATCTAATTCCCTTTTAAAAGTTGTTATCGAATCAGCCTCCACCACCTTTTCAGGCAATGCATTCCAGATTCGAACAACTCGCTGAGTGAAAAAATTTCTCCTCAGCTCCCCTCTACTTCGCCTTGAAACTATTTTAAATCTGTGACCATGAGTCACAGATTCACCCACGAGTGGAAATAGTTTTTCTCTATTTGCCCTGTCGAAACCCCTCATGATCTTATAAACCTCTATTAGGTCTCCCCTCAATCTTCTCTGCTCCAGAGAGAATAACCCTAGCCTATCTAGCCTCTCCTCGTAGCTGAAGTCCCTCAATCCTGGCACCATCCTAGTAAATCTTCGTTGTACCCTTTCCAATGCCTTCACATCCTTTCTGTAGTGTGGTGACCAGAATTGAACACAGTATTCCAGCTGAGGCCTCACCAAAGTCTGTTACAGGTTAGTCAGCACTTCCTGACTTTTGTACTCTATACCCCTATTTATAAAGCCTAGTATCCCATATGCCTTCTTAACAGCCTTGTCTACCTGTCCTGCCACCTTCAACGAGTCACTAACACAAATCCCCAGGTCTCTCTGTTCCTTTACACCATTTAAAATTGTACTATCTAGCCTATATTGCCTCCCTTCATTTCTTCTCCCAAAATGCATCACCTCACACTTCTCTGCATTAAACTTCATCTGCCATGTGTCTGCCCACTTTACCAATTTGTTTATATCCTCTTGCAGATGGCTACTATCCTCCTCACTGTTTACTATTCTCCCTAACTTAGTGTCATCTGCAAACTTGGAAACTGTACTCCGTACACCCAAGTCCAGATCATTGATGTAGATTACAAACAGCAATGGTCCCAAAACCGATCCCTGTGGCACACCACTGCTCACTTCCCTCCAATCTGAAAAACAGCCGCTCACTACAACTCTCTGCTTTCTGTCTCGCAGCCAGTTGTGGATCCACGCTGCCACTGTCCCTTTTACGCCATGGGCCTTTAATTTCATAATAAGTCTCTCATGTGGCACTTTGTCAAATGCCTTTTGAAAGTCCATGTAAACTACATCAACTGCGCTACCATTATCCACCCATTCCGTTACCTCATCAAAAAATTCTATCAGATTTGTAAGGCAAGATTTGCCTTTAACAAATCCATGTTGACTGTCCTTTATTAGCCTATATCTTTCTAAGTGAAGATCTACCTTGTCCCTGATTATGGACTCTAGAAGTTTGCCCTACCGACGTTAGACTGACTGGTCTGTAGTTACCAGGCTTGTCCTTCTGCCCCTTTTTATACAAGGGAGTAACATTAGCTATCCTCCAGTCCTCTGGCACGACCCCTGTGTCCAAGGAAGATTGAAAGATCGTGGCCAGAGTCCCTGCTATTTGCTCCCGTGCCTCACTTAGTAACCTAGGGTGCATCCCATCCGGACCAGGTGACTTATCCACCTTGAGCGACGTCAACCTTTTTAGCACTTCCTCTCTGGTTATAATTATTCTATCCATTTCTCCTACCCTCTCCTCTAATACCATGGCATTGGCTGTATCATTTTCTTTTGTGAAGACAGAGGCGAAGTACTCATTCAGTACATCAGCCATGCCCTCTGCCTCCACAATGAGATTTCCTCCTAGGTCCCTAATTGGCCCCACCCTCTCCTTGACCAACCTTTTACTCTTAATATGTTGGTAAAAAACCTTAGGGTTCCCCTTAATCTTACTCGCTAATTGTTTTTCATGCAGTCTCTTTGCCCCTCTAACTTCCTTTTTTAGTTCTATCCTACACTTCCTATATTCTGCTTTGTTACCTTCTGAATTTTGAGCCTGACACTTATCATAAGCCTCTTTTTTTTGTTTTATTTTGGCCCCGATTTCCTTAGTCATCCAGGGAGGTTTGGATGCCTTACATTTCACCTTTGTGGGGATGCTTTTGACCTGTGCCTGAACTATCTCCTCTTTGAACGCTGCCCACTGCTTGTTAGTTGTCTTACCTGCCAATTTTTCTTTCCAATCCACCTTGGCTAGGTCCCACCTCAACTCATTGAAATTAGCCCTTTTCCAGTTGAGTGTCCTCACCTGTGATCGTTCCTTATCCCTTTCCATAATTATTCTGAATCTAACGATATTGTGGTCACTATTCCCTAGATGCTCACCTACAGAAACCTGTTGAACTTGCCCTACCTCATTTCCCAAAACTAGATCCAGCAATGCTTCTTTCCTCGTTGGACTGGAAACATACTGATCAAGAAAGTTGTCCTGCACACACGTCAGGAATTCTTCTCCCTCCTTGCCCTTTACTCTACTATTCTGCCAGTCTATGTTGGGATAGTTGAAGTCACCCATTATCACTACTCTATTAGTTCTGCATTTCTCCGTGATACGCTTGCAGATCTGCTTGTCTATCTCCTCCCCACTATTTGGTGGTCTATAGTATACCCCTAACAGTGTAACTGCACCTTTTTTATTCCTCATTTCTAACCAGATAGATTCGGTTTTTAGTCCTTCTTCCACCTCGATCCTTTCTAAGGCAGTCACTGAGTCCTTAACTAAAATTGCCACCCCGCCCCCTTTTCTCCCTTCTCTATCCCTCCTGAATACATTATAACCAGGAATGTTCAACTCCCATTCCTGCCCATGCTGGAGCCAAGTCTCTGTTACTGCTATAACATCATATCGCCTCGCAGCAACCTGAGCCTGCAGCTCACCAATTTTATTTCTCAAACTTCGTGCATTTACATACATGCACTCTAAGGCACAAATTACTTCCTCTGCATTTTTCTCCCGTCTTACCTTTACCCCTGTCCTCTTTATTACCCCTCCTGTATCTGAACTAATGTTCAGTTTCCCACCCTCACCCCCCCGGGATTAGTTTAAAGCCCCCCCCACAAAACTCGACAACCTCCCTGCAAGGAGATTGGTTCCAGCCCTGTTCAGGTGTAACCCATCCATTTTGTACAGGTTCCACCTACCCCAGAATTGGTCCCAATGGTCTAGGAACCAGAAACCCTCCTTCCTACACCACTTCTCCAGCCATGCATTGATGTGCCTTTTTCTAGCATTCTGGAACTGGCTTGCTCGAGGCACTGGAAGCAACCCAGAGATCACCACTCTCGAAGTTCCACTTTTTAGTTTACTCCCTAGTCTCTGGTACTCTCCCTGGAGCATCTCAGGTCTTTTCCTCTCAACTTCATGGGTCCCAACATGGACCACCACAAGTGGATTTTCCCCTTCCCCTAGCAGAATTTCATGCACCCGCTCAGTCAAGTCTTCAACCCTGGCACCTGGTAGGCAACACACCTTCCGAGATTCGCGTTTCCGTTCACAAAAACGCCTATCTATACCTCGGACAGTTGTATCTCCTATTAAAATGGTCTTGATGGAGTTGGTTTGTCCAACCTTCTCACAGACCTCCTTATCCAAACAGATTGAAAGTACTTCATACCTGTTGGAAATGGTTACAGTCTAGCGCAGAAAGATATGATATTCTTTTCTTCTGATCACTAATGAGCGACAGCCCTGTTTCAAAAGGGAAATTTTCAATACAATGGGTTCATATTTTCTACCAACAACAACAAACCCAACTCCCCCAAACAAATGTGGTGGTTTTTGTATCTCTTTAATCCTCACTATCATCCGCCTTGTTTAGATCCTGATGCACTCATTAAACAAGGAGCCTTACCATCAAGTCACGTTGTGGTCAAGTGATGAGAACCACAAATATCCGTGAGCTACAATGTGGGAAGTCCTAACCTCGAATTTGATACAACTCAAGTTATCAAGTCTTCGAGGAGGCGTAGACTGTCAAGTAAATTGACTGTATTTTGTGTATGACACATCCTGCCGGTCTCATTTCACTCACAAGCCTGCAATGCGCGTGGAAATGGTGAACATGCTGAAACACGGGAAGAAGGAAAGGTTCTGGGCCGAGCAAGCAGAGCACAAAAGATTTTAATATTCACGTAAAATATCGCATTGCAGGATTTAGGGAACGGCGATATGGGAATTTCCCGATATGGATATATCGATCGGCTCATATCGACATATACCGATCTATCAATATTTTCGGATTTTTCGTACTGCGCATGCGCGCGCGCATCGGAGTGCGCGTGCATTCCGGGTACACGTGCATTCGGGGCCTATCTTCTCAGGAGGTAAATATCTTTCTCTCTCTGTGTCTCTCACTCTCTCCATCTCTGTGTTTTTCTGTCTGTGTGTCTGTGTGTCTCTCTCCCTCTCTCACATCCCCCCCATCTCTATCTATCTGTATATTATCACATCCACCCCGTCTCTCTCCCCCCCCCCACCCGCCGCCCCTCTCTCGCACCCCCCACCCCCGTCGTCTCTCTCCCCCCCTCCCACCCCAGCCGTCTCTTTCTCCCTCCCCCCCAGCCGTCTCTCTCACACCCCCAGCCGTCTTTCTCCCCCCAGCTGTCTCTCTCCCCCTCCCCCCAGCCGTCTCTCTCCCCCTCCCCCCAGCCGTCTCTCTCCCTCCCCCAGCCGTCTCTCTCCCCCTCTCCCCCCCCCCCAGCCGTCTCTCTCCCCCTCTAACCCCCCCCAGCCGTCTCTCTCCCCCTCAACCCCCCCCCCCCCAGCCGTCTCTCTCCCCCTCACCACCACCCCAGCCGTCTCTCTCCCCCTCACCCCCCCCAGCCGTCTCTCTCCCCCTCAACCCCCTCCCCCCAGCCGTCTCTCTCCTCCCCCCCCCCAGCCATCTCTCTCCCCCTCACCCCCCCCACAGCCGTCTCTCTCCCCCTCTCCTCCCCCCAGCCGTCTATCTCCCCCTCCCCCCCGCCGTCTATCTCCCCCTCCCCCCAGCCGGCTCTCTCCTCCCCCCCCCCCAGCCGTCTCTCTCCCCCTCTCCTCCCCCTCTCCCCCCCCCAGCCGTCTCTCTCCCCCTCCCCCCCCCCCCCCACCAGCCGTCTCTCTCACCCCCCACCCCTTGCATACCTGTATATTGTATTCGAGGACTATGAATACAATATGGCGGCTTTGCACCTCGGTCTGTGTATTGTGTATAGAGATGAGCATTCTGGGTCTTGTAGTTCAGTGTGCTCGCACCCCGATTTTTTACCTCGACATATCGTTTTTTTTCGATATATCGATATTTCTAGAATGTCTATATCGGCATATCGATACAAAAACTATATCAGGTTTTAGCGATATATCGATATATCGCCATTCCCTAGTAGGATTTGAAGCTTTGCCCAGTTCGTGACGATAATAAAATGCAAACAACCGTGCAGCTATTATAGGTAACTGCTTCTCAACACTTGCAAAAAAAAAATGCCAGCAAGCACAGTATCTATTTTTAACGTTCAGCATTCTCTGGGATGGATTATTAACCTGAAAGTGGGTTAATGCTATGTCTGGTTAGACTTTACATGGTCATAAAATTGAAAGTCAAAAATATTACACACATTGAGAAGAGCAAATGTTTTGTCAGATTTCCTCCATGACATTTTCTGGTTATTTTTAGATTGTTTGATGTTAGAAACAATACAAAGAAGAATCTTTGCTTTTGATACAACGCCTTTGTCACCTCATCGAGACATCTCAAAACGCTTCACAGAATATACTTATGAAATGAATTGCCTGTATATTTTGTGGCCAAACACAGCAGCCAATCATGCACAGCAGCGTCCCACAAACAGTTGTGGATTGAACCACCAAAATATTATTTTTTGTTAAGGGATTGATTATTACCCTGGGAAACCGATCTGCCAATCGACTAACAACCAGATTTCGGAGTATAGAGTAAGGAAACTTGCCCACCTGGCAATCAAACCTAGGACTTCTCACTTGTGAGGCAAATTATCTGCCCATTACACTCACTCTAAGACTCCCCCAATACTGGTACAATTTAGTCACTGTCCCAAAAAAACACATTCTACCCAAACATGGAAAAGATTATTTGGAGGAAATTAAGTGAAGAATTTACCAAATCCTGGAAGATTTTATTGCCCCTTCTCTTCCCCTCCTTGAGCTGAAAAATAATTTCACCTGGTCAAGCTAGAGTGTTTAGACAGAGCTTTCCATAACATCTGGACCCAAGCAGATAATATTCACAGCACTATAGGAGGCACTGGCACCTTCTCAATACTCCTAGCTGAAGTACACCGAGTTTAGCTGGGCTCCAACACTACAACCATGTTGAGATGACATGAGATGGCGCAGTGTGGATACAACAGATTTCAAAGCAACTGAATAACAACCTCGCAAAAAACATCGTGAAAATATTTTCCCCAAAATCAAGAGTGTGGTAGACACACACACACACACACATGCGTGCGCATACACACACACACACGACACACACACAACACACAAAACTGGTCATCTGTTCCGTGTTGCTCAACCCTTAATCGGAATGAGAAGAACACTTTGCAGTTTCACAGCAAGAGTGTGACTGGAAGGGCATCTAACAATCTGGAGAGGAGAAAGTCACAATCTGTCAGGAATAGTTGGGCAAAGATCAGTGGAAATCTACTACGGGTTGAATTCTGCAGCACCAGATTTCAACTGCTCAAAATGTTAATAAAACATTAAAAATGATAAATAAGCAACGGTTAATAATAATAATAATAATAATAATAATGGTTGTGTTTGCTCTGGTGCCCAGGTGTAGGTGAGAGGCGAGGAATTCTCAGTTTGGCTTGGAGACGCTCAAACAAATGGATGACGGGTTTCCGTGTGGGTGTCAGACACCCAGCTGGCCAAAAATAAACAGTTCATTTTCTATTCATACCCAGTATTATTCTGCAGACTCATTTGGGTGGGAAATATAAGTGATATACAGTGTATATAATATATGTAAGCGGTAGGGAAAGGCGATATGGGAATTTTCCGGATATAGATATATCGGTTGGCCCATATCGAGATATACCGAAATACCGATATTTTCAGTTTTTTCGTACTGCGCATGCGCGCGCGCATCGGACTGCGCATGCGCGCGCGCATCGGAGTGCGCGCGCATTCCGGGTGCGCGCGCATTCGGGGCCTATCTTCTCAGGAGGTAAATATATTTCTCTCTCTGTGTCTCTCACTCTCTCCATCTCTGTGTTTTTCTGTCTGTGTCTCTCTATGGGAGAGAGGGAGAGAGATCTCCCTCTCTCCTCTCTCACATCCCCCCCCATCTCTATTTATCTGTATATTATCACATCCACCCCGTCTCTCCCCTCCCCCCCCCCGCCATCCCTCTCTCGCACCCCCCACCCCCGTCGTCTCTCTCCCCCACCCCCAGCCGTCTCTCTCTCCCTCCCCCCCCAGGCGTCTCTCTCCCCCTCCCCCCAGCCGTCTCTCTCCCCCTCTCCTCCCCCCCTCGCCGTCTCTCTCTCCCTCCCCCCCCAGCCGTCTCTCTCCCCCTCCCCCCAGCCGTCTCTCTCCCCCTCCCCCCAGCCGTCTCTCTCCCCCTCTCCTCCCCCCCTCGCCGTCTCTCTCTCCCTCCCCCCCCAGCCGTCTCTCTCCCCCTCCCCCCAGCCGTCTCTCTCCCCCTCTCCTCCCCCCCCCCCGCCGTCTCTCTCCCCCTCCCCCCAGCCGTCTCTCTCCCCATCTCCTCCCCCCACCCCAGCCGTCTCTCTCCCCCTCTCCCCCCCCAGCCATCTATCTCCCCCTCCCCCCAGACATCTCTCTCCCCTCTCCCCCCCCCCCAGCCGTCTATCTCCTCCTCCCCCCAGCCGTCTCTCTCCCCCTCTCCTCCCCCCCCAGCCGTCTCTCCCCCTCTCCTCCTCCCCCCCCAGCCGTCTCTCTCCCCCTCTCCCCCCCCAGCCGTCTCTCTCCCTCTCCCCTCCCCAGCCGTCTATCTCCCCCTCCCCTATATCGGGTTTTAGCGATATACCGATATATCGCCGTTCCCTAGTAAGCAGTGATGCCTGCTGTAACCTGGGGAGGTAAAGGAGTTTGTACCATCTAAACTTCATCAAAATTCTTTCGCACCATTTTTTTTGTGGGTGAGCAGAGAGACGCCAAGGATCCACATGCTCTAACCACTGAACTACAGGAGCTCCATATATCCCGGCATTTAAAAGATAACCTTTGTTGAAATTCTGAAACGCATTTTCTGTAATTATTAACTTTCAGAAATTAGCTTGAAGTTCCACTCACTGCAAAGTTATTCTTAGTCCTCGCGCCGAAATAAACACTGGCAAAGCTGAACTAAATGAATAAATAATATATATATATATACACACACACCTGTATAGTGCTGACCTCCAGAGAATTCAAGGTAAATATAATGAGCGCAGAAAATATCAACAGAACAGAGAAAATAACCCAAAGATGATAATTATTAGCTCCAAAATCAAAACTTACATCCCTAACTTGTAACTTACTGTTGTGAATCAATATTCACAAAAGCAAAATAAAACATCTGGAGTGACTGTCTGGGAATGTGATCCACATTGCGCAGATGGCCGACTTTAAATAGAAAATCTAGTCACTTTCAATGATTGTCAAATCTGTCATCTGATCCCAACTGACAGAAAAGGACTCAAAGCGAAAAGAGCATGAAGTAAACAACATCACGAAACTCCACACACGCCTCCATGTAGATTGTCTTACGAAGGTTTCAAATCAATCAAAATATTTCTGGCACCTCATGGTTTAATAACTAGATTTTATTGGTTTTTAACCATCAAACTCCAGAGATTTTAAAATGCGACTTATTATGATTTATTGATTAACATTTGTCCATTTAATTTTAAAGCGATTGAGACTAAGAAGTTATAGTAAAGAATTCCTGGTTCTGTACATAGTATTATTAATATTATTATTATCAGCACCACTGAATGATCAACCAATCTAGTAAAGCACAACGTGAAGAGAAAGTACAGATTTATTCACAACATTTGGCTCAGTTGGAAAACGCAGGAGAACAACTGGCAAATAGAGGATAATAAAAAAAATGTGGTCTCACAATGCCCGAATAATTGTGGGGACGCTGCTGTGTGCAAGTGGCTGCCGCGTTTCACCCAAAAAATATATACAGTCCATTCACTTTACATTATATTGTATTGAGAGCTTCAAGATGCTTCAACGACGTGATAAGACAATAAACCGAATGCAAGGATTAGTAGAATATTATGAGAGTGGAGGAGATAGATTGAATGTGAAGCATTCACAGAATTTCCTGAACTTTTCCTTACATCCATCTAACAATTCAATGAAAGCGCTGAAACGAAAAGGCAACTCAATATTCAAAATATATCAAATTTTCGACTCAGAATGACACACCTATGAATCCAAAGCTGGCGAATATTTACCTGGAAAGATAAGGCACCGGTCCCCAAATACATACTGCACTGTAAAGGCTGAACGTATCAAAAGCTGAGCGACTGAGACTGTTTAATCGATTCAAAATCCTAAAGCCAACTTTAAGGCCAGGGCAAGGATACTGTGAGATGATACCATCCTCCGCAGCAGGCTTGTCTGCCTCTCAGCAGTGATCAGTAAACTGAGCAGTGCAAACACTCCACAAAACACCAGCATCTCTGTCTGTCTGTCTGTCCAATGTACAACCAAAGCCAATCACACGTCAGTACCTCACCCACCACTTTACTGCTGTTGTGTCAGGGAGCGTGGATTGGGCAGAGGCAAGGCAAACCTCAACCAGTCAACATCGGAAAAAAGCTTTTGTTATCAAGGCAAGTGTCCTCAGGACAAATTACACAGTCACTACACTCAACATTATATCCTGTGAAGCGCTTCGAGACTTCTCCGAAGACGTGATAAGGCACCGTATCAAATATACCGTACCAGGTTTTTTATTATTATTATTAGATAAATGAGGATCAGAGGTATGAGAAGGTGTAGTCTTAGATATATATGGTACCCAATTCTTGAGCTCCAGCCACCACAGCAAGGTATCCTCGTCCTCACCTACAAGGCCTTACACGGCCTTGCCCCGCCCTATTTAACCGATCTACTCTCCCCCTACACGCCCACCCGGACCCTCCGTTCAGCAGGACTTGGCCTGCTCCAAGCCCCCCGCCCGAACCGCCCCACCATCGGAGGCCGGGCCTTCAGTTTCTCCGCTCCCACCCTATGGAATGCCATCCCTCAATCCCTCCATTTTGTTTCTTCCCTTTTCTCTTTCAAGGCCGGTTTGAAGACTTTCCTCTTCGATCGTGCCTTTTGTTCCCCCCCAAACTCTTTTACCTCCCCTTCGTGTTTCACCCCTTCCCAAACACTCCCCTCCCAGCTCGGGTCACACGCCTCCTGTGCAGCGCCTTGGGACGTCCTCCCGACGTGAAAGGCGCTTTATAAATGTGATTTGTTGTTGTTGTTGTTGTATATTTTGGAGCTATTGGTATTGTCGTACAGATGTAATTTTATTGTTGTTGTTGTATCATCGGTCAGTACAATACTAAAATAAATTGTCCTTTTCCCCGGCATTGCAGGGAGAGCTTTTCCTGAATATACGTTGCTCTCACGAGCCTCCATTTCTGAGCTTTTCTTCGGGCAAGCCAAACACCAGATAAATAAATGTTTTTAAAAATAAAAATGCTTTCTGGCAAAAGAAGGAATTTACTTCAAACCTCAAATCGCAGGCACGGCGCAGGAACGGGATACCAGATCACGTGATAATATTTACAACACAAAAGACTTAAAGGTCAGATAATGTGAAATGAACAAAACCAAAAAAATGACTTCCTAGCGTCACTGAAGGATTTGCTAGGTCACAATACACTGACAAATTAGAAACTGTCTCCAGTAAATTGGAAGAAATATGTCCAACCTATTCCTTTCATATTTAACAAAATCATGAATTTATGGCGTTAAAAGTCCAATTCAGACCAATAACGTTTTTTTTTCCCCTGCCAGTTTTAAACAAAGTTTAAAATGCCATTACTGCATCTGCTGCCTCAGTCTATTGCACTATTTGTTCTCAAAATAGGCCGTGTTAATTATACAATAGACGCACATAATAATATCAGTTCCATTGGTGCATAGCAAGCGGCATAGGATGCTGGTCAAATAATAATAATAATCCTCGCACTTGATACAGTGCTTTTCACAGCTTCTAGACTGTGTCTCAAAGCGTTTCACAGAATATACTGTAAAGTGACTGACTGTATATTTGTGGGCGAAACGCGGCAGCCAATTGTGCACAGCAGCGTCCCCACAAACAGTCATAATAATAATAATACTTGGATTTGACACAGCGACTTATTAGATCTTCAAGACGTCTCAAAGTGTTTCACAGAACATGTTGTAAAGTGAAATGATTGTATATTTTGTGAGCGATCATGGAAGTGATCAAACAAGTCCTGTAGTTAGTCGTTTGACAGATCACTCTCTGTTTCAGCAGAACATGGATAAAAGAAGTTACACCAATGTATATCAAGCAGTTTTAATTAAAGCTTAACGCGTTCATTAATATATTATATTAATATTTTTAAAGCACTCTTTTCAATCAACTTTTGAGGAACATTAAGTCATTGACTTATGGAGTCATATAAAAGAAGCAGGCAGACTGAAAAGTGAATTGACTGTTGTATATTTCTATAAAAAGGGATTATTAACCCCTTAAAAGCAATCCCCCAACTGACTTTAACATCGACTAGGTTCTTATTTACTGCTAGGCGAACGGGAGTGTGGAGTAAGGAAACTTACGCAACATTTCACCCTGCCCGCTAATCAAAACCCGGGTCCTCGCGTTTTGCAAGGGGGGTCCTCTAACCCCCGAGCTACAGAACTTCATTATGAGTCTTATGATTCACCAAGGGATGCGGATTATCTGCTCTGTTGATGGCTGTAGGATTTCCTGCCACGCTCAGTGTGTATCACACAATATCAACAGCGACAGAAGCTCGATGGTGAACAGAAGCATCTGATTTACAATACAACCAAACAAGCCTCAGACAGCAGATATAACAAGGACAGACAGACCCAACACGTTGCCCGTGTAGCTATTAGCCAACAGAGTCTTTCAATTATATATTTCGTTTTTTAAAAAAATTTGCATTTGTATAGCAATGGAATGAAATATTGTGAAAATGTTTTGTTTAGGTAATTGCTGTCTAATGTAGTGGCTGGCTTTATAATCTCAGTGATCACCGATATACACTTAAGGTTACCAGCAAGATGTCATGGGAAGGAAGGTATTGCTGGTAACAACCACAGCAACAACACAACAGTTACATAGTGCCTTTCACTTAGGGAGGATAATAATAATAATAATAATAATAATCTTTGCATTTGATATAGTGCTCTTCACATCTTCTAGATGTCTCAATGTCCCAGGGCGCTGGGCTGGGCTGGGCATCAGGAATTTGGACCTGAGCTGGGGGCTTGTGATGAGGAGGGGAGTGGAGGGCAGGGAGAGGGAGGGTGGGTAAGTGTGGCCAAAGGCACGGTCAAAGAGGAGGGTCTTCAGATGCATGTTGAAGGAGACAAGGGAGGGAGGGAGGGAGGGAGGGAGAGAGCGAGAGAGAGAGAGAGCGAGCGAGCGAGGTAAAGGGACTGTGAGATGGAGGTCGAAAATGCAGGGGGAGACAGAGGCTGAAGAACAGACTGCTGATGGTGGGGAACACGGAGCGGGCCGGAGCTCACTGAGCGGGGAGAGAGGACAGACTGATGTCAAGTGCACCCTAGATACATCTTCATCCAAATCTCTGTCTGATCTCACATTAGAAAATTAACATACAGGACTAAATAGGTCCTGAAATCCAAGGTCAAATAAGGTCAACTGTTTTTTAAAAAAGACTTCCTACGCAGCAGAAAATTCAGGCAATAATAGAACTGGTTCAACAAGAACAAAATAGCCAAGAGAGACAGATTATTATTAACATTAAATAGCAGATTGTGATTGGAGTATTCAAACAGGCAGAAACCACGTCATCAGTGACACTCTCCCTTTTGCAAGACAGGGTGAGGGTGAGACTGAGGGGCTGACTGAAGACGGTTTAATAATAATAATAATAATAACAATAACAATAACAATAATAATAATCCTTGCATTTGATGTAGCGCTTTTCACATCTTATCAACGTCTCAAAACGCTTCACAGAATGTACCGTAAAGTGAATTGACTGTATATTTGTGGGCGAAACGCGGCAGCCAATTGAGCACAGCAGCGTCCCCACAAACAGTTGTGGATTGAAATGACCAATTTTTATTATTGTAGTTTTTTTGGAGGGATTATTATTAGGCACGTGTGTGTGGAGTAAGAAAATTTGCCCAAGGTTTCTCCCTGATCCGCCTGGATTTGAACACAGGTCTCAAGCTTGTAAGGCGAGCGCTCTAACCACTGAGCTACTGGAGGTTTGGGTGAAGTTGACACTTTATCTCCCATCACGACCCACTGCTTCTCATATCTATGATCCCCAAATAGACATTTTTCTCTCCAAATGGTGTTAAAACCCAGTGATGGCCAGAACATGATCCAGATCAGTTCGGTTTAAATCCCAGGAAACTGTGCCGCCCCCCACCCCCCTACACACACACATACACAGTACACTGACTGCATTCAGCTCAGGTCAGCGTGACATTGAGGGTTTTTAAAGCGGAGCAGGGGAAGAGCGAACAATCTGATCTCCAGCCTTCAGAGCACAAGAGACAAAAGACCACCTTCAGAAACGGTACAAAAATGTGCTCGGTAAAGTAGGTCAAAACATTAGCAGCAGCCACCAGTCAAGCTTATTTTTTTTAAAATATATATATATAGCTCATCACTCAGTGAACAGACACTGTGACTAACATCCACCTTCATCATCTACGTGCTAACATTTGAATATTGGGTAGGAGTAGCCCTCGTCATTCTTAGCATCTAGAGGCTGCATATGCATAATAATAATAATAAAAATATTAATAATAATCCTTGCCTTTGATGTAGCACTTTTTACATCTTTTCGACGTTTTAAAGCACTTCACAGAATATACTGTAAAGTGAATTGACTGTATATTTGTGGGCAAAATGGGCAGCCAATTGCACACAGCAGTGTCCCCACAAACAGACATGGATTGAAAATGAGCAATTTTTATTATTGTGTGTTTTTTGGACGGATTATTATTAGGTGCGTGTGTGTGGAGTAAGAAAAGTTGCCCAAGGTTTCTCCCTGATCTGCCTGGATTCGAACACAGGTCTCACATTTGTAAGGCGAGTGCTCTAACCCACTGAGCTACAAGAGCTCCGCCTTATCACGTCATTGAGATGTCTCGTAGGGCTTTACAGAAATACTGTTAAGTGGAGTGTCTGTAAGACCGTGTGGGCGAAAATTGGCAGCCAATTGCACAAGCAGTTCCGTTTTACCTCATCTGTGTTACTTTAGAACCTCAGAACCTTTGGGTTTAATCTTTGCCACGTAACCAAGGTTAACCACCGGAGATGAGACATCTAAATGTGGAGGGCTGGCTCCCACTTCAAATCATATCCCACATTTACATCATGGGCTGCACTCACGGTGTGAGGTGTGAGTCAGTTTCCTGACAGTTACAGATAAACTTTCACATTGAGAATTATTTTCATGTAAATATACAGCGTCCCTCACTCACTCCACCCCGAACGGTGTCTCAGAGCGCTCCACAATAACAGACCCGGGGCCCAAGCCAGGGGGTGAGGAAGGGGAGGGGAGAGAAAGGTGACTGAAAGCGCAGTCGAAAAGAAAGGTCTTTAGCTGAAACCTGAAAATAGAGAGAGGGGGTGAGGTAAAGGGAGTGAGGGAGGGAGGGAGTTCCAGAGCCTCGGGGCAGAGCGGCAGTCCTGGAGTGTAGTGGTTAGAGCGCTCGCCTTGCAAGCAAATGGAGGCAGGTTCGATTCCCGGGCTGGGCAAAACCTCAGGCAAGTTTCCTTGCTCCACACGCCTCTGTTTACCAAACTGTAAGTAGGAACCTACTTGTTAGTCGATTGGCGGATTGCATTCCGGGTATAATAATCTCACACAAAAAAATGTCACTCAATCCATGACTGTTTGCGGGACACTGCTGTGCGCAATTGGCCGGCCCATTTCACCCACAAAAAAAGTCCAATTTACTGTATAATATATTCTATGAGGCAGGTGATACCTCTCGAAGATGTGATAAAAGAACTACGTCAAATGCAAAGGATTAGTGTCATTGGAGTATTAGTTAATGTAGGGAAAACATCGCAGTGGGGGGAGAGAGAGTGATGTACAGCATGTCTGCCATGTACAATAACAGTTTTGTTCAGGTAAAAAAAAATCTCTTCAAAATGTTTACCAAACTGTAAGTAGGAACCTTGGCGATGACCTATTAGTCTCAGATTGAATAATAATAATCCTCGCATTTGGTACAGCACCTCAACGCACTTCACAGAATATACTGTAACGTGAATTGACTGCATGTTTTGTGGGCGAAATGCGGCAGCCATTTGCGCGCAGCAGCATCCCCCACAAACAGTCGTGGAGGGATTGAGTGTCTAAATTCTATATTTTGGGGGGGGGTGATTACTACTCCTGAGAAGTGATCCATCAATCGACTAACAAACGGGTTCCTATTTACTGTCAGGTAAACTGATGTCAGTGGGAATAAGGAAACTTGTCCAATGTTTAAATCGTCCTGACCTGTCCTGCCCAGGAACAGAACCCAATACTGTACATTACAACAGCTTTCTTCAATATCAACTTATGTTTAAAAAAAATCATGCAATTGTTGATAAATCAATAATACTTACTGGCCAGTTAATTGTTTTTAAAAAAAACCTAAATCATTTATAAACAGTGATTGATTGTATTCATGCAGTATTTTAAATTATCTATGATATAATAAGCATTCTGTTAACATAAGTATCTGGCTCAACATCCCATTATAATATTATTTTAGGTTAAGATCCCCCAAATTTTAAAAAGTGGAAAGCTCGGGCCGACTACCAAAAATATAACCAATTTTTCATCAATTAGATTGTTAAACAAGTGAACAAAAATCTGAATATAAACATGATTCAAGGTGATAATCAGAGATGGCTAACTCTTCCTCACGGTTGACAGTTCCTCTGGGAGTGGAGAGGGGATGTCCATGGAAAGTGATGAGAAATGGTTGATGGGAGTCCTGTAGCTCCGTGGTTAGAGCGCTCGCCTCACAAGCGAGCGAAGCTGGGTTCAATTCCCAGACAGAAAATAACATTGGACTGACTATCAAGATGCTGAAAGGCGAACTAGATGGACCTTGGTCTTCTATGATTTAGCAAATTCTTGTGTTCCTGTTTGACATCTCTCATTCTCGAACGCAGGTAGATGTTAATTTTTAATATCCCAGAATTTTGCTTTGCTAAAAAAACCCTCTAATCTTCTTTATGGCCAACATGTGACACCACATAATCTGATTCACCCAAAACACAAAAGCATTTCAGTATTATTAATATCGCTCCATTTTGTGCTGCCTTTCTGCAATTTGTTTTGCAGTGGAGTGTGAGAGAGACCCTTCATAAACAATATGTTTTTATAATAATAATTAATAATAATTAATAATAATTATTATTATATCATAAGCTTTTAAGAGAGAACTAGATAGGTATCTGGGGAAGACAGGTTTGCAGGGTTATGGGGAGAAAGCTGGTGATTGGGGTTAATGAAAGTGACTTGCTCAGTCAAAGAGCCGGCACAGACTCGATGGGCCGAATGGCCTCCTTCTGTGCCGTAACATTCTATGATTCTATGATAATACAGTACATACATTCAACCCAAATTACCTTGTACAATCTGGTAGCCCTTCACCAATCAGACAAATTGTGGCTGAAATATCAACACAGTTTCACTCACACGGCATCTCAAGCTACTGCGTAACAAACACACAGCAGGATTCCACATATTTAGGAAACAAATACAAATAAATACAAGGCCTTTTATTTCTGAGAGAAAAGATTCAGTACAGACTGAAACACATGTTTGACTTACAATATTGATTGACACCAAGTTATAAATAATAAAAATAATAACATTTTAGATGGTATTTTATCGTGTCAACACCTCTCAGGCAATGATGCCCACGATGATATATTTTTGAAACGAAGCGATGGTTTGGTATTCGGAAAATACCCATCAATTCATTTGCACCAGAAACAGCTGATAAAAACACAATCATGATTGATTGATTGGTTGGTTGATTGGTTGATTAATTAATTTGTGGATTGGTGGATTTGATGAGGAAGCGATATCAACTGAGGCACCGGGAGACAGACTGCTCGGCTTCAGACCAGGGGAACTTTCTATCATTGAAGCAAAACCATATATGCACGTTTCCAGGTTCGAACGCAGATCAAACCTTTCTCATTATCATCTCACAAAATGCACCCAGGTGGCTAATAATAATAATAAAAACAACAACAACAACGAGAATAATCCTTGCATTGAACATAGCACCTTTATCGCGCTTTCGAGATGTCTCAAAGCGCTTTACAGAATGTACTGTAAAGTGACTGTATATTTTGTTGGCAAAACACAACAGCCAATTGCACTCAGCAACATCCCCCAAAACAGTCTCTAGATTGAGTGACCAAATATTTATTGAGAGAGAAGGGTAACAGGGGCAGGGTTGGATTCACAGTGAAATAGGCTATATAATAGATACCACAAAATAGCCACCCACAATTGTCACCAGCCACGCACCCCCTCACCAACTCAACCCACCCCCTCACCAGCTCAACCCAACCCCTCACCAGCTCAACCCAACCCCTCACCAGCTCAACCCATCCCCTCACTAACCCACCCTCCCCCTCTCCAGCCCCCACCTCACCAGCCCCCACCTCACCACCCCACCCCCTCACCAGCCCCCCCTCACCAGCCACCCCTGGCACCATCCCACCCACCCACGCCCTCCCTCACCAGCCCACCCACCCACACCCTCCCTCACCAGCCCCTACAACCCCCTTACCAGCCACCTACCCCCCCTCACCAACCAGCTCCCCCTCACCAGCCCCCTTACCCCACCAGCTTGTCCCCCCCTCAGCAGTCAGCCCCCCCACCCCCCACCAGACAACTCCCCGCCCCCCAATTTGATCAATCCTATCTGCAAATTTCTAATGATTCATAATTTTATGAACACTGACAACAGCATCAATTCCTGAATATTGCTATTCAGCGCAAGAGAACATTCTCCACCAAACACACAGTCACTACACTTTTACAGTACATCCTGCAAAGCGCTTTGAGACGTCTCAAAGACATGATAAGGCGCTAGTGTATTGTCAATTGCAAGGATTATTATTAGTATTATTTCTCAGTTGGTCGAGAGACTGTACAGTATAATGTACAATAATGTGGATCTCACTAAGTCAATGATTTTAAAGATTCCACTTTAAGCTCTACATTTGAACATAAAAACAATTGAAACAAACAAGCAAGCTATTTTCGGGAGGTGAGTAATTATGACTTGAAGATTTCCCCCCCCCACCACCCCTGGTAATGAGAGTACAGTACTGAAGCCTGTCAGTTTATGTAGCAATTTCCTATGAAATGGTTTGTGGTAAGCAACTACCCACATATCATCTTTCCACAATGGTCACTCCTCACGCATAACCTCTGTGTGCGTCCAGACAGTCCAGACATTACTGTATATTTGCAAAGGAAAAATGAATCACTTTGTCTATTATTGATCAATGTAAGAACACGACAACCCATTATTGATACCCATTATTTTAGGGCTGGATCACTGAATTAAATCCTTTCTCTACAAGGCAACTGCATTGCAGTCAGTCTGCGTTCCCGCTTTTGAATGAATGTTTCGATCATATCTCATCACTCAATGCTTGAAGACGCCTGTCTCTCTCTCTTTCTCCCACAAACTATAGGTAATGTTGATGAAAATGTGAGAGCAGTGAATAAACAGTCACACTTCAGTGAGCCATCCGGGGTGTCTGACTCCCACCTATAATTCAGCCACAGTCTACATTCACAGTCACTTCTCAGCTCACATCATATTTTAAAAAGGTCTGTAAGACAATTTTTCTTTTTTCTCCCTCTTGCTGTAACAGGCCTCTCCTGATCACTATGCGAATAAAAGCTCACAGTTGCTATCAGTGTCATGTTGCAGATTATATCCATAGCTAAATTACAAAAAGCTCTACAGCTTTCACCATCTGTCACAGGACACACACCAACCACACTCCCCTGGCTACTCCTCAAACAATAATTAATAACAATAATAATAATTTTGTTACTCAATCCACCACTGTTTGTGGGACACTGCTGTGCGTAATAAACATAGTCAATTCACTTTACAGTACAGTATATCCCTGCGTGATGCTCTTTTCAGACGTCTCCACAAGGTGATAAAGGCACTGGATCAAATGCGAGGATTATTATGATTAAAAACGATAGGGGAATGAATAAAAAGCCTTTGCTCTGTGGTGATGCTGTACTACTGTACACCCCACACACACTGCATCCAGACAGATTGCAGGGTTTCTGATTTCTTGCTGCAATAAAAGGAATGAAGCGCTTTGAGACGTTGACAAGATGTGGAAAGCTCTATATAAATATAAGGATTATTATATTATATAAAAGACCTAGAAATTACCGTTGGCAGCAATGGCTCCATCTGAGCTCCTTGGTCTTTCATGTCCATTATCTGGGCTGAGTGTGAGAGATTGTGTGAGAGTGAGAGAAAGACAATGACTGAGTGTCAGAGAGTGTGAGAGAATGAGAGAGAATGTGAGAGAGAGAATGTGAGCGTGAGAGTGGGAGGGAGTGAATGAGTTAAAGAGAAAATTGGGACAGAGATAATGAGAGAATAAGAGAAAGTGTGTGTGTGTGTGTGTGAGAGAGAGAGAGATGGTGTGTGAGTGAGTGTGTATGTGTGTGTGAGAGAGATGGTATGTGAGTGTGTGAGAGAGACAGAGACAGAGAGAGATGGTATGTGAGTGTGAGAGTCAGAGATAGAGAGTCAGTGAGTGAGTGAGTGGTACCTGCTGATGCTGATGTTGGGATCAGCTGTGAGCTGGTTACTTTGTATTCCTATCAGATTGTCGCCCAGTCCAGCCTGGCCAGCCAATGGAAACAGCTGCCCGGCGGCACGTGACCCGCGGACGTGCGCCAAGTACCAATCAGGTTGCGGTGTGCGGCGCGGTGGCTCCTGGGGGTTGTAGTTCAGAGCTCTCCCCTCTCAGCTTCTCATCACCATGTTTTTTGAGCAATGCACATTTTGTTTCACATTGTACTGCACTCCAATGGCTAATGTCCCTGTCTAATGTCACTGGTGATGTTTTGGACCAGTTAAATTGCCCTGATGTGAGGCTCAAACATTTACAAAAACAGCGCACACGGATACACAAAATGCACATGAGAGAATTCACCCGTATTTTTTAGCACCAAACATGCCACAGAAGAAAGGTTCAAGATAACGCTCACCTCCAGGGGAGAAATCTGTTCCCTCTCCCCACCCTCGGCCTCGCTGTGCTCATCTGAAAAGCAGTTCAATTTAAATTTTAAATTCAAGGTTAAAAATTCTATTTTGCCACCAACCCCCACCTAAAACACAGAGTGAATGAATTTGTTTTGCAGTAACAGTACTATATACTGTGAATTGCTTTGAGATGTTTCAAGAATGTGATAAGGCGCGATATCACACGCAAAGGATTATTATCTTTATTATAAACTGGTTCAAACATTCGTGCGTGAGAGGAGTTAAATGATGACTGATGTAGTGAATTTCATACCGACCTAATTTTAGCACTAGAATGGTTATTTTTAACGTGTTAGGTAACTCAGTGGGGACAATGCTAGTTTGAATTAAAGGCGACTTCACCTCAATTTATACATTATATTCTGTGAAGTGCTTTGAGACGTCTCGAAGATGTGTTAAGGTGCTATATCAAATGCGATTATTATTAATTCAAATTTATGTACAGTACTTCAAATTTAATCTGAAGTATGACTTGTTGACAACCGGCAGTTTGTTTTGAAGTCTATGATGTCTATGATTGATTTTGAGGGCGGTATTATGAAAATGTGTGAATAAATTTAATAAATAAGCGACACCGTCATTTTAATTTGATGGTTGAAGATGTGGTTTCATCAGAATCCAAAGTGTTTTGTTTTGCCTAACTTGCAAATGATTATATCTTTGTCCAGAGGAAGAGAATGAATTCTACATTCATTTTATATCAACTTTTAAGTGTATATTTTTTTAATAGCTCTTATTTTTTTCTCGCTTGAGTTATATCTAAACTAAAATTCTTTGGCATTTTATATCAAACCAAACCAAGATAAATTATGACTTTTAACACACTAAATCTCAAATCCATTTTATATTATACACTCCAATGGATAAATAACCTGCTGGGCGGATTGTGGCCTCAAGCTCTCACACACAGACTGCCTCTGTTTGCCTTTCAACAGCTAAATTGTTCTCATGGCAATTTAGGAGATTACATGAGGTGAATTCTTAGATAAATGAATTCATCATTTTTGTTGAAGAATTAACAATGTCTTTGATGTTGGAGAACTAATTATTCACAGTACTGTACTATATTGTTTGTTAACTCCAGCAGTTACCCCGAACACACAAGCCTTGTTTCCTGCCAACCTGTGCCTAAAACTGTCTGGAATTACTGTAGGTCAGTAGGCTGTGTCCCTCCAGGGAAAGAGAAAGGGAGAGAGGGAGAGAGAGCATTCCATTCTGTCAATCTATCTCTGGGATTTCCCTGTGTGTATAGGTGGGGATGGATGGATCTCAGTTGGGTTTGGAGACTCTTAAGCAACAGTGATGGTTTCCCGCGTGTGACGGTCACCATCTGGACACAAAAAACAGCGGAGAGAGAGATACAACCCCCTCGCACCCCCCCCCCCTCCCCCCCCCCGCCCCCACCACACTTTCCTGCTTCTCCCTCTCCCCCCTCCCGCTCAGCGGGCTTAGAATCATAGAATTTTTACAGCACAAAAGGAGGCCATTCAGCCCATCGTGTCTGTGCCTGGCTTGGGCCTGACTTCAGCACCACACCCCCACCTTCAGAACTCGCTCTCTCTATTCCTCAATCTAGTCCTTTCTCGTTCCATCTTTAAATCCCACCCAAACAACCAGCTGCTTGGCTGTGTCTCGGATCACCTCCTCCCTTCCTCTCCTCCATTACTTGGCATTTGATACTGTCTCTGTGAAGCTCTGAGACATCACCTTAGGGCTCTACGTAAATGTAAATTGTTGCTATTGTAGAAATAGCTGTACAGTACTGTGTGTAAAGTAGGAAGTCCTGACCGAAAACTAAAACTGAAATAAATTTGCACAAATGACAAATGTGACTACAGGTATCAGACAGTACTTATTACTGAGAAATACAAGGGTTTCAGTGAGAAAGTAATAATAATATTCTTTGCATTTGATATAGCACCTTATCACATCTTTGAAACGTCTCAAAGCGCTTCACAGAACACACTGTAAAGTACATTTTGAACGACAAAACACAATCGTGGATTGAGAGGTCACATTTTTTTGGAAGGAATTATTTTACCCACCCGCACAGAAAAGCAATCTGCCAATCAACTAACAGGCGAGTTCCTTCTTATCACTAGGTAACCTCTCAATAACTCCATCTTGTGGCCATCATTTAACTTTTTTTTAACAGAAATTAAATGTAATTATTAAATTACATAAGCAACGAAAAGTAATAATAATCAAATGTGTGTCTGCACATGTGACCATTAATTCTAACAGACCATGGGATTATAGAAAGATATTTGGCTTTGTAATCCATTTCTTCAGTAATTATAATAATCCTTGCATTTGATATCGCGCTTCACGTCAAGGCCAACGTGGACGACCTTATTCTAAAGACAGAGAGGAGTTTGATGATGAACCTCCACGCATCAGTGGCCCTCTGGTAAAGTCATTCCAATAATAATAATCCTTGCATTTGATATAGCACTTTTCATGTCTTCTAGACTGTGTCTCAAAGCGCTTCACAAAATCTACTGTAAAGTGAATTGACTGTATATTTGTGGGCGAAATGCGGCAGCCAATTGCTCACAGCAGCGTCCCCACAAACAGTCGTGGATTGAAATGACCAATTTTATTATTGTGTTTTTTTGGGGGGGATTATTATTAAGCGTGTGTGTGGAGTAAGGAAACTTGCCCAAGATTTCACCCTGGATTCGAAACACAGGTCTCACGCTTGTAAGGCAAGTGCTCTAACCACTGAGCTACAGGAGCTCCACATTTAATCCATAAATTAAATGCAGAATGAATGTTTTGAGACAATAATACTGTATAAATGTTCTTTAGGTGGTTATATTGTATTGTTCCAGACAATATATTTCAATTCTACCATACAGTTGTTATCTAATGATGCCATAATACAATTAGCTGCCATTTACTTTCCGCATTATCCTGTAGTTATTTTATACAGTTCTACATACACATTATTTATTCAATATAGTTCAAGTTGATTCAATGGACTTTCCTCATTGCATTAACACAAACTACTGTGTGCAATTAGCTGCCGCGTTTTACCAATAAATAGTTCATTCACTTTACAGTATATTCTGTGAAACCCTTTGAGACGTCTCAACGACTTGATAAGGCGTTATATCAAATACAAGGATTATTATTATTGGCAAACAGGGGCATATATATGGAGTAAGGAAATTTGTCTCATGTGGATTAAGTGGCCAAATGATTATAATTAGTTTTTTAAAAAAGAGATTCTAGCCACATTTAGTTTAATGCAGGGCTGCCCTCCAGTGTTTCAAATGAAAGTTGCAAGCAACATTCAGCAATGCTACATTTATGGGAAAAGTGTAAAACCGTTCAAACGTGATCCGCCAACCGATTAACAGCCGGGTTGTGACTCGCTGCCGGGTAAACAGAGACGTGTGGAGTACAGGAACCCTCCCAATGCTTAGCTGATGAGACACAGCCTGCTTTTGTAAATTTGGTCTTAATCTAAGAAAAGTTCTTAAAGCCTTTTGTAAAAGGCTCTTGTGTGAAGCTCACTTTACAGTCTGCTTGGACACGTTTAGAAGATGTGAAAAACATCACATCAAAATGCGTGGATTATTATTATAATTATTATTAGCATTAGCGAAGGTCAGATTGTGAACCTGAAAGGACATGAACTTTTTCCATCCGACATTGTTATGAGCTGTGTCTCTTCAGATCCTCTTTCTAACGGATATGATCTCTGTATCCAGTGATGAACGATGGGTTTAGATCTCCCTCCCTCCCTTCATTGTTGTTTATCTCCCTAAACCTGTTCACTTTTATTCCTCACTCTGTCAGACGTCCCGCAGAATTAATTATTGAGACTGAAATGACAATTTCAATGACGCCAGCCCTCCCCAGGATCACACTGTGGCTGCAGCCTGGTTTATGCTTTCTCACAATTATGTGAATAGTAATAAATAATGAAGGGAATTGAGTGAGATCAGGGACACAATCAGGAAGGAGATCAAGGTCTCAGGCTTCTCCACCCACATAGTAATAATAATAATAATCCTTGCATTTGATATAGCGCTGTTCACGTCTGCTAGACTGTGTCTCAAAGCGCTTCACAGAATATACTGTAAAGTGAATTGACTGTATATCTGTGGACGAAACGCGGCAATTGCGAGCCAATTGCGCACAGCAGCGTCCCCACGAACAGTCGTGAGAGTTGGAATTACCAATTTTATTATTGTGGGGTTTTTTGGAGGGAATATTATCAGGTGTGTGTATGTGGAGAAAGTAAACCTACCCAAGGTTTCACCCTGACCTGACCTGCCTGGTACACACACCCAACCACACAACAGGAGCCTAAACAATACAATGAAAGGAGCTAAAATAATATAAAGGCAGTTCGCCTCCACATTTATCACAAAATGTCAGTACGTTACACGCATGTGGCTCTTAGATAAAGCTTACTTACTGTTCTTTCCATTTCTGTTTACAATACAAATTGAGGTGATACCATATACTTAAGCGATATATGTTAATGAAGCCAAGTTTACAAAGCAAGAAACAGCTCATGCACACTGAATAAACAATGAGGCCATATGCCAAAGTCATTAATCATTGTGTGGGTGAAGTTTGTGCAGAGAACACTCAGCAGGTCTAACAATTTGTTAGCTTTATACTACAGTACATGATATTATTGTTTACTGTTTAGTGATGGTGTATCTGGAGGTTTCTATTAAGACAATAATTAACATGTTAATTGGATTGCAGTGTGGGATACATCCTGTAGCAGAATCCTGTAAGCGAAGTGTTTAGAGCACTCGCCTCTCAACAACAAGCACAACAACAAAATTACACTTGTATAGTGCGCCTTTCACGTCGGGAGGATGTCCCAAGGCACTGGACTGTCAGTGTTTCGGACTCGAGCTGGGGTCAGTCTAGATTATTAGCAAGCGAGAGAAGAACAACAACAATAACATCAAATTTTACACAGCCCTCCGCGGTGGGATCTGGGTTCGATTCCCGGTCGGGGCAAAACCTTAATTTCAATGGTTCAGAAAACAGGAGTCTGCTTGATTGCATATCAATTGTTGCTCTCTCTCAGAGTGAGAGTGAATGGATGCTGACTGTTTACTGTAGTTTCTGTAGCTCCAGAATGAGCTTCAAATACTGTACAAGGTGAGAAACACTTGAAAAACGTTTTCTGTTCCTTTGTCTGAAAAGCGCAATAATGACACATCGCTAGCTTATTTTGGCAAAGGAACTATTTTGGGTTGACTGGAAGGATTTGCAGCCTCTTTGTCATTAGATTGGTCCACAATCACCTTTGCCTAAGTCACTCGAATAGCGAGAGGGCCTTACATTATCGGTGCAGGATGTCAGAAATGCGTGGCAAAGAAACAGCCTAAAAAAAAATGTCTTATGCACGAAGCTTAAGCTGCTAACTTGTATATGTGATATGTCCCTGCCTGCTAGTTAATTGAGTGCTAAGCCATTGCAGAGCTGGATGACATTGGGGGAAGAGTCTGTAGCTGTGTGGCTGCCGTTGCCAATTGGCAAAGGTCATTTTCATATTTTTCTTTCATTTCTACAGATGGGGATAAATTATGTTGCAGTATGACTGAGAGGCAATTTGTGGTGCCATACGATTCCTGGAGCTCTGACCATATTTCCAATCAGAGATTTATCTGTGTGTGTGTGTTTTTCTCGTTCATCTTTTCCACACCACTCCCCCTCCTCGCGCAAAGTGACAAACTGAGATGTCGATGCTCACATAATTTTACTCCGTCTTTCAGTTTGTTTTACTTTTATGCCCATAAAATACACAGTCACTACACTTTGCGGTATATTCTATTAGGGTTTTTGAGACGTGAATACTGCACTATATCCAATGCAAGGATTATTATAAATGAGTTATTGTCCACCTCTGAATTATTGTCTCTCTGTTGGATTATTCTATTTACATCACTTTATTAAAAATTATCATTTAAGATATTTGTTTGATTTAGTTTTAAGGGTGAATTAGTACGTGTCTTTAAACTTTAATATAAGATTCAGTTGCTTCTCCTCTCTTTCCAGAGATAGTTATTTCTCTGCTTGAAAAAGCTTTTACTGAACTTGGGATTGTGTATACATATTTAAAGTAAAATATAATATTTTGACCATTGACCAAAATGTTATAATGGCTAGTTCTGTGACTGATTAAAAGTATCACATTTTGAATGTGTCACGTACAATAAGTGTGTTTATAATTAACAAGGATAAAACCAAATCTGATGAAGAATTAATGGGGGAAATCGCTTCTTGAGAAATATTCTCAAAATAGTGATATCAAAATAAACATTCAGAAAGATGGTTCAAGTTCCCAGTTGTGTGACTCGTCTCTGTGTACAGTGTATGTAAGTGGTGTGGAATGGAATTGCAGGTTGCTAGCTGACAGTAAGAATATCTGAAGAATTTTAAGACAATGTTTTGTGTAGAAATTATGCTGCTCAGTGACTAAGCAACTAGAGAGGAAATTCCACCTGATCTAGATTTACTTCCATTGTGGGTTTAATTCTCTGCCATATTTAACATCTTATCTATCTTTGTGAGGTTGTAGAGTCCTAACGTATCCACTTGTTCTCCTTTCTGTTCCCTCTCTCCCCCATTTGCAGCAACTAGCTACGATATAGAGAATTTCATTTATTCATGATCAGTCCAGATATCTTCCATGTCAAATTTATCCTGTAAGATCTCGACTGTCTCTTCTTGGTCTCCCTGTAAGTTAATATTAATAATAATCCTTGCATTTGATTTAGCGCCGTAACACATCTTTGAGATTTCAAAGCGCTTCACAGAATATACTTAGTGGAGTGACTGTGTATTTTATGGGAGAAAAAAAGCAGCCAATTGCACACAGCAGTGTCCCCAAAAACAGTCATAAAATGAGTATAATTTTTTTACAGATATACGTGTAATGCTCCATCACATAACTGATATATTTTATTGGAAGTGAGTTATGCATTTGAAAATCTTTCAGAGATGCTATAATCACCAATTATACTGCTGTAATTGCCAATTATATCATGTGAAATGTCTAAGCATCAAAACAGACTTGTTTCCCTCCCACTAGAGGTGGTTAAATATATATCTGTTTTATCATTCCAAATAATAAATAAATAACAATACTTGCATTTGATGTAGCAGCCTATCATGTCATTGAGCTGTCTCAAAACGCTTCGCAGAATACACTGTAAAGTGGAGCGAGTGACTGTATTTTGTGGGCGAAATAAGTTTCAGAAAAGACAGTTGGCGGCTTTCCAAAGAGTTACAAAAGGAAATGTATTTTCTGAGTGCCTTCCTGCACAACTCAACTCCGTCTCTGTCTCTCTCATAGGAGACAATCACAATCACAAGATGGTGTAATGGGGGAAATCAAGGCCGGTGAGGGGTTTACTACTAATTGTGTTGGAAATATGTGTTCAAAGGGAATTTAATCCCTTTATGAGATCATTGTTTTCTGTCTTGAGACAAATCAGAATATGATTACAACGTTCATTACGGACATAATAATAATCCTTGCATTTGATAGAGTTTTTCACATCTTCTAGACGTCTCAAAGCGCTTAGTATGAAATGAAGGTGAAATGAACTATGTTTTATGCATTAACAACATATAACAACAATAAGCCTTACATTTGATGTAGGTGCCTTATCACGTCTTGGAGACGTCTCAAAGCATTGCACAGAATATACTGTACTGTAAATCAAATTCACTGGGTATTTTGTGGGTGAAAATATCAAAATATAACATACAGCTAGCGGACCAGAGAAGCAAGTCAGCAAGCTTCTCATCAAAGCACCCTGAACACATTGCAAGGTGTGAAACATGGGGACACCAGCTCTCATTATCTATCCTACTTTGTTTAGCTTTTAGTGAGTCAAATTCTTTTTTTAAAACAATGGGTGTAATCTGGAAGAATAAGCAACAGGAGAAATCTTGAGAAGATAATAAATCAATAAGACTGATTGGTTTACCTTGAATCGACAAATGATTGCAATGATAGGATTAACATGACCCAATTCAATACACCTGAATTTTAACAAGAAAGCAAAGTGTATTCACCTCAGTCAGGAGACCAATGCATTGCAAATCTGCAAAGGGACTAGGCTCCAATGGGATATTTCATGATTAAAATTGTTGTTAATTCTATGTAGTAATTTCATATTTTCTGGACAGGGCATTTTTTTTAGAGGAACTATCAGTAAGAATCCTCACCTGTGTTGTGTTTGCTGAACCCACTTGTGTTAGATACAGTCCTCTCTCTCTCCCTCTATCAGTTTCAAGTGTTCACAAGTCAAACACACAGACAGACAGAACACTTGAAACTGATTGCCCATAAATAAGGGAAACATATGATGTGTGGGTAATCCGGTTGGAAAATCTTTGCATTCCCCCCAAAATCCCTAAAACAAATTAAGAAGAAAAAATACCTGTTAAAAACACACCCACCCACATACACATAGCCAACAACACATTCATTCGGAAGTTATCTAATAATAATAATAAATCGTCAATATATCTTACAATATTAAATAGTTTAGATTACACTTTCCATTGCCACATTCCAAATGTACACTTTTTAAGATGTGTTTATTGTCTAAACAATTCATTTCTCTCCACGTTAAAAAAATTTAAATCGCAGAATATTTAAAATAAAATTTCAAAACGCACCGCATTTTTTGCCGTTCATGTGAAGCAGATTCACAGCAGATTTACTAAACTGTACATCACACATTTGTGTAGTGGTTTAAAACTTAAAAAAACTACAATCCAGTTTGCTTGGGTGGATAATTTGTGAAAGCAGAGGTATGTGGGTGTTTATTGCCGCTATATATATATTATATATAAAAACACTTCTACCAATCATTTCTGCAGTGAAGCATACAGTAATTAACAACTGCAGTTGGTATAATACACCGGGGTTTGGCTGGACAGTATGTACCGGGGCTGGTTCTGTACAGAGAATTTGGTACATTGATTACACAACATTTTAAAATCAATCTTGTCCGAAACGCACTTAATATTTAATCTCGGCAAATCAAGAGAGCGACAGAGACAGCCATTCTCAGGGTTTAGCCGTTACTGTTTCACTGGTTGGTAGGTTATATAATATAATATACTAGATATCTCCACTAAATCTGTAGATGTTTTTATATTAAAAGATATATTTATTTTTAAAACACAAAGTTGATTAAATAAATCACTAAATGAATCAGATGATGTGATTCATTAAGCCCAGGGAGGTTAGCTCGCAGTTAGTTTCAAACACCGAGTGGTAGATAGATTCCCTGATCAGATGATGACTGGGATGGGAGTTTGAGGGACTGACTGAGTAGTTAAGAAGGGATGTCACTTGGCTGTATTTGTACAATCTGTTTCCTTCACGTGTTACGGAAACTAACTACAAGAAGCAGAATAGCATTAAGCCAAAAACACACACAACAAATCCTCAAGTCAGGAAGATTTTTTCGATTGTAACAAGTCATGTTCACTTACACACACACAGCAGTCACCCGGATTGTCAAGTTCAGATTCTTTTATTTAAAAAAAATCAAATTTGCATTTAAAGATGTTTTCAATATTTAAAATAATCTCTGCATCTTTTGTGTGTGTGTCTATCTATCAATCGTCTCTATCTGTCTATCTATCTCTGACTGTCTCTATTTATCTATAAATAGCTGTATTTTATATGTATACTGTATAAAATAACTGTTTCAAATTTATACACCTTTAGAGAGAATTGAGTTATTTTGTTGAATACACTAGTTCCATAAACTATTATTTTGTGCCTGATTTACTGATCAATTCGATCATGTGAAATGCCCACCTGGATTTATTTAACGTGTTGAGCGTTTACAATACAGACTTGATTTGCAGAAGGTTAAAACATATTGATGATTAGAATTTGTTTGTTTTTTTAAAAACCAAGGAGTGGCTGGAGGGAACTGACAAATCTGTGGTTTGGAAATGTGTAATATCGGGTTATACAATCGGTATCGATTAGCAAACCATTACTATAACCCACTGCGATCCAGAAATGTGACTGCAATCCTCAATCAAAAAGAATGAGCATTGCAGAGTATTTAATGGAATTATGCTCACAACTATGTATGTACAATGTTATAAAATACATAAGCAACAATAAAGTCAATTATATAAAGTTGAAAATGAATCTAATTTTTAAACCTGACTTTAATTCCTTTAATTGATTACATTCAAATGAAAATATTTATCGTCTTAAAAGTCCCAATTGCTTTTAGTGCAACAGAATTTCAATAAGAATTACTAACTGCTCATCTTGAATTAACTAAAAATCACAGGTAAATTCTCCACATCAATAACAGCTCAAGTTGAATATCTAAATCTCCAACAAAGCTATGATCTGATTTTTTAAAAATCCGAATTCCAATCCCACTCCCCAAATATATATATATATATTCACACACACAAATACCTTGTACAAGATGATATCCAAATTTTCCTCGTTGCAATTGGGATTTTTAGCTCCATTTCCTTCAACTTCCATTATCAGGGCAAATCCACACTGACATAATTTTTTATTACAACAGCTTTGAGCAAATGTCAAAACAAGACTATTTAAGCAGAGATTTTTTTTCAATGAGATGACATAAGCACGTACAACATTACACTAAATTGCTCCTCGTGTCAGAGTGGGTCCCAGGGAGGGGAACAAGTGGTTCCACTAATAATAATAATAATAATAATCCTTGCATTTGATATATTTTGTGGCATTTGGCCCATAAAATAGTCATTTGATTACTCCATAGTATATTCTGTGAAGTGCTTTGAGACGTCTCAAAGACATACGGCATTATATCAATTGCAAGATTTATTATTATTGTTATCTACCACCTTTTCACTTCACACATGAAACTAAAACAAAAAAAGTCTCAATAGTTTTTGTTTTAATATTTTATTTTACACCTTACAAACTGGCAGAAACAAACAGGATCTGTGACATTCACTTCACAGGCTGGAACCCAATGAAAAGTGTCTCCATATACAAACACAATCATATCTTTACAGAATAAACAAAATTTACATGATCAAAAAGCCTCGAAAAGAGTTATATGGTAAAATAAACCCTTCAGGAAACCCTTCATAATATACTTTTCTTTTGGGAGGGTGATATTGTCAATGAAACGTGGCATCAAAACTGCAATAATGGTAATGAACTGTGCAAGAAAAAGAACTGCTAAAATCTACATTTCTTTTTTATATATACTGTATATAAAAAAAAAGCTTGAATGAATGCAGTAAAATTCACTCTGTAAATTTGAGCAATGGAGGGGCGGGCGGGAAGATGTAAGGCAAGATGTCATTGATCTAACGGTTTAAAATAATCTATACATGTGATTATAAATTACCGGATTAACTGTAAAATTAGCCATTTAGGATTTAAATAGAAGCATCCTGTACAGACACAAATTTACATTTTTCATTTCAAATGAAGTACACCCACACACACACACTATACAAATGATCACACTCCTGCCTCAATTGGACTGTATCTAATGAGTGAATGATACACAAACACTGACTTGATTTATTAGAACACCAGCCCCTGGGATTACGAGGTATTTACATGATCATCATCATCACAACCCCAAAAGAGAACTCGCTTTGTTTTGGCACCAACCATTGCTCATCATAATACTTGCAATTGGATCCCGGTGGCTTTTATCACGTCTTTGAGACGTCTCAAAGCGCTTCACCAGACACACCGTCAAGTCGATTGAATGTATATTTCTGTGGGCAAAACGCAAGACTGAGCTTTTTCTTTTTAAAAAAATGTAAGATTTGGCACTTCCTGGAACAGCTGTTTCTATATCTGTGCCCATGTTTTTTGCCCCAGCTCTGATGGTCTACTCCCCACCCACTGGCTTAGCTCAGTCTCTCTGCGGTCCTTCCCTTGTTTGAGGGTCTCTATTTATTTTTATCTAGTCGATAAGAGCTTAATTCCTCTGCCCAGGAGTCTATTTGCCTGGATACCTGTCTATGAGGTTTGAAGTCTGTACATACATGTCTTTGAGGGTTGGTTTCAGTCTGTCTGAGGGCACCCGTCTTTAGACTTTCTCTCCCTCTCTCTTTCAGGTTAGTTGGATGCCTTGGTCCGAATGTGTCAGGGACCAGGGCTATCTGTCTGTCTCTGTCTCAGGGTCTTGAGCTGTCTGTCTGTCATGTAGTCTAGGGCTAGCCATATCTGGCAGGACCTTGGGGTTGTCTGTTAGTCTGACCATGAGTATTGTGGCCTCAAGTTTATCTCAGGATGTCCGTCTGCAAGTCTGCGCAGTAGGGGTGGGGGGGGTCTCGGGTTGTCTGGGCAAACATCTTAGGGTTAGGGTCATGTCTGTGTGTCAGGCAAACGTCTGGGGCTCAGTCTGTGGGTCTGTCTGGGTCTGTGTGTGTGCGCGTGTATCAGTGTCTCTGGATCTGTTTGTCTTTCTTTCTCCGTGTGTCTCTGTCTATCTGTGTCTCATGGTTTGTCTATTTGGGTCTCTTGAGTCTGTCTGGGCCTGTGTGTCTATCTGTATGTGTATCTGTCTGTCTACATGTGTGTGTCTACCTATCCGTCTGTGTCAGTCTATGTCTGTATGTGGGTGTATCTCTGTCTCTGTCCATGTTTGTGTATCTCTCTCTCTGTCTGTCCATGTGTGTGTGTCTCTCTCTTTCTGTCTGTGTGTCTGTGTCTATGTGTATCTATGTTTGTGTGTGTTTATGTGTGTGTCTCCATCTCTGTCTGTTTCTGTCTATGTGTATGTCCCTCTCTCTGTCTATGTGTCTCTCTCTGTCTGTGTCTATGTGTGTCTCTCTCTGTGTCTGTCTATGTGTGTGTCTCTCTCTCTCTGTCTGTCTATGTGTGTCTCTCTCTGTGTCTGTCTATGTGTGTCTCTCTCTGTGTCTGTCTATGTGTGTGTGTGTCTGTGTATCTGCCCCACCCCCCCCACCCCCCCAGTCTCTAGGCATGTGAGTAGAAGCCATAGAAGGCCAGCTCCTTGGCGCAGTGTTTGTCACAGTCCCGGCCGGTCAGGGCCTCGCTCTTCAGGGCGGCCGCGGGGTCTGAGGCCGGGGTCTGGGCTGAGGCCGAGACCGGGACCGACGTGTCAGCCGAGATGCGCCTCCTCTTCACCTGCTCGTACAGCGCCGCCGAGTCCGCGGCTTCTAGGGCCTTGATGGAGGGAGAAGCCGCCGCCGCCTCCATCCACCCGGAGCCGGTGCCCGTGTCCGTTAGCTCCTTCCCTTTACCGTCCTCGGCGGCGGCAGCGGCGGCGGATGAGGAGGAGGAGGAAGATGAGGAGGTGGTGGTGGTGGTGATGGTGAGGGGGGAGCGCTCGGGGCCTAGTGCCGCCTCGGCCTCGGCCGCCTCCTCCAGCAGGTAAGCGTTACCCGAGGCCGAGGCTCCGCGGGCCCAGGACAGGCCGGAGCCGGATTTACAGGAATACTGTGGGACACCGAGGCCGGTACCGGCGCCGACACCGCGAGCCGCCCAGCCGGCAGGGTCCGGGTAATACCCGAGGGGCGGGCGGGAGGAGGAGGAGGGAGGGAGCGGGAGAGACTTGACGCCGTACGACAAAATGGCGGCGTTTCCCGCCGAAAAGTCGGCATCGGCGAAGGCGGCGGAGAAGCCGGGGTGAGGGTGGGGGTGAGGGGCGTGAGGGTGGGGAGGGGGCGGCGGGGGGGGAGGGGGAGGCGGCTGCAGGGGGGTCACAAACCAACGCTGAGGAGACGGTGAGGGAGACGGTGATGGCGCCGGCTCCTCCGGTGGCGGCTGCTGGGGTGACAGGATGCCCGCCGTGTGGGGGTGTCCGTGAGGTGGGTGGGGGTGTCCGTGAGGGTGGAACCGGGCCTTGGCGTAACTGCTGACAAACTGCTCCTGGAGGAAGGACTGAGCCACGGCGTACCGGCCCGCCATCACCCCCACCCCCACCCCGGGCCCCGACCGCGGGCACTCACTGGGGGAGGGCGTCAGGCGGTCCACATCACAGCCCGTGTAGATCCTGTGTGTTGGGGGGGGGGGGGGGGAGACAGACAGGGTGAGAGACAAGGCACAGAGTGAGGTGAGGAGAATGTCAGACACACAGAGACAGAGGGTGATAGTGACAGGCAGTCAGAGGGAATGTTTGAGGCGCGGTAAGGCGCTATTATATCAAATGCGAGGATTCTTGTCACGCGGTGGAGACAGACACCTCACTGTATATAGTGAGTGTAGTGACTGTGTTTGGTGTGAGACACGCGGCAGGTGTCCCCACAGACAGCTGTGGATGGACTGACCAAATTATTATTAATATGGAATTATTACCCCCCCCCATAATAATCCTTGCAATTTGATATAGCGCTTTTCACGTCTTCTAGACTGTGTCCCAAAGCGCTTCACAGAGTATACTGTAAAGTGAATTGACTATATTTGTGGGTGAAACGCGGCAGCCAATTGCGCACAGCAGCGTCCCCACAAACAGCCGTGGATTGAAAATGACCCATTTTTTATTATAGGTTATTTTTGGAGGGATTATTATTAGATGTGTGTGTGTGGAGTAAGGAAACTTGCCCAGGTTTCGCCCTGACCTACCTGGATTTGAACACAGGTCTGTAGTTTGTAAGGCGAGCGCTCTAACCACTGAGCTACCAGACTCCACAAGAGACGTCTCAAAGTACATTGACGGGATTCCACTGGTGGGCACTGAACTTAAAACAGGTACTTTTATCCCACATCCAGAATAAACACTGATTTCTACAGACAAAGCAATGCCTGGTGTATTTATTCCAATCCTTGGTGCGATTAAAATCATATGAAGGCAGCAACCCAACAATAGTAATAACCTTGCATTTCATAATCAACAAATTATATTAGTAACGTGAGCCTTTCCCCATCGGGAGGGCGTCCCAAGGCGCTGGGCTGGACAGTCAGGGATTGTGACCAGGCTGGGGTGGAGGGCAGGGAGTAGGAGGGTCTTGAAGATGGCTCGGGGGTGGGGGGGGCGATGTGAAGGGACTGTGGGGTGGAGCCTGCTGAGCGGAGGAGGTTGGTATGGGGTCAGTAGGTCACAGAGGTAGGGAGGAGCAAGGCCTTGGAGGGCTTTGAAGGAGAGGATTTTGAACTTTATCCTCTGGGGGATGGGGAGTCAGTGCAGCCGGGAGGGGAGGGGGTGATAGGGTCATGGAGTTTGGTGCGGGAGAGGACACGGGCTGCAGTGTTCTGAATGATCTGTAGCTTGTAGATGGAGGAGTTGGACAAGGCGACAAGTTAGCATTGGCGAGCTCAGCCCCCACCCCTGATCCCGGTCTATCTCAGACACCCCCATTCCACCTCACTTTTCCCCATCCCAGAGCACCTCAGGCCCTGAATTCCCAAGGCACCTCAGTCTGCCTCCCTTCACTTCCCATCATAAAGCGTTTACAACTCGGAAACTTTCCACAGGTAATGCTTATCAAGGTGTTATGCACTGTGTGCATTGGTAAGGCAAAGTGTCAGCCATTTTGAAATACATCAACAGCAAATTAAGTGATTGACCTGGGAGAGCGGAGTGGGAGAGAATGTTTCCCAATTGTGTCATGGAATCTACTCCAACTTCCCAAACAAACAGAAGCCTCTCCATTTGTTTTAGTGTTTGATCACATTTAAAGCCCTCTACAACCTTGCCCCCACCCTATATCCAGGACTTCCTATCCCCTTACCAACCCCTCCGTTCAGTAGTCTGCTTCACATCACCCTCCCCACCATTGGCAGGCAAGCCTTCAGCCACTCCGCCTTCATTCTCTGGAAATCCATTCTATAGTCTTGCCCCCTCCCTGGTCTCCTTTAAGTCCCACCTCAAGACTCCTCTCCGATGGTCCCATCGGCAACTCCTAATCCCCGCCTTCTCTTCCCTCCCTCCCTCATCCTCAGCTCAGGTCTGAAGCAGTAATGTCCAGTGCCTTGGGACGTCCTCCTGACGTGAAAGGTGCTTTACAAGTGTAATTTTGTTGTTGTTGATCTGAAGGCCAGGACTTCCAACAACGCAGCACTGGTGGCAAACACAAGCCAAAGACGTTTGAGTTCAAATACCCGAGACCTCTGACTGACGTGAGGAGAAGCCAAACTGAGACTAGTTCCGCACAGCTGATCCACTGGAGATCGCTGTCTTCAGAAAGAGACACTCAAACCTAGGTCCTGCCTCCCTGCCTGCTCCCTTCCTCGCCTGTTCCAATACACATCAACATAGGACTCCTGATCCACTTCACATCAGCACCAACGTTTCTAAATCACAGATTGATCCAGTTCAAGTTCAAATTTGCATCTGACAGACAGTCTTCCATATTCTGCACCGCAAGTCAAATAAAATCTTGAAATAATAATAATAATCCTTGTATTTGATTTGAAACAGCGCCTTATCAGGTCATCGAGACATCTCAAAAGCGCTTCACAGAATATACTGTAAATCTACACATTAATTTGTGGGCGGAACACAGCATCCAATTGCACGCAGCACTGTAGTGTCCCACACCAATCATTGATTGACCAATTTTTTTGTTTAATTGATTATTGTACCCAGAAAAGTGATCCTTAGGTAACTTGCACAACATTTCAAGTTACCTGGAATCGAAACTAGGTCCTCTCACTTGCAAGGCGAGTGTTCTAACCACTGAGCGACAGGACTTCACATCAGCACAAACATCGAATAGACTGTACCCAGTTCAAGACCTGGAGTCCCTGTAGCTCGGTGGTTAGAACACTTGTCTTACAAACGTGAGACCTGTGTTTGAATCCAGGCAGGCCAGGGCAAAACCTTGGGCAAGTTTCCTTACTCCACACATGCACACACACACATAATCCTAATCCTCCGAAAAAAACGCAATAATAAAATTGGTCATTCCAATCCACGACTGTTTGTGGGGACACTGCTCTGCGCAATTGGCTGCCGCATTTCTCCCACAAATATGCAGTCAATTCACTCTACAGTATGTTCTGTGAAGTGCTTTGAGGCGTGAAGACGTGAAAAGCATTATATCATATTCAAGGATTATTATTGTATTATTATTTTTATGTCCAAACCTGACAATCTGACAAATTCCAGTGAAATAAAATCTTGAAATGCAGCAATAATGTAGCAAATATCATTACAATTCACAACTACCAACTGTTCTTGGAGAAGCCAACTTCTGGAGTGTGCCATACAACAAACAACATTACATCTAGAGCGCCTTTCACATCGAGAGACATCCCAATATGGTGATTAACAGCCAACATGATTGGAAGTCAATTAATCACTCATCGATTTAAAGAGGAAAAAAAACTAGGAATAATGTGGGGATTGGGGGGGGGGGGGTGAGGTGGGGGTGGAATTAGGAATAAAGGGAATCTGAACATAAAAATGCAGACTAGAAATTCGAAGTTTCTCAAAGACATACAATACATATATATATATATATATAGATATAATTACTTTGGGGTACATTAAGGTCTCTTAATATCCTTGCGAGTTCAGCCAAGAGCTGTGGTAACACTCTCACCTCCCAAGTCAGAAGGTTGTGGGTTTAAGCCTCATATCAGGGCTTGGAGTTACATTGTCTAAATGCAGTGCAGCCTGGGGTGGGGGGGGTTTGTGTTGTCAGAGGAGTCAGGCTCCAGATAATAATTTTATATATTTTGATATAGCGCTTTTCACATCTTATCGACGTCTCAAAAGCGCTTCACTGAATATACTGTAAAGTGAATTGACTGTATTTGTGGGAGAGCGAAACATGACAGCCGACTGCGCACAGCAGCGTCCCATAAACAGTCGTGAATTAAAATGATCAATATTTATTATTATTTGGGGGGGATGGATTATTATTAGACAAAATGTTAAACTGAGGTCCCATTTGCCTGCTCGGGTGGACGTTAAAGACCCTATTTGACAACCAAAGCAAGTTTCTCTCTCCTGGTGTCCAGTCAACACTTCCCCCCAGCCCACCCTCAAAATAAAATTGGTCATTCTGACTGTTTGTGGGGCACTGCTGTGCAGAATTGGGCTGTCACATTTCACCCAGAAAATACAGTCAACTCTTTTTACAGTAAGTACATGCTGTGAAGCTAGTTGAGACATCTCAATCAAGTCATACGTCACAATAACAAAATGCAAGGATTAATATTAATACTTGAATTTGATTTCGCGCCTTATTCTCTTTGCACTGCAGGGCTATACCTTATAATAGTGATAACATGGAGGGATCAGCATCATATTACCTACAGATAACCCATCTGTCTCTGTACTGCAGATTCCTGTTGTTTATTGCATTTCCCCTAATAGATTTCACATTTATTTCTAATCAGGTCATTAAAAAAAACTTCACCCTAAAGATGTAAAAATGATAAGCCATTTGGAATCCTGGCATCCTCGCCACCGAACCCTCGATACAACAATCAAATGATCTAATAGCTCTTTTCTAATGTAATACAAATAATTATCCTTGCATTTGATATAGCTCCTTATCGTTTCTTCGCCACGTCTGCAGACATAATGTAAGGCGAATTGATTATATATTTTGTGGGTGAAATTTATTTATAATACAGTCCTTATATTTGTGAATAAACCTTGCAATTCACGATTATAATAAAAAAATTGTAAATGCCAAATCAAAAACAACATTGCAATCATTCACTAAAGTGCTCAGCTGCTCAAATGCCATGTTATTTTAACAGTTTAAATTCGAGAGAAAACATGGCATTAACATTTATTATAAAGTTCCACATCACAAACAAATATAAAATTGCTTAATACTGTATATATATATATTTAATAGGATATAAAAAAAAACACTTACGTATCGTAGTTGTCTCTAAACCCTTTGGCAAAGGGATTGTGGTCTATTTTCAACTGTGTAATCTGCAAAAGTAAGTTTCAAAAAATCAAGTCAGATTTCAAAAGAGAATGTGTATGTTTGAAACACATCAGTCCCTAAGACTTTTCTTTAACCAAACCTTGTAGACACAGACACGCACACAGACAACACACACACACACAGACCGACAACAGAGAGAGAAAGAGACCTTACCGAAATATTAATGTGAATATTAACGTCTAAAATGAAAATCTATGTGTGGCCACTCGCACCATTCATAGAAGAGAAAGCTAAATAAGCAAAGTTGTACACACACTCTTGTCCTGCCAATGATATATTTTCAGTATATGTCAAATTATTATTAGTAGCAATACTGCATAGAATAGGCGATATTTTCTCACGGTCATTATATTTACACACACACCATAACTGTTCAGATATTTTGGAAAACAAACCTTGAATGAAGCGTTTGATTTCAAGCTTCATATATACAGTATATATTATATATATATAAGTGAATTAATGTAAAAGCCATATATTTTACGAAATTCATTAAAAACCCGGTTTAAACATCGGGCGTTTTATTTTATTTTAAAAAACGACAATTGTAATTTGAACCAGAGAAGGTGCTTTTATACACGGGGGGAAACCTTCATCTTAGCAAAGCTTTGCGTTACCCAATCAGTCACATATATATTGTTTAAAAAAAACTTGTAATAAATAAGAATAATAATCCCTGCATTTGGTTTGACGCCTTATCACGCTTTCATGTTTAGTTATTTTATTAGTACTTTAAATACTTAGTTATATATACCCCCCATACACACACATACAGATAAATAATAATAAATCAGAATAATTAATAGATGTAACGGTAATACACGTTGCCGAATAGTGTTTTATATATATATATATATACACACACATAAATATATAATAAATCAAAATAATTCACAGATGTAACGCGAAAATAGGTTGCTAAGCGGTTAGATCGTATTTAACTCAGTGGCAATGTGTGCAGGATGACAGACATTGTATGATATGAAGCTCTCACATCTGTGTTCTGGTAAGCTGTGACTGCTATAAACTGAGTCTCTGGGAAAGTGAAGGTTTGAACCCGACCAGGCTGGTTCGAGTCCTCGGCTCCTTCCTCATTCACCTCCACAACGTGTAGCCGAGGCTGATACTTATGTAGAGACTGTAACACCACCATCTGTGTAGGAAACCACAGGGAAAAATACATTTATATATATATATAAGGCTTTATTATGTTCCTTTGTGTGTGTCTCTGTGTGTCTCTGTGTGTATGTGGGAGAGATTAAATAAACCTACTTTGCCCACTACATACTGTGTATATTTATTTCAGCGGTTTATTTGACTGTCTGTCGCTAAGCATCAAGCCTCGAGGAGCATTCAAGCACACACCATCCTCCAGGGCGAGGAAATCAAAGCGCCTCAAACTTTGCAGCCAAACCTATTTGGGGGTTTTAGGGGGTTGGTGGGTGAGGGTGGAGGAGAGGGAGAGAGGGAGGGAGGGGAGGAGGGCGGGTTATGGGGAAGAAATTATTTAATTAAAATCATCTGTTGGGTTTCACCCACCGCTGCCTGTTACCCACCTGCCCGTTATTGTTCGATGCCCCCTTATTGTTGGTGAGTTTTAATTTGCCAAAGGAGATCTCCTGTCTCATCCAGTGAGCTCCAGTGTTGGGGGAATCCGGGTGCATATAGATCCTGTTTCCTGTGGGTGGGAGACACAGAGAGAGACATTCAGAGATTCACAACTCAATCACTGCTCTCACACTCACACACCAACAACAGCAATAATAACACAGAGAAGACACCGAATATGGATTCAAAACACACACAACAATTATCTACAAACACAGGAAAGTTTCATCTGGGAGGAGAGGGAGATAGAGGGAAAGGGGGGCTGAGGGATTTTTAAAAAAAAAATCAAAACTTAATCTACTTGTAATAATGAAATGGTTCCCGAATACAATCAATATGTAGAAAAATCCCCCCCCCCCCCCCCCCCCCACACACACACACACACACACACAGAATTGTGACCTGAACACAGTTAGGACCAGAACCTCACCTTGTACATTAGTGTCTGCTTTCCCACAGGGGACCCACTTCCCACCTTGGAATCGCCAGTGATTGGGATCAGCCAGGATTATATCCACAAATATATTATAATGTGCCGTCGGGTCTAACCCAGAGATGTTGAAACTCAAAAAAGGAAACATGCGCCTGAAACACAAGATTATATATATATATGTACAGTATATATACAGTATATATTTATACATAGACAGACACACACACACAGACACAGAGAGATTCAAAGTGAAATCATCCAGATTACAAGATTTTCATGTGTCACCTTATGATGTATTATTACTGTAACTGCAGCCGCAACAACCCCTCACCTCACTCTGAATTAACAACCCCCCCCCCCCCTCCCCCCCAATAATAACGATAACAATAAGATTGTTTGTGGGGACACTGCTGAGCGCAATTGGCTGTTTCGCTCAGAAAACATCCGAGTTGTTAATTCACTTTACACTAGATTCTGTGAAGGGATTTAGAGATTCTCAACGGCCACTTTGTCAAAACGTCAGCATTATTAATAATATTATTTTGGTTTGTGGTGTGTGTGGTCTGGTGTTGGGGGGGGGGAGACATCAAATAGTTGCCAGTTAATAAGCAATTGAAATACCATTTTGTATTTTATTATTGCTGTAAATACAAACTCAAAACATTTGCTTGAACGAATGTCGTGACGAGGGATCATTTATACATCACTGGAAACGGTTTATCTCTCTCTGGTTGGCTGTGTATATATCTATATATAAATATATATTTTTTAAAAGGGGTTCAATAAACTGATGAACAAAATAAACCCGACGTCAATATATTCGGCCTCAGAAACCGTTTGATCCGCACTCACCAAATCACAGCAACTCAAACACTCTGATCTGATCTGATTTGATTCTGGGTGAAATTGTGTTTCCTTTAAACAGAATTAAATTCATTCATTTACCAATGAATTATTGCCTCTTTCCCACCTCTCCCCGCAACACTGTAACGCGTGTTTGTAAATGATGGTATAGTATAGAATATTACATTGTATTATACTGTAATATATTGTGGGTGTGAGTGTGTGATTCATAAAGTGTGAAAGTCGTCGGCTTTTTGGAGACAACGAGAGACACAGAAAGACAGAGAGAGAGAGAGACAGAGAGAGATAAACAGGTCTGACTTACCTGCCTTGTTTAGTGATGATCATCTCGGTTTGGTGCCTGTGAAACTTGAGCCACAGTGGTCTGTTGCACAGGTAGACCTGGGCTTTGCCGGGCACCAGCCCCGCCTGGCCAGAGGACAACTGGTAGAATGGTCCTCCCTGGTAACTGTGTCCATACTGCTGGGGGTAGGGGTAGCCGGGGGCCGGGTAGCCCTGGGGAGCGCCGCTGGACAGGATACTGTTGTAAGCTCCATTGGTGATGACCGGGTGGTGAGCCATGTACCTGCCCGGGCTGCCGAGAGAGAAGGCTGGGTGTGTGTGGGCATGTTGGCTGGTGTAGGGGAACATGGCAGGGCTGGAGTTGGCGGTGGGAGCTGTGGAGGGCAGGAGGTATCTATCTGCCAGCACCGCCGAGGAGCCATCGAAAGTGTGACGAGTCTCAGAGCCGTGGCCGAGCAAGGGAGACAGTTTGCTTCTCTGTACTTCCCCCCCACCCCCAGCCACCACCTCCTTGGAGTCAGAGAAACTGTCAGCGTCTGACTGGTTGGTCATGAGGGCCCTGGTGATCTTCTTGAGGGGAGAGTTTCTCTCCAGGTTGTCACTGGCCGAGATGAGGGGGTGGGGGTCATGGAGGGACAGGTCACTGCTGCCCACACTCAGGAACTTCTTGGAAAGCATGACCGAGGGCGACAAACAGTGTTCCAATTGCATAGCTCAACAAGGCAATCTCTCCCTCCCTCCCTCCTACACACTCACACACACTCACTCAGTCACTCACTCTCTCACACACACTCCCCTCAAATAGCAGCAAATTGGAAACGCAGACACACACACACAGACACACATGTACACACTCAACAACAACCTGGTTTTCAAGCAATTCTTCAAACAGTCTGACAAATGCTGGTAACTAGTCTCTCTCTCACCCCCCCTCTCTCATTCTCTCTCACATTCTCTCTCTTTCATTCTCTCTCACATTCTCTCTCTCTCTCTTTCATTCTCTCTCACACTCTCACTCCATCCATCCCTCAAACCGGGATTGGCCGATTGTCACTTTTGAGGCAGTTTTTAAATTAAAAAAATGAAAAGGCAGATTTGTTTTGGATCTTCCCGGCTGCACAGCTAATAAAACGTCTCTTGTCATTGGTTGGTGTGTGGCTGACAGTAATTTAATTAGACAGACATTAATTAGGGCTAATCACCTGAGTCCTAATATGGCAAGTCAGTCATGGCAAATTGTGAGATGATCTGATTTTTTTGTGGGGGGTTGAGGGTGGTGTGGGTGGGGGGGGGGGGGGGGGTGGGGGGGGGGGGGGGAAGAAGAGACAGGTTGGGTGACATGTTGCTGCCAGGACCTCCCTCCCCTCCCCCCGACTTATTTGAGTTGTGGACAGTCACAGTTAGGACAGGTCACTCTCTCTCTTCACAGTTACACTCAACAGCCAAATTGTGTGACTACCAACACAAGGAATTCCTAAAGATTTCTTTAATATTTAGCCCAGACAGACGGACAGACGGACAGACAGACAGGGCAGTTTTGCCAAACCCTCTGATCACGACAGTAACAGCCCAATCTCACAAACCTAAATATTATTGCAAGCCACACATCAACTTTAAAGTGGATTTCAATTCACTAAAATGATGTCCCCTTTATACCAGACACACCAGAATGTCATCACACTTCAAATACTTGCGAGAATTGTTAACTTTAATAATTTGTTCCCTCTCCCCCACCACACACACAACATTACAGGCTGTCTGTCTGCTGTCTGTGCCTCACGTTTGAGATGTTTAAATACTCTAATCAAGGCCTTGGGAGCAATAGTTTAGCGTTTGAGACACAACAACAACTATTCCACCGGCCAGAGAAAGGCGAAGATTTTGGTGACATCTCTCTAAAGGAATGGCTCACATTCTCCTCATTGAATTTATTTTCTAAACTTCTATTCGCCCAATTGACTGTTTGAGAAATGGAGACCTGATTATCACTGGTGTGAGGAGGTGATAGTGACAACAATAATAGGAACATTTTCAGATTGTTTTTTTTGCCGCCAAGTATGACATTGATGGAATGAATGACTGTGATTTCAGCACAAACAAGACACACAGACAGACAGACACACAGACAGACAGACAGACACACAGACAGACAGAGGAGAAGAAGAAATCAAAATTGTGATCTTTGAAATATTAAGCAGCTGGTAAGTGACAAACCGAAAGGTTTGCTAAATAAAGGCAGCGAGAGTTTAGCAAAAAAAACATTTGCAGAGTTTGCTCGCTTAATTTCCTTCTCATCTCACGGTTTATTCTTGGGGTGAATGAAGTTATCCTACCTCTGTGCTGGAGCCCTGGGTTTGTCTTTATATAGAAGGTGATGGCAGAGAGGTACACAGGTAATAAACATGGACACGACAAGGCTCCAGGATTGATGGCTGTCTGGTTTACCAAAGGACAGTGGCATTGCCAGGACTTTCCTCCCTGTTTTAGAGAGTTCTTATTCAGATCCACCTGTGAACCATCACCTCAATTAACCTTGTTACACAAGTACTGACATGTGAGCTGCTTAACAGCCACAGACACCCCCCCCCCCCCACACACACACACACCACCCCCCCCACACACACACACACCACCCCCCCACACCCCCCCCCCCCCCCCCCCCCCACACACACACCACCCCCCCCACACACACACACCTGGGTATTATTATATACACCCCGCTCCTGAATTCTTACTATCAAGGATTTCGCCTTTCCGACGTTTCCCAAGATGCGATGGTTTGTGAGAATGGTTGTTTTTAACGCGTGTGAGAAACACAAGAAATTATATATTAACAGACGTGAAGACACACACATAGATATCTACACACACAGAAACACATATAGCTATAGACACACACACACAATAACACACACACACATAAATACATACACACAACAACAACATTGCACTTATATAGCGCCTTTTACGTCGGGAGGACGTCCCAAAGCGCTGAACATACACACACAGGAACACTCACACACACAGACACAGAAACACACACACAGGAACACTCACACACACAGAAACACACACACACAAACACTCACACAGGAACACTCACACACAAACACACACACAGGAACACACACACAGACACAGAAACACACACACAGGAACACTCACACACAGAAACACACACACAGGAACACACACACACACAGACACAGAAACACACACACAGGAACACTCACACACACACACACACAGAAACACACACACACACACACACAGAAACACACACACAGGAACACTCACACACAAACACACACGCAGGAACACTCACACACACACACACACAGAAACACACACTCACACACAAACACACACAGAAACACACACACAGGAACACTCACACACACACAGTAACACACACGCACATAAACACACTCAGGAACACTCGCACACAGAAACACACACACACATGAACACTCACACACACACACACAGAAACACACACACAGGAACACTCACACACACACAGAAACACACACACACATAAGCACACTCAGGAACACTCACACACACAGAAACACACCCACACAGAAACACACACACACACACAGGAACACTCACACGGGAACATTCACACACACACACAGAACACCATATATCAAATACTTCATGTGACATGATCTCAAAAAAAATGTTATGACATAATTTACAGGCGGGTTAGATTAGTTTTCTTTTACTATTCTGGTATAAACTGGGGGAAGTCAGGGAGCTTTGATTTGCTTTGCTGCCAGTCAATGAAAAAATTGTCGTTTTCATAATTATTCCTAGAGAATAAGAGAATTCCCCAGTGTGAGGTTTGACATCACACTCCACACCACAGCTTGAAGAAAAAAAAGACCCAATTATTTTTCTGTGTGAAAGCCTGTGAGAGAGAGAGAGAGGGTGGACATTGACAAGTGTTCTCATGGCTTTTACACACTTACACCCCCCCCCCAAAAAAAAAAAAACACTGGTAACTTGCAAAATGTAATCCAACTCACCAGGTCTGCAGTGAGTTCCATTCTCAAACAAGGAGTGGAAACATTTTCCCAAACACTTACCATGGTTATAAATCACTTTTACTCTGGAAAAATAGAAAGGGACACAACTTTATATAATTTATATAATTCCCCCTTTAAAGGTTCACACACACACACACACACACACACACACAAAAGCAGCTACGAAGCCACAGATAGATTTGAGAAATCTGCAATATGTCCAGACTAATAAAGGTAAATCCACAACCCATCCTCTTTTTTTGTAATATTCTTTCCCACATTGGGGGGGGAAAAAAACACCCATAATATTTGTTCTTATTAAGAAAGAGACAAGCTTATGAAGACCAATGCAAGGATTATTATTATTATTATTATTGTGGTTGTCTCTTTTTACAGTAGCAAATCCGGTCAAAATTCTCTCCCTCAGAACTTTGATCGATCAATATTTTACCATTAATCTAATATATTCCTTGCATTTTGATATAGTGGCTTCTCACATCTTATCAATGTCTCAAAGCGCTTCACAGAATACACTGTCAAGTGAATTTGACTGTATATTTGTGAGAGAAACGCAGCAGCCAATTGTACACAACAGCGTCCCCACAAACAGTCCTGGGTTGAAAATGACCAATTTTTATTATTGTGATTTTTTTTGACGATTGTTAGGCGTGTGTGTGGAGTAAGGAAACTTGCCCAAGGTTTCACCCTGACCTGCCTGGATTCCAACACACGTCTCACGTTTGTAAGGCCAGTGCTCTAATCACTGAGCAACAGGAGCTCCATTAATAATCTAGATTTACATAACTATTTTATCACATACACACAAACAAACATGGTTCCTTTGTTTTCTGTAACCCGCAAAAAGCCCAAAGTAATAATATACATTATTACACCAAATCAAATAGTTTACAAACTTTGGGTCAGGTGTTCTAGGCACATCAGGTAAATGCATTCCCATGGTTGTGTACAGTGCTGCCAGTCACTCACTCACCAACCAAGGATACAGTCTACATAAAAAACATTTGTGTGCTCGGTTTCTGGAAGAAATCGACCCTTAAATTAGTGATTAATTACATACTTACTCTCAATAATAATCCTTGCATTCGATTATCACGTCTTCAAATTATCTCACAGCGCTTCATATTATACTGTAAAGTGAATTGACTGTATATTTTGTTGGCGAAACGCGGCAGCCAATTGCGCACAGGGGCGTCCCCACAAACAGCTGTGGATCGAGTGACCAAATTCTTCTTATTTTTTGAAGGGATTATTATTCAGAGGATGGTTTTTGAACCCGATTACACATTTGCCAATGAATTCACTAAGAACTTGGAACATTTTCCTTTGATTGAAAACTCATGGTAAAGGAAGGACAAGATAATTTAGGATTTATCTCTACTTTTTCTGGGCTGTACTTCAACCACACGTGTCACCATTTTTTTTAATTTTCTTTCCAGGTTAGAGCAGTAAACCTCTTGTGAATCAGAACAAGTAGTTGTATGTAAATTATTACAGAATACAGCACGTTGGGGAAATTTCATCTTTAAACACAGCATAAAGATACGTTTAAAATTGCCTTTCCTGAGAAAATAACACAAGCTGAATGCCTTGGGACGTCCTCTTGATGTGAAAGGCGTTATATAAACACAATTTGTTGTTGTTGTGGTGATGGTAACATCCAACACAGCGTTTGGAAACTTGGGTTTAAAACCTACACTAATAATTTTTTTTCCTAAACGGTTCGATTGTGACACTTTTAAAGCCGCGGTGCAGTTGTGGGTGGAATGCATTACTGCAACAAATGTTTTTTTTATTAAAAAAACACAATCTTTTTTTAAAAGTGTGCGCAATTGTTTAAATCTCGAATTAGTGGGCTAATGTACCTTGATATTGGCTGCGCCAAGCGGTTGGTGGAGGAGAAATTACATTCTTCACAGACGAGATTCTAGTTTGACCTCAGCATCTGCCAGATTCACAGCTCTGACCCTCCAGGTGTTTGGCATGTGATGCCTTCGCCGAGCTGAGCGACTCTTAATAAACAATGAAGGTTCCTCAGCAACGTACTGTATAACTAACCACATTTAGGTACATTTGGCTGAATGTAAAGTGCTGAAAATCACCCACCCTGCAAATACACGTGTGTATATATTGTATTACACCAGGAGGAAGGTAAGAATTCGCTCAGCAAAAAGCTCAAGTTCTATCCAGTTCACCTTCCACCATCCAAACAAGCAAGCAAGCACGCACGCAGTCAGTCAGTCGCTTGACGTTGTGTCCCAAACTATATACCTGTATCTATTTCTAGATACTATTTTCTAACAGGAATCTATCTTATTTGTTCTTGAAAGAATCGAACACTTTTCGCTTCCCTGAGTGAGCTCTGAAACACGTCCTTGTCAACCAAACGCTCGCAAACAGTTATTATTAAAGTAGAAAGAAACGGGGGGAAATAACGCTTTCAAAATGTTTGAATTTTTATTGATGAATTGAAATCTAACAATGGAAGGTTTTACCAACAAAATCTTGACTTTCGCCAAAAATCAAAACGAAACAAACCCCCTTCCCCACCCCCGATTAGGGTAAAATCTCAAGACCTCAAGACAATACAAATACAAGCCAGAAATAATGTGCTTCTCATCAGCCCTGAGCAACCAATCTAACAGTAGCCAGGAGGACGAGGCGTTGACTGTACAGTGTCACTCCCAACTCAGGTTACAGTAGGCGAGTTTCTCCCACTCCCACATGTGGGAGGTTTATTTGTCTTCAGCAGCCTCCACCTCCCTCACATGCCACCCAATGACTAGAAACGATGCAGCTCAACAAGGAAACACGACATAGAGTGTATTATTTTACAGTATAGACGCTTTATTATTTAAACACCACAGTGTCCAACATGGCTGCTAAACACTGCACAATATTCGAAGTCATCACCACATCCACGTGCTCTTCCAAATGGCGTTTGGGATCCTGTAAACACACAAACAGACACACACACGACCATTAATCAACATTCACCTTCCTGATAGGCAGAGGTCTTAAAAAATGTGCTTTTAATAATAATCCTGGCATTTGATACAGCGCCTTATCACGTCTTCTAGCCTATATCTCAAAGCGCTTCACAGAATATAGGGTTAAATTCACTTTAGGGTTAGTGAATTGACTGTATATATTTGTGGGAGAAACACGGCAGCCAATTGCGCACAGCAGCGTCCCCCACAAATAGTTGTGGATTGAGTGACCAAACTGTTATTGTTTTTCTTTGGAGGGATTATTATCAGGCCTGTGGTGTAAGAAAACTTGTGCAAGGTTTCATCCTGCAGGGAAGTCAAACCCAGGTCTCTTGAATAATAATATTAGATTCAAGAACCTTATCACACCCTCCAGACGTCCTGGGAAGAAGTTTGCAATCTATTCGATCGCTGTGTGGGTTGGAGATGGTATGATGCATTCCTGCAGCCCCCAGACCTGCTGAGGACTGCACCACACATCTGTACCTCCCCTTCAACCATCTGTTAACTCTTTATGTAAAGAGAATAAAGTGTTGGTGCACTAGATTACACCGACAACCAACCACCCAAACTCACCTGTTTCCCAACATTTTTAATTGCCAGCTGTTCCGGAGTCATCTTATCCTCTTCCTCCACAGCCTGTTAAGAAACACAATCACATAGACTGAGGTTAACACCAATCTCTGGCTGGCGCACCGTATATTATACTATCACTGGTAAGAGTGTGAAGCATCACTAATTCAGTAATGGTTAAACAATACCTTGTTGTAGTTTTTGGCCAATTCCAACATCTCTTTCACCACGGTTTCATTAAGTTTACAATGTTCACTGTAGTCCTGAAGAGTCAGGCCTTCCATCCAACTCTTTTTGTGCAAGTTCAACAACATCTGGCACAAACAAAACATACACACAAGTCAAGTAAGTTTGGAGTTTATAAACCAACAGGAGGAAACACTACATAAGAAAAGGAGTTGGGCAGTCAACACTTTAGGATCTTTTAATCCTACACATCATTTACTGGGATCAGAATCTTGAAAATAAATTGACTATAACAGAGTAATTTCCCCTTGTCTGATATCAGCTTTAGTTCCAGTTTACGCAGACGATAATATATTATTATTATATTTACAATATTCTTATTGTCAAGTGGTCTCTTTCATAAATACAATACTATAAATCGATACTGTTCCTTTTGTGAATCCAAGATTCTGTATTCCAAACAGGATGAAATAGATTATAGATAGATTAACCTTCAGTTTCGTCATCAATTAACATTTGACAATCAAGCTTGGCTTACTGACGGTGCAATATATTTTTTGCCTTGCAGGGCCTCTGTTGGAAGAGTGAGAAATCTAAAATAACAACCAAAACTCAACAAAAGATAACGTACCTTTTGCTCGAGTTCGTTTTTCCGGTAGTTGATGGTGATCGAGTAGTAATGTCGATTTAATCCATGAATCAGGGCCTGAAAAAACAGGATACAAGTGAACAGTTAATCATGGAGACGTCCCAGCACTAAGCTAACCCATATAGACTAGCGTTTGCAAAACCTACAGCAAAGTAGACGTGGTAACAATCCGATACACATGTATCATGTCAATAACATTTAGTGCATTTGTCTTTAGTGCAATCTAGCATTGCCACGGTCAAACTGCTCTCAATCAGGAATTTACAAACAAAACTGGTTACACAGCATGGATCAGTATAACCCCTTCTCAACACCCTCTGATACTGAGGTCTACCAGACATCACAATAACACTAGGTGAGGTGATAAGGCGTTATGTCACATGCAGGGATTATTATTATAAATTAATAATCCAAAGGTTTGTATCCAAGGGTTTGCTTTCCTTAAATATTCAAAATATTCAAAGGAGTCTTTGAAGCAAATTGAAATAGAAAGTTTGCTTAGAAATCCATCACTCTAGCGCAATTATATATATTTTATCAAATATATATAATTGCGCTAGAGTGATGGATATAATATAATACAGTAAAAGTCCGTTTATCCGGCACCCTCGGGACCTGGCCAATGCGCCTGCCGGATATTCAGCCGAAAATGCAACCAAACAAAAGATTTCAATGCATTTTTCCGGATAAATTCCGGTTAATTGAATGCCGACTTTTTTTTGCGATGCCGGTTAAACGGAAGTTGTGGTTGATTGGGTGCCGGATAAACAGGCTTTTACTGTATATATAAAAAATGTGTGTTTTAGCAAATGGCAAAACAGCTATATTTGCATATGACTGCAGTTATTTGTCTGTGACATGTTTCCAGCAGGAATGACAGGGATTGGTGTGACAAAATTAACAAGAGCTGTCGTTAGAGCCTAGACTGAAAGGGTCAGAGAACTATTCTCCACATGTATAGACTTGCGCCCAGGCAAAGCTCCCAGCATCTCTCCTGCTCATTATCTTTACTTTCAATTTGAATAAAAGTCCAAGTTAAACATTACGGGTACTTTCCCACAGATCATCCTCATCCATAATCACAGCTCCTCTCCCACACACTGCCCCCCAACCATGACCTCCTCTCACCCCAGCCTACCAACACCCTGGAGCTCTCTCTCGCAGTCTCTCTGCCTTCTCACCTTGACAATTTACCTGAAGGCTCATCTCTTACACCCCATCTTTAGTCATGTTTCCCCTCCGTCCCTCCAACCGTATCCCACCCCTGGCTCCCAGACCCTTGTGTGAAGAGCTTTGATACATCCTTCCGATGTGAAAGATGCTGTATGTATAATGGTAACTTGTTAAGACACCTATTGCCAGGCTAGTTTAGTGCTGGATTTCCTGACCTTACCTGGATGGATGGCTTGTTGAGATGACCAAGGTTTGAGGTTGTTTGCCTTGGCTCGTGTCCCAGTACCATCATATTGGCATTAATCAGTCTAAAGGCATCAATAACAACCTGGGGGAAAGACAAGACAAATATAGTCATTCCATTTCAGTAGCACCTTGATGTCACATCTGGCTTTGGCTCCCATCCAGACAAAGACTTTAATAAAGAACCAAACAGAAGGAATTTCCCGCTGATTGTGCCACCGCCACCACCACTTTATACCTTGTAATGTAAGGTGACATCAATTAAACACATCATTTGTATGCAACATCAGGAGGGGAAATATACAGATACAACAAGAGTTTGCTCACTTTACTGCCTAATTATTCATCAAATTATTAAAGTATCCAGATTGTCAGAAGCATAATGGGATATAATAAAGAGCATAACACAATTGAGTGCAGTAACTCATGCTGTCATGCTACGACTGAGAGGTCAGTTGTCCTTGCGTTCGTTTACTAACCAGATCTCATCTAATCAATATGAATGACAGGGAGCGAAGCAGACTGAAAGTGAGCACAGGATGAGGGGATTCTATGTACAGCCCAGCCCTGTCACATCAACAACACGATCATAATACTCGAAATGACAAGAAAATTATAGCCAGCATGGAACTCCCCCTTGCATTCTACTGCAGTCATATGCCTCTGCCTACTCTGAGCAAATAAAGAGTCTGTCTCCTGTCTCATTGATTAAGACGACCCTTATCAGTGTCACATCCAGGACAACAACACACGCACAAACCATAGCCAAGGTCACCTGTCATTGATGTCAGGTTAATTCTTTATACCTAGCTAGCTTTGCATTACCAATAAAATATTTACCCAGATACATTTACAGTATCAAGACAAGAAATAATAAAACACTCCATCACTTGCAAACGGCACCAAGAATCCACAATGTGATATGATATTATATTCCAAATCCTTTATTTGAACGGTAAAGAGTATTTAGTAATCTGAGATAGAAACAAAACGTAGATCTGACTTAATGTTGCACAAGACAACAGGCACTTTACATGATCAAAACTGCTCTAACCCACCTCCGTACAAATCACACCCTAAGCCCTCCACAGGACTTCTCCCTCTGGTGACATTGAGAGCAATCTTTTTTCCAGCTCAAGATTTCCAGTGTCAAAGTAAATCATCCTTTCAGTGTGGAAGAGGGAACACCGCAAGCCCAGAGAGAGAGGCCACGGACAATCACTGTGGTCATTAAACCCTTATTAGCTCAGGTTTTTCCCGAGTTACGCAGACTCATTATCCCAGGAGAATCCACTTTCCTTTCTCCCAAACCACACAAAAAGCTTTCCTGCGACCTGTAATCTCACAATAAAGCTAATAGCCAAATAGTACAATCAGATTATTTACCCTCAGCCTGATCACTGCCAATCTGGAACATATAATATTTTAAATAAAAATTTGTTAAATGGCATTAGGAAAGTAGAAAAGTGAAGGTGTACTGTAATGATAATAATAATTCTTGCAGTTGATTTAGCGCCTTAACACGTCTTTGAGACGTCTCAAAGCGTTTCACACAATATCCTGTAAAGTGAATTGACTGTAGATTTTGTGGGTGAAGCGTGGGAGCCAATTGCGCACAGCAGCGCTCCCCAAACAGTCGTGGATTGAGTGGCCAAATTATTACTAATTTACTTTTGTAGATTAATCAATGAAATTTACAAACAGCTGACCAATATTTCTAACTTTTCCAACATTTATTACCTTCCGCTATATACTCTGTACATAAGTATCGCTATCCAGTATTATATTTTGTTTTATTTTGAAGCTTGTAAAACATTAAATAATTCAGGCAATTTTCAGGATGATTTTGTTGTGTCCCCTGCTTCTCCTTTCCAGAGTCTGAGTGAAAAATAATGGAATGCTTTCCCATTGAGTTGTAAGCTGTTGTGTGGAGTGCTCATGTCAAAGATATCCATTGTAAAAGATAATGCAAATATTAGTTCTGGTTCAAATGCATTCAAAGCGCAGTTTGACTTTTTTTTAAAAAAAACTTGATGCTGAAAAAGAACTGGTTCGCTCTTTACTGTGGATGGAAAATGTTAATCTAAATTAATGTAAAATACAAGCATTTGATACCCCATTAGTTTAGCCAATTTTCTAGCCTCCTGTTGAAGCAGTATTACTTGGGAGTGTGTTTACAGGTGTCCCCTCCAGTATCTGGTGTGAGGTCAGACAGGCAGTGCCAGTCAGGAAGCTGGAAAGGGTTTAAAACTGACCCAAGTTTCCATCTGAATTCTCCCTCCCTCCCTCAACACTGTGTCTGTCTGCCTTTCTGGGCTGTGAACTTGAACTTTCTGACTCAAAGATAAGAGTGCTATCAACTGAGCTAGGCTGGCGCTCGACACACAGGCAGTCACTTCAGCAGTGTCTGGCCAATTCACACTTCATTATACTGTAGCCCCTGAGATACTGAACTCAGGCGATGTCTCAAAGTGCTTCACAGGATATACTGGAACGAGGTATGATTTGCATTTTGTGGGTGAGATAAGATGGAGGAAGTACATTATTTCAAAATTACAAAAACCTTTAGAAAGTACAAAATAAGCCACTTTTTACATCATCACATTGACCAGAAGCCTATACATTTCCCCCAATGTACAATAGGCATATCAGGTATTATTATTATTAGTATCAGTCAAGCAGCTGACTGCAGCTCAGGGCTACCCCACTGCCTCACCCACCCCTTAATTTGCTTCTACCCTTGGAATAAATAGGGAAAACAAATAGAGATACAAATAATATCACTAAAAAGTCTGCCAATATAAAAGATCTTTTATCAGTCGAAAGCGTGGAGTTTATCAGAGATTTATAGCTGGTAATGTTGAGGCAGCTGAGCGAGCAGCTATTTTTCACACTATTGCTTAACCAGTTCACCCTTTAAAACCTCATTGTGTGAAAACCCCCCACCATATTTAACAAGCATCCAAGGCCTTAAAGAGGCGATTTCATTGGCAGGATTATATCTCTGAAAATACTGTACTGTGAAGAATTCTGATTAATGCAACCATCTATTTCTCCTTTGTTCTTCTATATCTAAATGACTGATAGTGGTAACACAATATTATTTATAAATTATAATAAAGAAATACTACTATAATCTTGATTTGTCATCAATATTTTCTCCAGGTGATCAAATTTACCAAATTAGGAAACCCTGATGCATTACGTTAGATTACAGTAAATACATATTGTTTAGATGAAATAAGCCATTCAATAAAAAAAATTAGTAGCTTTAATTTATAATAATAATACTTGCATTACCTACTTACTGCGAGGTAAACAGAGGCAAGTGGAATAAGGAAACTTGCCTAATGTTTCGACTTGCCCAGGAATTAAACCCAGGTCTTCTCGCTTGTGAAGTCAGTGCTCTAACCACTAAGTTACAGGATTCCACGATCTGTTACGATCCTAGCTTTAGCCAAATCCTATCAAAATATATTCTGTGTAACAATTGCTGGAGAAATCAATGGGAAGTGTGAGACCTGAATTAACATCAACTGAAATAGCTACTTGACTGAGAGGCGGATTAATGACTATATCTAATGATGTTAAAACTCAGTCCCGTCACACTGTCAGCCTGAGTGAATGTCAGCTTTCCCATGAGATCATCAATATCCGCCAAATTTGGGGGTTCACAGGACAGAAATTTGATAGAACAAACACCTTATCAGGTCTTCGTGACGTCTCAAAGCCCTTCACACAATATATTCTAGCGGGGTTGTTTTCTAGTAGAAAGCCGTTCGCATCATATAAGTCAACCACTTCAAGAATCACCATCGTGAAACTGTTCCTACCACACGTCCAAAGATTTTGTTCCATTTTTAACACAAAAATATAAGTGTTAAAATTGTAGCAAGCATTGTCCAATTGTAATTCTCCAGTGCGATTTTCCTATTACAGCCACCAATAGTATGGCTTCTCAATTTCATGCAGGACATGGGATTATGTAAGTCCCTATATAGAGCTTTTCACGACTTCTAGACGTCTCAAAGCACTTTACAGAATATACTGTAAAGTGAATATAATGTATACAGATATATATATCTATATTATATATATGTGGGTGAAACATGGCAGCCAATTGCGCACAGCAGTGTCCATGACAAACAGTTGTGGATTGAAATGACTGATTTTATTCAGGGATCATTGGCCAGAACACTAGGAAACACACTTTCTCTTCTTGAAAATGGGATCTTTAATGTCCATCGAACAGACAAACTGGATCTTGGTTTAACTTCTGATCGGAAAAACAGCATCTCCAACACTGTACCCCCCTCTCCTCCCCCAACAGCACTGTACTGGAGCGTTAGCCTAGACGGCCGAGTGAATTCAAAGTCCTGACAAGGGGCTGCAACCCACAATCTTCTGACTGAAAGGTGAGAGGGCTATCACTGAGCCAGGCAGACACACACACATACACACACACATACATACAATACAACAGGAACGTAAATAATTCCCCCCACCAAAAAAGCAGCATCTAGATAAAACATGACCTATTGCTGTATATATTTGGCAATACCGTATTACTATTCAAATAATACAAATAATTGAACTGAAAAGGTTTGACTCTAATTTCATTTTTCATTGAATCCATATTCCCAGTCTTGCATCTTCACAGCAGTTTATTCACTTCAGATGGTCGGGGGTAGAAGCACTGTGTTAATGCAAATTGACCAAATCACTATAGCAACTCCTTCCAGTCAAGTAGCACATTAACAAGCAGCTACCTGGAATTAGATCTAAATAAACACAACACAAATCACAAGACCTTCTAGATTACCAGTTTCGGAAGAATATGTTGTAATTACTTTTTGGGTGGGGAAAGAACAATCGAGTTCCTCCCTGAACAATCATTGCCCTTAAGTAGGACATATTAATATAACAGACTCATTAATGCCCAGCACACTAATGAGCATACGTTAGGTCAGGTGTTAATTATACTGCAGTCAACTCAGAAATGGTTCTAGTGGAACTCGCTTTCACTATTAACAAGCCACCAAAAGGCTTTCTCTGTGGTTTGATGGGCATCCGAATGTAAACAGCAAGTACAGTACATTACATTTCACTGTATCTGCACAATTTGCTACACCTTATCACATCTTTGAGACGTTTCAAATCGCTTTACAAAATATACTGTAAAATGAATTGACTGTACAGTTTGTGAGCAAAACACAGCAGCCAATTGTGCACAGCAGTATCTCACAAACAGTCGTGGGTTGAGTAACCACATTTTTTTTTACAAAGGGGATTATTGCACCTTGAAAAGCGATGCAGCATTAGACCAACAACCGATTGGCAAACTAAACACAAAATGGCAGGAGCAGTGAAGTGAGGGCAGAAGTAAACAATAAAAAATAATGCATGTTTGTAATGCGAAGTATGGTATGAAATTCAACTGTGATTGTTCCCTTGTGCATTCAGTTCATAAGATCTCCCAAACATGCAATTATACCACACTATTGTTGTACAAGTGTCATTTTGTTGTTGCTGTTGTTGTTAATAATCCTTTTCTGGAATGAAAACATGATTTGGGAAAATATTTCATGTTTTTGAATAGTGATGCAATTTACGTTTAAACATTTCAATGATTGAAATGCATAAGGAATAGGTTATATAACACACACACAAAATGTATCATGCGTGTATCAGGTCAGCTTGCATTTATAATGATATGTGGCTTGAAAACTAGGCTCCTGAATGAAAATGGCCCAAATCAATTAGTATTTAGTTCAGCACGTTTAATTGCCGTGAACTATACAAAGATTCCAAAGTGGTGATCTAAAAACTTCTGTTCTCAGTGATAACAATTTAAACATTTACTTTCATATTATTTTACAAACAAAACTCAAACAATTTCATACAGTGTTTGCTTTTACAATGCCCAAACCAGGGTATTGTTTGATTGTTTAAACCAAAAGTAAAAAAAAAGGTTTGATTCTTATTTGTGTGAAATTAAATTTAAAATATTGTCAATGACTTATTTTTGCAACACAGTGCGTTGTGTTGAAGCAATTCCGTTACCTCAAGGATGTCGATAAGAATAACATCACACACAAGTATCATAATCAATTACATCCAAAGTTGGACTGTTTATTTTTGGATGATGGAAAGGCAAGTGACAAATTAACACTGAAGATTATTTCAACTATACAAGCTAAAAATCAAGCTGGGTTTTGACTTTCACTTCTGAACTCCCTGCGGGGACGTGCATCTGATCAACAGCTATGCTAGAAATTAACTTTGATTTGATATGGAATGTTTTACCGTCACAAAATTGTTTCCAGGCACAATAAACTGTGTTATTTTTTATTTAAATAATTATCCAGAGATCAGATCTCAGGCAGCCTGCTCACCACAAAAAACATTTTGCGGTTCTGTTGAGTTTAGGGAGCAACTCGTTCTGCAGTGACCCGAGCAGGCAACAGATATATATATTTTTTTAACGTCTCACATTTGCTAAATTCACGCTAAAGATCGGTGTTTTGTGGAATAAATTGGATTCTTCTTTTGGAGTCCATTCCACACAGCCCGATTTTAATGGCAGCTTTATCTGAGCACAACCCACAGATCAAAACACAAGACTAAGTGGAGGCTGCTGATGCTATTTACATGTGTGATTCCTGCTGTCTTCTTGTTAGTAGCTTTAATATAATGGAAGACCTTGTCTGGATTGTAATTAACACATCTTTATTGCAGAGAGGTTTGGAAGTGATTGCTGTGAATTTTACTGTTCGGAAGATAAACATAATCGCAAACTATTTTCTGTTGTGAAAGAAAATCTATAACTAAGATCAATGGATTGAAATACACCAGATCTCTCCTAACCCCGTCTTGGCAAAACGTGTGCACTCTTCCCGACCTTGCAAATATAATTAGCACGCACCAACATTCTTTACCTATCATCAGGTCTGGATCATTATTACACAAACAAAAGAAAAACATTTCCTTGTCAAACTGTAATTAAAAATTAAAATACAATGATTTGCCAAACGAATATGAAATCTGTACGGTGAGCTTGATGGACAAAATGTAAAAACATTCACTCGCTTTTATAATGATAATCCCTTGCATTTGATATAGCGTCTTTGAGATGTCACAAAGAGCCTCACAGAATATTCTGTAAAGTGAATTGACTGTATGTTTTGTGTGGGTGAAGCGTACAAAACATATTGTGACAATAATACACAGCGGCACTTTCCAAAGTAATAAAATAAAATGGATCTGAAACAAAAGAAACCAAACAAGAGGAAGAAGGCTCTACCGTTCTGGAACCAAACTCTCAAAATCAAACACAACAACTGTGTGAAGCAGCGAGCAGGTGAGAGGTAAACCAGCAAACGGCCAGGCTGCAAATAAAATACTAATGTCCCGTCTCAAATTTATTTTATCACCTGCAACCAACCCGTTATCAACTACTCAAGTTTGTTGCTGCTTTTTCTTTAAAAACCAAGTGAAACGTGTGACCTTGAGGAGTGTGGGCGGGTAGGTTCTGTGACCATTTGGTTATTTATGCTGCGATGCACTGTCAGGCATCCACAAGTGAACATCATCAGCCTCTGCCCCTGGTCTGCCCACAGCATAAAAAATTCAGATAAATCTTACTTTTTATGCCATTTCTGATGAAAAGCACACAGAAACGAAACTGACTTATGCCAAATGAATATCACTGAATCACTCCGATTGTGAGCTTGGAGTTTGAAACAGTGAAATTATTTATAAAACATCAATTTCAGCTTAGGAAAAGAGATTCCTGAGAGTGTGTGCATTTTCTTGTTTCTCTCCTTGGAGACTGCTTGGCTTCTTGTCCCCATTACCGTTAACTTTAACAGGGAGACAATTCCTCTGGATTCACTATTTAGTCCAGTATTTACTGTGGAAAAGTTAAAATATAGTTTCTAGCTTTCAGTAAGTGAAACCACATCACCAGTGCGTCCTATTAAACTGTAAACTATAACTAACTTTCAATCCCACGAGATGAAATAATACAATTATAATCCTTATTGATCAGTGTCTTATCGCATCTTCGAGACGTCTCAAACGCATCACAGGATATACTGTGAGCAGCAAGTGACAAAAATGAAGAAACTTAATACAGTAAAAGCCTGTTTATCTGGCACCCTCAGGCCTGGCCAATGCCAGTTAAAGCGCCTGCCGGATATTCGACCGAAAACGCAAAAAAAAATGTAAATTCCGGTTAATTGAATGCAGACCTTTTCTTTGCGATGCCGGTTATACGGAAGTTACGGTTGATCGGGTGCCAGATAAACGGGCTTTTACTGTAAATATAGTGACCCAAACATGTTAGCATCTCTGGATTATACATGACTGAAAATATTCCTATTCTTGTTAAGATTTTCCTCGTTACCATTTAAAAAATATTGTAACCAACAGATTAAAATTAAACCGTAAAGGTTTAGTGCTCTGCTGTTTCTGTTAAGATTACGGATTAGGGATTTTAGCGCCCAGGGACTCCTCCCGATGTGAAAGGCGCTCTATAAATGTAATTGTATTGTTGTTATTGTTGTAGGGTAAGTGTGAAGCGGGATGATTTCTTCAGAAGAATCACATTGCAGTATTCAAATCTAGTGCAATTTAGTTTTGCTGTTGGTGTGAAGATGTACAAAAAGATGGGTGTTCATTCTCACAAAATCTATTTTGTGGCTTGTTGGGTTCAGGGGGTTGAATATGGTTTGCACAATAAATATTTGGGGTTTTGAAAGCTATAAATCAGTTACAAAATCATAGGTGACTGAAGACAGCAGATAGATGTCTCCCCTTAGCAAACCAGGGGGGGCATCTATCACCCAACTGGCTCACAGCATGGGGGGGGGGGGGCAGTTGTGAAGCTATCGGAGTGAGGTGTATATTTGTAGAGTCCTGCAGCTCAGTGGGTTAGAGCACTCACCTTGCAAGCGTGAGACCTGTGTTCGAATCCAGGCAGGTCAGGGCAAAACCTTGGGCAAGTTTCTTTACTCCACATGCCTAATAATAATCCCCCCCCAAAGAAATAATAAAATTGGTCATTTCAATCCACAACTGTTTGTGGGGACGCTACTGTGTGCAATTGGCTGCCACGTTTCGTTTGCAAATATACAGTCAATTCATTTTATAGTATATTCTGTAAAGTGCTTTGAGACGTCTAGAATATGTGAAAAGTGTTATATCAAATGGACGGATTATTGTTATTTGAGTGTGCCAATCAAGAAACATACACTGTATTTATTACCAATGTGGATTTGACAATGGATTCGAAGACACGGTAAAACAAGACATCACTTTTCATCACTTTTCTCTTGTACAACTAATAGCATAGACACTTCCTTCCTTGCTGTGGGAAGTTAGCAAAAGCAGAATTATAGTGATGGCTTCATTTCACTCTCTCTGGGAAAAGTTTGAAGCCAAGCAGACATTTCTGCATGTATCCACAGTCTCGATAATCAAACAAACACCAAGAACACAGTGCACAGGCCACTGGCTAGATGTGTGTGACAGCAGCCTCTGGAATGTAGTGTCACATTGACTGCTCCTGTCAATCTGACTGCAGTTTCTGGGGTTCCAGGTAAATATCACCTGGAGCGGACGGACACAGAGCTTCCATCTTCACTGGCCGGGTATCACAGTAATAAAGATATTTTGATTAACTTATTCTAGTTTATTAATCGCAAACAACTTGCACATAAATGCTTCAGATATTTTCATTAAAAATGATTCTGTCATGTCATGTTCCTGATTTTTCCATATTGGCGATTTAATCTAAAGCATCCCAATAGTTTTATTTTCCTATAATAATCTAACTTGAACCCTTCAACTAACCATTTGATTGATTCCCTCCTCCTGACTCCCATTGTCTATCTCAAACAGTGGGTCTAACCAACTAAACCAGCTCAAAATGTTCCAATCCAGAAAATGTAACATGAACAGTTACACTCAGCCAACTTTCATCACATTTTTTGCATATTAAATAATAATAATAATACTTGCATTTTATATCATGTCTTCAAGACAGCTCAAAGCGCTTCATGGAATAAACTGTAAAGTAAATTGACTGTATATTTAGTGGACAAATATTATAACTGGAAGAGAGTTGTCATGCGAGTTTATTCATCAGCAGCTGACGGAGATAGTATTCAGCTTCAGCTGAATTAAAATCTAAATCAGGAACGAGAAGGTTAAAACCAAAACAGCACCTCTGAATGCAGAATATCTCATCACCGAGAATTTTTCTAAACGCATGGATTCATTTCAGTACAGGGATCTGGTCCCACAGGAGGAGACTGCTGTCTGCTGTTTGGGTGGTAACTGTACAACATCTCGTATATGTCACTTCATAAACAAGAAAATGGGAACTCGGAATCAAACTGATTCAGGGCTGGCGATACTGAATTCAAATTAACACCTCAAACAAAACAGCAAGTCACAGAAATGAGCAAAGGAACAGATCACTGTTTTGCTGCCGTCATAAAAATCACGATAGAGAAATGAGCATTAGTGAATCATTTTTATAGAAGGAATATTTACGAATCAGGTGCAACACACACAAGGTGAAAGCTAACAACTCAAAAGGGTCTGGTAGTGTAGCCTGAGTAAGTTTTGGTATCATGCTCTGTGTGTGTCTAAAACAGGGCAGATTATGTACGTGTAAAGCAGACAGGGCTATTTCAAAAGGACAGTGACTATTCAACATATTGTAGCTCAGGTTTACCAAACGCAAACAGATGTTGTAGATCTCATAGCTGACCAACAGCTAATCATTAGCCTGATCACAGCATTAAGGCAGCAAGTAATTCTTGCTGTTCCTCTTCAGGTCAAGTCACCAATGGAACGCCACAATCAATCAAAAGGGAAAAAATAGCTGAATTTTGAAGGGATGTTCATTCTGCCTGAGTGACAGGAATGGTCTGTAAGTTAACATACCCTAACTCAGTCTCCCTGCAGCACCGCCTGCACATAATTAAACAGCACATTTTTAAATTCACACTGAAAGCCACAAGCACCCGTGTGTGTGTGTGTGTGTGTGTGTGCTCACCGTCCAATTAACCAATCTGAGGGCTAATTGCAATCTGCACAGCTGACTAACCAAATTTTACATAATAACTACAATAGGATCCCACAATCTGAGAGGATTTGCCAGCATCCTGATATATATATTAAAAAATATGTAAAAGTGAATGTAGGTTGTTTCGAGGGAAAAGGAGGAAACAGTGTTTCTCCCAAATAAAAGATAATAACTAAATAAATTACTAGAGAATCACGGATACCCGAATCCCTTATTGAGGATGTATGGTATTAACACGGATAAATTAAGTGTGTTACTTAATTTTACTTTGGGTAAACATTTCTGAAGCACTAGCAATAATTTTCCAACACAGGTATCTGAAAGATCTTTCACTTTGTAAGAAAAAAACCAGATATATTCCAATTCTATTTCAAGTGAAGTTGCAAACTATACACGGTATTTAATGTAGGATTAATGATTATCGTCCCATTATCAAATCTCTCACAGAACGCAATATACACCTCTCTTTCTCAAATACCGAAGTAATGATTTGTCTTTTCAGTTAACGATTTCATTAACTTTATCTGTACATGCTGCAACAAGACATCTCAGTGGTAGATTACGCTAGAGAACCACCCAGTCAATTTCTTTATGTTCTGCACTTTTTATAAAATGCCCTCCCTGCGGTAGAACAAAATCGAATTGCCTCTCACATTTGCAGACAGCTCTGTGAAGGTGATAATAGACCTGTTCCCTGCTGTCATGAGGCAGGAAATAGGAAAATGGCATATGGGGCCAGAAGAGAATAAAAAAGAGAGAAAGGCACCAAACAACAAAACAGCAAAAAAAAACACTACAACAAAGGTGAACAGGAACTCAAGCTGTAACTGTCTCGCTGACAGTCCTAAATGTTCTCAATCACCTACTTCTTCACAAAATAACAGCTTGATTACAGGAAAATATAATTCGATTCACTTTCATTTTTTCCCCCAATAAAATGTAATTCATAAAACTGACTTTTTTAAAATCAGATCCTGTCAGTTGCATGTTCCTATAAAACAAATCTGGGTTATGATTTGGCCCAATACTGGACTGTTCAAATTTTATAAAATTCTAGTTATTTAAGAGGAAATTCATTTAGCATCTCAACCAGTGAAATAGAAGATGTACAGTTATTCCAGCCCTCGAGATCCACTTATTAAATGACTCATTTCATTTCACAAAACTGATCAGTAAACTGTTTAAAATAAAATATAATCTATTAACATTGCTTTGATGTTGTATTAAAATTATTATTTTGTATTTTAAAGTAACAATATCTCTTGCTTGGATTATAATATACAAAGTTTACTCTGAGTTCTGTCTATATAAACAATTCCTTTCTACTAAGCATCACAAGGCTATTCGGCAGAAACCATGTCACCAACAGAAATAAACATTAAATATTTAATGATCACTTCACTGGTAAATATGTCATCTCTTCTTACACACACACACATATATATATATATACGGAGATTTAACCACCTTTAGTAGCGTCACAATTAATGAAGAATTTACCATCAATTTAGCATGTAATCTCGAACAAGCCTTTTATAGTTAGAAGCTGAAGTAATGCCAGATTTTTTTAAAAAATAAACAAATACACAATTCTATTTTTAAGCCTTTTTAAAGGTTTAAACTAGCACGAAAACTGAAAAGTAACAACATCTTCCATTTTAGTTCATTCAGGAATCGCCAAAAAATGAATGCGCAGTCCTACTCAGCTCTAGAATTCAATTTTAAATATTTAATCGATCAAATCACCTATTACCATCCTTTCCAGCAACACGACATGGAGGAACAAGTGCGGGGTAATGAAATTCCTACGTACATTTGCGGTACTCAAAGGGTGAATCTAAATCACGTGCGAGTTTGAGGAACACGAGAGATTCAATGTCAAACAGGTTACACATTTAATAAGAATGATGAATCGTACCTTCCCCTTTACACTCTGTATAGGATCCACCACAACAGCGACAGCTCGTTCCGACAGCGCTTCAAAACTCTGCTGAGTGTTGATATCAACTCCTGAAAGCCAGCATCCAAAGCCAGGGTGACTGTGGTACCAGCCAACAACCATTTCAGGCCTAAAAACAAAACATTTTCAAAGTGTCTGGGTGTGTGTGTGTTTTATATACTGTATACAAAAAATAATAAACAAATAAATAAATAAAGAGGCAGCGGCATTCTCATTTAAACAAGGAACCAGAACAATACAAACGCGGCTCAGTCCTAGCCTCCCCGGCCGCACGGAGACCCAGCAAGGTATGAAAAACGGGAAGTCATTCAGCATAGATTCATGTAAGTGTGGATATGCAGAAAGCGTGACAAAGGAGTGCTATCATTAAAAGGATGTGCATTAGCAGTGGTAGATTGTGCTTTCAATGTTTCACCCTGTTACCACACCTTCCCCGAGCCAGTTTTTACCCTTTCAGCACTCGAGAGTAAATATCCACCCTTCAAATATCAATTAAAGCTGCAGTGGGACCAGGAACTCAGTCAAGAAGCAATTTGCACCGTTCGCTAGTGCTGCTGAGCCTTTTGTTAACATTAATTTTTAAGCTTTTTTCACAGTGACGGCATTTGAACAAGCGTAAGACAACTGTTGATGGGTATCATATCAAACTGCAAAGAAATAACAAAATAACACAGCAACGCGGGTTAAGATTTTTTAAACAGTTTGGAGCATTTTACAGAATAGTTGTGATGAAAATACAATTACATTTATTGAAGAGGGTTAGAAAAGTTGTTTGTATTAACAATACTGAGCTCTGGAGAGCCCCTGGCTTTGATGCTGTAGATATATGTAATGTCCTACCTGCCTGTCTGCTTCAACATGTCCAACATTTTGGCCTGAAAAACAGGATCCACCGCCTCAACACTGACACCCTGTGAAAAGAAAAGAATCAAGACACTCGACCCTCAAAATATATAGCTTCAAAGGAGAGTTTGCGCCCAATAATCACCAACAGATAATACGGAATGGATATCTCCTCTTAGGGTTATTTTGCGTTCCAAAGCGAATAGTGCCCGTTACTTACTGTGCCTGACTGCGGCATCGCAAACACATCAATGACCCGGACAGTGTAGTCGTCCACAAATTCACCCAACATAAGGCCCATCACCTCCATAGGCACCCCAGCCCGTCCATGTTTCAGCATCTACCTCAACAAGACAAACCATTTGAGATGTCACTAAGATGTGAAAAGCACTTTATCAAATGCAAAGGTTATTATTATTATTAAACCCAAATACATTTTCTATTAGTCTCACTCCAGACACGAGCTCTATATATATACACAAGTATACATATATACTGTGCGAATGCTATCGTTCCTTAATGCATCCTCACATTTCAAAGACATTTGGCTTTTCCTTACGTTTCGCACATAGGGTTTCGCTCCTCTGTCATTTAAGACGTTCGTCACTACCGTTTCCCAGAAGGTCAAAGAAGATACTCTAGGTTTTAAACCGATTTAGCACAGAGAACATAAAATATCTCTCAATATTATAACTGAAGGCACAAATAAAATGAAAATGTGTACCAAGACATGGTCTCTCTGTCATGGTATTCTCAAATGGGCTACAGGATATCCTGTGCCCAAATCATATCTGATGTTATGAAAGAAGCATTAAACATCCACTCTCACCTTCAATAGAGCCAGTGAGGATATGTAGACTTGTTCTGCTGTATCTACTGCTGGGGCATCAGTTGGTGGGCCCTGAAATATATCAATGGATATTAATGGCAAGGTTTCCAAGTGTGTATTAATTTTATTTGGAAGCTGTATATCACGTTTTCCGAGTTATCTGCTCAGATGGTTTATATGGTATTCTTTCATTTTCATCAGAAATAGACATTTCACAGGCCAGACCTGTGGCTCCCATTTTGAACAGAAAATCTAAATTAAAACATTTACCAAAAATATTTGCAGCCACGTTATTTCAGTGAGTTGTTTAATTGTCTAATCTAAATACTGTACATAGTATTTTACATTCTGAAACATATATTTACATATATCTAAATATAAAAATAAACACACCCAAACAGTGGAAGCATCTCCAATCAGATTGAGGCAATGAGAGTAATCATAGAATCATAGAATGTTACGGCACAGAAGGAGGCCATTCGGCCCATCAAGTCTGTGCCGGCTCTGTGACTGAGCAAGTCACTTTCGTTAACCCCAATCACCAGCTTTCTCCCCATAACCCTGCAAACCCGTCTTCCCCAGATACCTATCTAGTTCTCTCTTAAAAGCTGCTATCGAATCGGACCTCACTACCCTTTCAGGCAGATCATTCCAAATTCAAACAGTAAAAAAAAGTTTAAAAAATTCTTCTAACCTCCCCTCTGCTTCTTTTGGTAGATATCTTAAGACTGTGACCACGGGTCACAGACACACCTACCAGTAATTACAATGGGTAGGTATGAAAGAAAAACAGGATTGGAGAAAGAGAGAAATGCACCAGAGCCAAGACCCACATTGACAGTTTAAAATCTAATTCCTCACGCTCCGATAGTACTCTACGATGAACAGCTAGGAATTTGAAGACCTATCAAGCTTTGAAAATTTCCGCTTCAACAACTTATGCCATACACCCTACAGCCCTATATATGGGATTTTCAGAAAGGTCCTGTCCCTTCACATTTCAAAGACGTCCAAATAATGGAATTCATCTGCTACAGATACTTGCATGAATCTGACACAGTATCTGACAGGATTATACAGCTCTCACAGAAAAGAGTACAGCACTTAAAGTAACAAATCTTCAATAGGTATCTTGTTTAATATCTTCCAGTGTCTTATTTAATATGTCTGCTAGCTTCTTATTCATGAATTGTTTCGTTTCCACACATGACAAAATGATAACCGATTAAATCTAAATCATAACCAATTAAACCAAATCACCCTATGTCACTTATTAAATAATCTTTCAAAGTAAGAAACTCATCTTGTTAAAAAGAAATAATTTTCAGGTGAATATAGGCAGATCAACAGAGCACTGATAGTTTTTAATGTCATAGTAAAATATGGGCTGAGTAATAACAGAAGACACTGAAGTGGGGCTCCATCGACAGCTCAATGGGTGATTGTGAATGCTGACCTGGTTTAAGCATTGAAAGTTGATAGAATGTACCATTTGTTTCTGAAATATGGCTGAGACCCACATAGACTATGTCTTCTTCAGCACCTCAACATGGACAATTTAAACAGCAGGTCTGATGAAACGTCAAATGGCAGATCAGAAATAGTTATAATTTAAAACCAAAACCCAAACGTATAAAACCATAAAATGCCACAGTTTAAACTTTCCAGTTTTCCTGAGAATCATTATACAGTATTGATCGTATTCTGATTAATGAATGCAGTTCAGAATCGCTCTGGGAACAATACCTCTCGTCCTGTTTTGCAGGATTCTTCCAGTTAGAAGAAATTCAAGTATTTATTGTTCCCTTGCTTGAATTATATAGACAGGCATTCTACCTAATCCATTCAAACCACTAATTTTTCACAAAAGTCACTACAGAATTTGTTTCTAATGAGAACGACAAATTTAGTGAATTCCAGAGTCCCACTGGGGTTCTGTTCTCTGCTCCAGTGTGAAAAACACCTCATTTGTCAACTCTAGTGGCTCTTGTGATAAAAGCAAAATTCACACCTCCCTACGTGAACCAACTAGATAATCAACAAATTTGTCAATCAGCTAATCAGCTCCCAACCAGGGCCAACTCCCACAATTTATATTGTTAAATACTGACAAGAAATGTACAATTCACTGAGAACAGTCATGCGGGGAAACAAAACAACATTATTTTATCTCCATTTGAAAATACAAATGTCATTTCCAAAGCTGTGAACACAACAGTGTATTAGCTGACACAAACTCCACTTTACAATTATTATCATTGGCTACTAAACACCTGTTTGTGTTAAAATAAACCTTGATCACAAGTGAACTATCTCGTTGCAAAAGGATAGCTTTGTGTGAACAAGACTGTGGTGTATCGCACACAAATATGAGCAAACATAATCTGAGCTCATTCCAAAATCAAACGGTTTTTAAAAAACATAAATCAGGAGCAGTGCAAATATCGAACTATCCTGATCATCTATTACTGCAGTGTAAGCCAAAGTAAATCTTTCTCAAAGTCAATATAGAATGGAAATCCATCCCCAAATGTCAACTCATTTGGGATAAATGCTATCATATGGTGGTTAATTCAGAGCAACATTGAGATATGTTTACGCTCAGGTATTAAACGTTAAAATGCTAAATACCTGTATTGAGTTTCCATAAAAATGTATTCATGTTTTGCAAAACACAAAGTTAAAATTAGGTCATCTTGAAATATTACATTAAATCAAATATTGTATTAAAATACATATTGTATACACATACTATACAGAAAGGGGAGCATTCCTGTTTCAGAAATTGTTCAGGCTGCATACAAAGATGATTCAGGTATTTATTCTGGTGTTAGAACAGCCATTGCAATTCACAACTAATAAAATAATTCAAACAGAGACAAGCTTTTATATAAATGTAGTGAAAAACGTGACATGATAAAGCCATCTCTCCAGGAAGTCTTTTTTGCCCACAAACATTAATCGGTCACAAGAGTGTTCAAACTGCTCGGGACAGGATTGTGTGAATGGAGATGGCCCTGGTAATTAGCCAAGCTGCAAACCATTTAAACATCCCATCATGGTTTATGTAAGGTTGTCGCATGCGAATCTTAACACACCTAGCTGCTGCGACAAACTGTTAGTCAGTGAACTGACCTGCCTGCTGGGCAATAATGTGAGCCCTGTCCAGGTCGGTCAATCGCATAATGCTATGGCGGGGAGATAGCTAGCTTTAGTCTGACCTTCATTATTAAGAGGGAAGCAGCTCCCTCACACCTACAGATTACAATTTGGCAACAATATAATTGAGGCCATTCATTTGAAATCCTGAAACCTTCCCCCGTTCATGAACCAAATGATTATGATAGCGAAAGTTATTTAACTACGTGGCAAGTACATGAATCCCAAGGTATACAGAAGCCCAGGCAAACATCATCAGCTCACTCAGTTACAGTAATATGTGAACCCGTATACACCTCCAGTTTCACTAGGGCTGCTCTTGTTGACAAAGTGTTAAAAAAGGCTTTTGCCATTATAACAGCATAAAACTAACACCTCAAAGTGTTATCTGCTCAGTCCTTTTAGCAAATTTATTAACACTATTAGTTAGATTACTCCACCTTTTCCATGGTGTGAACCGGTATCAATTATTTAGCCAATTTTATTATATGTTAATAAAATACCTGCTGATTAAACATATACCGGAGTGTCACTTTGTGCTACACAGTACATTGACACTATTTATTTTAGCCGAAGTAAACGCTACAGTTGGAAGCTGGTGCAAGATCGTGATGACAGAAGTTGTGAAAAATGAAAACAATATATTCACTAGTATAGGTTCTTTTATTGCTGTGTGGAAATAGAACAGTGAAACCCATCACAGACATGGCTTATAAATGATATAAAACTACTGTTTTAATATTTACTGACTGTAGGTTAACATTAAATATCACTGTTCAGTATCACAGGCAGGGAAAAAAAGCTATCTGTAATACTTTGAATCACCATCAGTTGCTCATGAACATAACAGCGAGTGCATTATACTAATTCTATGTGTTTTTAATTTTATAAGGCATTAAACAGTTCAACCTTGAGCAGTCAAGAACTGCTGGAGAGAAATGTGTCCGTGGAATTGAGGTTATCATTGTCAGAACTCTCCTCTCAAGCCTTCCAGTGTCAATACTCTCATGCTTATACCTGCAAAAGCCTTGAATTATCACCGTACATACACGCACTATTTTTGCCAGAGGACTTACCACTCATACCAATTTTTAAAAAATAGTTTCCACAGGTAGCACCCCCCCACCCCCACACAGTAAACAATCATTCCTTCTCTTGCTGTAGCCCTGACTAGCTTTTCCACCATTTCCCAAACAGGGACACGTTGAACTGTCAGACCTCTGTTGCAGACCAATAATCCAATTGTAGACTGTATTGACTTACCAGGCACTTGTTAGCCTGTATTGACCTATCCTAGAGATCACCGAGCAATAAGATTGAAAATTCACAATTTGGACCAGAGTGTACAGTGGTTTGAAATGCTTCAGTCTCCACTCACAGAGTCAATGATAAGGTATCCAATTTGTCTCTAAAGTATCCTGACTTTCACACATTGTGATTCAGCAGCAGATCTTGCGGTAATAACATTTGTACCTTCGCTGGAAGGACTTCATGTTATTTTGTAATCAACTAAATTACACCGCACTACTCATCTTAAAAATATACAGTAAAAGCCCGTTTATCCGTAACTCGATCAACCGTAACTTCCGTATAACCAGCACCTCAAAAAAAAAGGTCCACATTCGATTAACCGGAATTTATCAGGCACAATGCATTATTTTAAAACTTTTTTTGTGTGTTTTCAGCCGAATATCCGACACGCGCTTTAACCAGCATTGGCCAGATCCTGAGGCTGCCGGATAAACGGGCTTTCACTGTATATTGTTTATATAAGACCAAGGAACACTGAAAAACAATTGTCATAAATTTCTGGGGGTAAGAAAGCAGACATTTGCCTACCCTCTACACTTAACCGCATTGTTTTTGGGGGGGACACACAATTACTGGACATTGAGGATTGTGTTTCTTGTGCTCTTCTAGACCTATCTAATGTTTTAATAATAAATAATCCTTGCATTTGATACAGCACCTTATCATGGCTTCGAGGCGTCTGAAAGCGTTTCAGAGTATACTGTAAATTGAATTGGTGGATGAAACACAGCCAACTGCACACAGCAGTGTCCCACAAACAGTAGTGGATTGAGGAATTATCTAAGCAGAACATTGTGGGCTACTGAATAGTATCTGAAAGATATTTCTATCAATTGTTCAGCTTCTAGAAGGTTGATGTAATTTCAGAATATTTTGACAAAAATATAAATTTATTGCAGCTGACTTTTAAGAGCACATTTGAGATTTCATTGTTTCCTCTTTACGTGTTGTTTGAGCTGTAGCTTTATGAACCAACAGAAAGGAATTGTTGCGTTTATCATCAGGCGATACCCAAAATCAGAAACGTCTTCAAATAAAAAAAGCTTTCTTTTTAAACAAGAGAAGAAAGCAAGCATTCGGATTGTCCTCTTAACCACTAATATTACACGGTACAGATCAACATTAAAGCTTTCACTTAATACAGAAAATCAAAAACAGCCTGGCTTAACATCAGCCGAATGTAAACTACTTCTGCTGTCCCCAGCTCAATGATGAGCAAGGCAACCTGTGATAAGAGGTGTTAATTGGCAAATGCTGTACAAGTCAGAAACAGGTTCCCTGTCGTCCTAGCCTAGCAAGGCGAGGTCATTAAAGTGGAAATGAATTCTTTCAAGCTCTCTTAACCCTTTAAATACTCGGTTCGTTCTCCACCATCCATCTGAGAAAATAAGCGCACACGTAGTATTATTTACCTGAAATGGTTTTGCCCACAAAGTACACAGTTAATTCACTTTAAAAGTATATTCTGTGCGGGGCTTCGAGACATCTCAAAGGTGTGACGAGGCGCTTTATTAAATGCAAGGATTGTTATTATTATGGCTAAAAGTATATGGCTAAAAGTACAGCGAATAATAAGTAATTAATAAATACGATCTGCGTGACGTTTGAGGACTTTGCTTGGGGGGAGGGCAATTAGGCTGGAGAAAGAAAATATGAAGAGAAATGATCCACAAACCTTATGTTGCTATTGAAAAAAATGCTAGGTAGCTGTGGTTTCAATATATCTCGCCGTCTGTAATGAGTATTGATTCCACACAATATCTCAATTAATAATCCACCGTGGATCTCTGACACTGTATCTGCTCAGCGCAATTAATATCAAAAGAAATCAAAGTGGTTTCGATAGAAAACTGAATGGTTCTGGGGCACATGTATGAGTTAGGTGATTATACCATTTACACAGATGAAATTTGTGTGAGTTTTACTGTGTATATATAAAATGATAAGTGCATATTACAAATACTCTGAAATTCAAAGATTCTTATTTCAATGAGCATAGGTGAGATGTCACAGACTTTCTGAAAAGTTAAATAATTCACACCTCAATCAATGGGACAGTACGGTATTCTATTTATCCACCGCTGTATTTATTTTAAGTAATTCAATGTTGGACATTTAGTGATAATTTATTGCAATGAATAAATCCAATTGCTTAGGCAGCAGTTTCACATCCAAAGCACAGAAGTGAACTTTGAACCAGCCACGACTCGGTGCTATTAAGACCCACTGAAGCCAATGAAATCAGTTCAATCTAAAAGTATGTCAAGAATTACACTCGATGTCAAGATCATTTTATTGCAAGGTTATTTGTGAAATGTATCTGCCCAGCCAAACGTAATCTGGGAAATGCAGATATTGCTGAGGAAGTTCATTCATTGCATTGAAACCTGTGGGTGTTGAGAAGCTAACGGGAGGCACTGACCTGCCCAAGTCCTGGCATCCCTCCTCCAAGGCGCAGGAGTCTGTCCATCTTCCTAAAAACAAACACACACACAAAAAAACTAATTATTCTTGAAACTTTTTAACTCAATTATCATCTATATAATTCACCTTCAATCTTTCCTTATGTCAAAAATATTGGTGGTAATTACAACACAACATCAGATTTCCTGTTAATTAGCACCACATACTAATTCAAGAACCTGTCTTCCTTGCTAATTAACAGGCCCGATTTTACTGCTTTTGTTTTTGGGGTGATCCCCAATTTTAGGACAATGTTCAGCAAATGGAAAGCCTACTCCTGGAAGACCGAAGGCACGGTCACCATCTTTTTAATTCTTAAACAAGAGAGAACCGGAGATTAAATGAATGTTTTGGGACCATCGGGAGCCGAGTTATTTTGTGAAAAGGCGTTTAGTTTGTCACTAATTGATGCATTCCTTTCAAGTACTAGATGTATTACGGCAACTTGAACAGACTGCACAAATAGGAATCATCACTTTCAAATTAAAAAATTGTACATCCTAATTAGTAGGTTCTGTGCTAATTAACTTACAGCTTGTCAGTTATCATCAATACTGCGTGTGAGTGATGGTGTGATCAGTTATGAGTCTCCAGATACAGTCCAAAAAGCTTGTATATCAGTCGGTATTTAAAGACTTGCCTCTCTCCATCACGATCCTGGGGAAGAATACCTTACCGTACGAGACACCTCGCCTCCACTAACAAATATTATCAAACACATTCAGACGATGTCATACTAACATCAAATGTTTGTCCGCTGTGAATCCCATCAGTTTAACAAGAATGCCCGCACAGCATAACATGACAGATTTAAGGAAATTCTGATGTGGCTTTTGAAAATGTCAACGTTATTGCTAAAAATAATTTTTAAACAAGGAAAAGAAAAGTACCAAATAAATGCATATATTCCCAAGTCGATTAGACCCAGTTACTGCAAACAGAGGATATTATTTAGCTACAGTATTTCTGAACAATTTAGAGATAAAGTTTCTCAAACCCTATCACTCTTATTCTGTCAATAAGGTGGCACTTCCAAACTAAATTCAAGTTTTATATATATATATAATGTAAATCATTTTTATACATAGTGCACGCGATAATAAAATTGGTCATTGTCAATCCACGACTGTTGTGGGACACTGCTGTGTGCAATTGGCTGTCGCATTTCGCCCACAAATATACAGCAAAAGCCTGTTTATCTGTGACCTAATACAACTTCCGTATAACCGGCACATCAAAAAAAAGGTCCTCATTCGATTAACTGGAATTTATCCGGAAAAATGCATTTTGGGGGGGAATTGTTTGGGGGGTGTTTTCGGCTGAATATCCAGCACGTGCCGGGTGAATGGGCTTTTACTGTACAGTCAATTCACTTTACAGTATATTCTGTGAAGCGCTTTGAGACGTCGATAAGATGTGAAAAGCATTATATCAAATGCAAGGATTATTATTATTTTCAAACAAATTTCTGCTTATAAATTACATATTTCATATCAAACATACTACAATAATATCCACCTAGACTGCATCTAGAAACTGTTATTAAAAGCAGCTCACAGGTTGCGTTATGAAATATTACCTCAATTGTGTAGAACCTATTGTTCAGATCTGAAATATTAGCAGGTCAGGGTTTTCTAAGGTATTCGATAGCAACTAAATAGCCTCTGGCAAAACTGCATCAATATAAACCCTCCTTCCCACATTCAGCTTTCTCCCTCACACCTCATACAATTTCCTTTCCTTAAAATTGTGATATTACAGACAGATAATTACTCAATGAATCAGAACAAGGAGGATTCAGTAATCAAAGTTGGCCTCCTCTGGGTTTTGTCAGACATGTTGTACCACATACACATGTTGTAGGGTTTTGCAGTAAACCATTATTATTTTGAGATTTGACTTTATTTCATGAGTCATTAAGTTTATATAGAATCAAAACACGCTGAATTTGCAAAGCATAGAATGCAGCCTGTATAGTAAAAACCATGGGAATAATTATGAACAATACAACATTGGCATCAATTTTGTGCCTCACAAACTGTCTTTCTGAATCGTGATGTGTCAAAGAATGACATTTAAAATTAATTGAATTGAGGACTCTCTCGTTGAACAGAACACAGACGTCAAGGTGCTTTGATTTCCTCCTGATTTCATCTTCATCGATGCATTCCCCATTCTATCAACAACAACACACTCTTGAGTGCTGACAGTTTGTAGTGCCTCTGAAATACATCAGCTCTGTTGTGCAGAGGTTACACACCAGTGTTTTGTCAGTTTTCTTTTTGACAGATCTGTTCCACCTGTTGCCTACTGTCTAAAAAATGTTTTTTTTAACGTTCAACACAGTTCCGGTTGCTACTGGCAAAATCCTCCCCTCTGTATTTCCACTCCCCGTGTTTTACATGACCCGTACACCGACAGGCTACTCTCCAGAAGGAACCCTGGTTCCTTCTGGAGAGTAGCAAACCTTCTAGCCTAACTTGGCAAGCTTCAGAGTCAAACTGAACAAACAAGGCCTCCAAATCGCAACGGCTTGTTCTAATCCCGTGAGCTTTCTTTAATTGATTTGCCACGAAACGCGCTGTGGTTCTGATTGTTTCAAACTTAGAATGTTTTGCTTACGTTTCTTAACAACGACATTGAAAACGGGGTGACTGAACTTACAGCCAGGAAGACAAGCTGTGGGTGGAAGACACAACTCGCTGAAGAAAAACATTTGTCCACAGAATATTCTATCAGCTTGTTCAGAATCACTTTCTCCAAACCTCATTAAAATAAAAGTAAATTTGAATCCCGAGCAGGTTAAATAAAATGGAATTCAAAGAAGACCATTTATTCCCAACCTAAAATAGCACTCGCACTGCAACAGTGTGAAATTTGCAATTTCACATTCTTATAACAACTCCAATTTCTAATGATTTCCAATTTTCTAATTACACGAGGTGAGTTATGGGCAGTTTTGTACGAGGTTATGTGAGTTTTGCGGTGTGAGATGTTACATCAGACCTCAGCAGTTGGCCGAGAGGAAGGTTTCACCGGGCAGACTGAGCTGGGTGGGTTGGAGTGAGGTCTGAGTCAAATGTGAATTGGCATTTTCTGGAGAAACAAGGGGGAAAAATAAAATAAACTGAGCAAAACAACAGGCAAGGAACAACAATTAGAACAATCCTTACATTTGATATAGCAGCTGTAACATTGAGAATGTCTCACAGCCCTTCACAAAGTTTGTGTAACGTGTCGGAGTGTATAGATGTAGACGAACATGAAAACTAATTTGTGCAGTTATATCCTGCCACAATCTAAATAACCAGTTGATAAGCAGGATTGTTGGTCAGGACACCAAATAAAACTCCCCTCTCGTTCAAATAGTGCCATGGGATCTTTAACGTCCACACAAACTGTCAGATAAAACCTTGGTTTAAGTCTCAACTAAAGGGCGGCACATCTGACAATAGAGCAATGCCCCCAGCCCGGGCACGGGAGGCTTTAACCTTCTAGCCCAACGGCGAGAATATCAGAAACTGAGCCAAACTGACACACAATGGGTGGGAAGTAAACAACATTAGACGACTCTATATTAAAGAGAAAATTACTGTTGAACTATATAATTGCTGAAATGAATATTATTTGTTTGTGTAAATGTAATGCCGGCAGAAGTATTTCTGCAGTTACTCTGCAACTCGTGCTGAAATCCCAACAAGTGTGTACAATGCCATGTGAAAGACATGAGGAATTAACAATAATTCCAAGACAAAAGCCATTTTCTAATATGTTACTGGTGCTATTTGCAAACCTAGAATAATCTGCAACCAAGTGCTTTGTGGTGTGTTAGAATTTCAAAACTGCAGGTTTGTCAAAGCCAGTTCACACAGTAATCTGGATGTCTGTCACCATCCTGAAGGTGTCATACTGTATTTGGAATTCAAAGACTGCCAGTTTATCAAGGCTAAATCCCATTGTGCAGTCTTGTTTATCATAATACGGATCTGGAATTCAGGCTACAGGATAAACAAATAATGAGTAAATACTAGGAAGAGATTTGGGCAGGATTCATGAAATAAGCCCTCATAACACAATAATAATAATTGTTGCATTGCGTACAACAACGTATCGCGTCTTTGAGACGTCTCAAAGCGCAACACAGAATATACTGTAATATGAATTGAGTATATTTTGGTGGGCGAATTGAAGACCTTTCATTGATTTGCCCAAGTTATAACCTTGATATTTATTGACTTACTTTCTCATAATTGACCATAGATCATCACTCAATAAAACTGTAAAGATTAAGATATAATTGTTAAATCTGCCGTCACACCAGAAACAGGCTGAAAACAAAGTGAATTAATACCTTCACCAATAATCTCCACAATAAATATTATAGATAAAGTACAGGTAACCAGAGGTAATCACCTGAATGAACCTCATTTTGAAATTCAGCTGATACACAGCTACACTACAGCTACAGCTACTGATACACAGCTACACTACAGCTACCGTACAAACTGTTCTGACGTTCATGATTCCAGTACAGAGATCTGAACCCATTCACAACATCAATATTCCACAATTATGTCACAACTAAACAAGACTGAAATAACCGGAAGAACTGCCTGGAAAGTTACTGTTCAGTAGTTACCTGTTTTATACACATGGCAGCTATTTGTTGAATTGTTTACAAAAACAGTGGCAAAGGTGCCTTTCTATAGGCCTGACCCACGGTAACCCCCCACCCCCATCCACCCCAAACACACACACACACACACAGCCCCCAGGGTAACCCTCCCCCACACACACACAGCCCCAAGGGTAACCCCTCCCCTCCCCCCCCCCCCACACAGCCCCCAGGGTAACCCCTCCCCCCCACACACACAGCCCCCAGGGTAACCCCTCCCCCCCCCCCCACACACACAGCCCCCAGGGTAACCCCTCCCCCACACACACACACACAGCCCCCAGGGTAACCCCTGCCCCCCACACACACACACACAGCCCCCAGGGTAACCCCTCCCCCACACACACAGCCCCCAGGGTAACCCCTGCCCCCCCCCCACACACACACAGCCCCCAGGGTAACCCCTCCCCCCCACACACACACACAGCCCTGAGTGACACTGGGGGCAGTGCAGCACCTTTGGCAATGACAGGAGATCACTGAGGCTCCCACTTCAGCCATTGCCAGTTTAATAATAATAATAATTCTGGCCTTTGATACAGAGAGTCCCTGTAGCTCACAACAACAACAACAGAGCCTCTCACGTCAGGGGGACCCGAGGCGCTGGACAGTCACTGCTTCAGACCCGAGCCGAGGGAGGGGGGAGGAGGGGATCAGGAGTTGCTGATGGGTCCGTCGAAGAGGAGTCTTGAGGCGAGACTTGACGGAGGCCGGGGAGGGGCAGGAGACCTGGGCTAGTTTGCCGGCAAGTCTGGTCAGGCAGACGTCCTCCGCCCTCACACTCGCCTGATAATAATCACTCGCAAAACAGTAACAACAATAAATTGGTCATTTTCATCCCAGGGCTGTTTGTGTGGAGACGCTGCTGTGAGCCAGTGGCTGCCGCGGTTCACCCGCAGACACACAGTCACTTCACTTTACAGTGGATCGTGTGAAGCACTTTGAGGCTCAGTCTGCAAAACGTGAGAAGCGCGAGACCAAACTCTGCGATTGTTATTGTTACTGCGAAGTCACGTCACCCTGTGTAGATTGGACCCGACATCAGCCTGAATACAGGTCACAGTCCTCCCCACCCACGCCCCCTCCGCACCCAGGCCAGACCTCCCCACCCCCCCTCCCCACCCACGCCCCCTCCCCACCCAGGCCAGACCTCCCCACCCCCCCTCCCCACCCACGCCCCCTCCCCACCCAGGCCAGACCTCCCCACCCCCCCCCCTCCCCACCCACGCCCCCTCCCCACCCAGGCCAGACCTCCCCACCCCCCCCTCCCCACCCAGGCCAGACCTCCACACCCCCCCCCCTCCCCACCCACGCCCCCTCCGCACCCAGGCCAGACCTCCCCACCCCCCCCTCCCCACCCAGGCCAGACCTCCACACCCCCCCTCCCCCACCCACCCAGGCCAGACCTCCCCACCCCCCCTCCCCCACCCACCCAGGCCATAACTCCCCACACCCCCTCCCCACCCACCCACCCCCCCTCCCCCCCCCAGTCGCCCCTTTCCGCCCGGGCAGATCCCCCCCAGGCGAGACTTGACGGAGGCCGGGGGGAGGAGGAGACCTGGGTTGGTTTGCCGGCAAGTCTGGTCAGGGAGTCCCACCCCGGTACTCACTGTGTGTGGGTGTGTGTGACCCTGTGTGTCAGGGTGTCTGTCCCTCGCAGTGAATCAGCCAATTTTCATTCAAAGAAAACCCACCCACTGACGACCTCTACTTCCGGGTCAAACACCCACTGACGTATTTCCGCTTCCTCCATCTGGGAAATAACCCGGAAACTCATCACAGACATGTGTAGCCCCTCCCCCAGTGTAGTGACTGTAGCCCCTCCCCCTCCCCAGTATAGTGACTGTAGCCCCTCCCCCCCAGTGTAGTGACTGTAGCCCCTCCCCCAGTGTAGTGACTGTAGCCCCTCCCCCAGTGTAGTGACTGTAGCCCCTCCCCCCCAGTGTAGTGACTCTCCCCCTCCCCACCCCCAGTGTAGTGACTGTAGCCCCTCCCCCTCCCCCCCCCCCGTGTAGTGACTCTCCCCCCCCACAGTGTAGTGACTGTAGCCCCTCCCCCTCCCCCCCCAGTGTAGTGACTCTCCCCCTCCCCCCCCAGTGTAGTGACTGTAGCCCCTCCCCCCCAGTGTAGTGACTCTCCCCCTCCCCACCCCCAGTGTAGTGACTGTAGCCCCTCCCCCTCCCCCCCCCGTGTAGTGACTCTCCCCCCCCACAGTGTAGTGACTGTAGCCCCTCCCCCTCCCCCCCCAGTGTAGTGACTCTCCCCCTCCCCCCCCAGTGTAGTGACTGTAGCCCCTCCCCCCCAGTGTAGTGACTCTCCCCCTTCCCCTCCAGTGTAGTGACTGTAGCCCCTCCCCCTCCCCCCCCAGTGTAGTGACTCTCCCCCTCCCCCCCCAGTGTAGTGACTGTAGCCCCTCCCCCTCCCCCCCCAGTGTAGTGACTCTCCCCCTCCCCCCCCAGTGTAGTGACTCTCCCCCTCCCCCCCCAGTGTAGTGACTGTAGCCCCTCCCCCCCAGTGTAGTGACTCTCCCCCTCCCCCCCCAGTGTAGTGACTGTAGCCCCTCCCCCTCCCCCCCCAGTGTAGTGACTCTCCCCCTCCCCCCCCCCCAGTGTAGTGACTCTTCCCCTCCCCCCCCAGTGTAGTGACTGTAGCCCCTCCCCCCCCAGTGTAGTGACTCTCCCCCTCCCCCCCCCAGTGTAGTGACTGTAGCCCCTCCCCCCCCCCAGTGTAGTGACTCTCCCCCCCCAGTGTAGTGACTGTAGCCCCTCCCCCCCAGTGTAGTGACTCTCCCCCTCCCCCCCCAGTGTAGTGACTGTAGCCCCTCCCCCCCCCAGTGTAGTGACTGTAATAATCAGGTAATTTCATCCCAGGGCTATTTGTGGGGACGCTGCTGTGAGCAATTGGCTGCCGCGTTTCACCCACAGATACACAGTCACTTCACTTTACAGTGTACTCTGTGAAGCGCTGTGAGATGATGATATGATGTGAAAAGCGCGATATCAAATGCCGGGATCATTATTATTATTGTTGATATTTACAATGGGCAGGACAGTGTGGAGTGGCTGGTATACAGGAAGTCTGCTTGCCAGCAGATAGCTAATTTGGGTAAATTCATCACAGACCTTCTCATTTACAGTATTTATAATATCAACGTTATCTGCAGTGTGTCACTGATTTACAAATGGTAATCACTTATATATCATCAAAGGATTACACATAAAGCTTCAAAACAATAGTGTTTTAACAACAACAGAAACTATGGAGAAAATAGTGGTACATCATTTTTGTCTTTCCATTCAAAGTTTAGTTGGTATTTTGATGGTGAAACCGCTTCTATTTGAGTTGAAACTTTTCTATTTGAGGATCAATAAACCTGTGAAACTTCACGTCAGTCTGGGCATAAATACAACAGCAAAAATAACAACAAAATTACATTTATAGAGAGACTTTCACGTCGGGTGGGAGGATATTACATTGGAAGTATTGTATACCATTCTACTAAATTAATATAAACATAAGTGATTCTATTCAGCTTTTCTCAAAGCGAACTTCACAGCAGATAGCAGGCAGAAGCTGCAGAACTGAACGTCAAACTTCCAAAGAGAAAATATAAATCCCTTAAAAAATAATAGTTTGGTCACTCAGTCCACGACTGTGCTGGGGGACGCTGCTGTACACAATTGGCTGCTGTGTTTCACCACAAAATAGTCAATATCACATCTTCCAGACATCCCAAAGCACTATATCGAATGCAAGGATTATTATTATTATAACAGCAGGAATACCTTGGACTTCAGTGTATATTGTAAGATCTTCCTGTATCATAAATATATACGATGCTTTATGATATTCTTATTGGAGATGAAGTGTTAAGTTTGTTTTATAAGACTGTTAAATGAGTGGGAATTTATTTAGCATTTCTATGTTTTTTTTGAACAATCACCCATTCATGCTACAGTATTTGCTTCTGTCGTTATTATAAAAATGTAGCGTCAAAAAGGATTGTTGCAAACTATCTGCAATTATATAATACACTATATTGTATTATAATCATATTAATAATAATAAAAAATCCTTGCATTATTAACAGCAGACACACAACTGACTCAAATAGTCTATGACTTACTCTGTATTTTCTTTTGCTAAAGGTTGGAAGAGACATAGAGCGAGTTTACACCAATGAACCAAACAATACAATTAGCTTTGAAGAGAACAATCACTAAATTACTAATGTACTCAAATATCAAATATTTCTTCCTAACAAAATTGGAGTCATTCAGGAACCAAGCTGACATTAAACCTGTGACACAACAATAACATACACACAGCAAACCCAGTAATGTACTAACTCAGTCTGGCTGATCTCACCAGTTACAGTGAAGTCTGGGTTAAGCATTTAATAATATTAATAATAATTGTGTACATTAAATCCCAGCTAATCAGTTCAATTTTTACAATTGTATTTTTGTTTTACAATTTTACCACTTTTTCAAACCTCAAAAAAGAGTATTTATTTCTTGGTAATATTTCTGTCTAATATCCTGTTCTTTTCGATATCAACTTTCTAACAGTGTCCATTTATTAACCAGCCATAAAACAAGGTGTTTTAAGTATTCAGAAAAGCAATGATCTGATAGAAGATAGTACAACAGTATTTAGCTTTGAGTATTGCCATGTTAAAATGCAGGTCAGTGGCCGTTTCAGGCAATGTAAAGTAAATACAAAACCATGACACATAAAGTTAGTGAGAGTACAGTATTGTGTTAAAAATCACTATTATTTTTGTTAGTTTACAAATGTGTTTAGATTTATTAACATAGATTAATGACAGTCTTTTTGTACTATAGAAGAATCTGAATTAGCCATTATAAAGCATATTCTAGTAGAACAGAATAGGAATCGAATAACCTCACCTTACATACAGTATTTCATTTTTTTTTAACCAAGAATTTTAAAGCTTCATGTTAAGGATCCAAAAAGCATTTTAAGCAAAAATGGTGATAAATGTTTTTTGTTTCTCCCAAGTTAGCCAAATTTTGCTAGATCAAATGCAAGGATTATTGTTATTTCTAAATTTAAAAAATATTCACATCACATTGTTCTAACAAATAATATTGTGATTTCCCTTTTATAAACGGATACCCGGATTTACAAGAACTGCTTTTCTTTTAAACTAAATCAATCAATTGATTATTTAAATGTTTGTAGTCAAATTGATTTTTAAAAAAGCACTTTTTTTACTGAATTAATTAAAATTCTAGATAGGTACAAATTTTACTTATTATTATTGATTATGATATTTCACGACACCACACTCTCTGAAATCGCCTTGTGTTCAAAATTCCCCAGAGTGTAATCAGTGCTTGGCTATTTAGCCAAAAGAGGCAGATTATTGTGTTATTAAGGTTGTGCTGGTACAAATCTCAGTATATATATATATATAGATGTATACAGAACACTATAAATTACAAAAAATATTTTTTGTTAGAGAGAGAAATGCTAATGTATTAATTGGCAATTTACATATTTATGCAGATGCTAACTAGGAGCTCCAAACCTGACTGTAGAAGGAATAACTTGCTGGAGAGAAAGAGAGAGATAGAGAGAGAGAGAGGTATCACAGAGCATTTGGCAACTTTCCCATTTGATAGTGAGCTTCGTGTCTACTCGAGAACATCTGACAGAACAGAACAGAATTCGCCGACAGCGCGAATTACAATTACAGGACTTTTCACACTAAATGTGGGTGAGAGCGACTTGGAAAGAACTTTTGTCGTTTGGTTCCAGAAAACTGGGAGAGAAAGAGAGAGAGAAAGAAAGAGAGAGAGAGAGAGAATTCCATGGTCATGCTGTGCTTTTAAAGGCAGTTTGGCTCACTTAAGTCTATTTAACACCTAATTCAAAATAGTCCATAGGCGTCTGAATATGCTAATGCAGTATAATTAGTTTACAGAGAGCTGGGAGAAATCTGAAAGAAGTCTAACTCACATTACAATAACAGGGCGACGAGGAAGGGAGGGAGTGTGCCATATATTTGTCAAAAGATCCTTTGTAGAATAATCTGCAGGTATTTTCAGTGTTTGATTTGGGGTTTATGTTCTGCGGGCATTCAGTGTCAACTAAACGTCTCAATTGTCAAAATTGCTGCTAAACATGAATAGGAACAATGACCATGTTTTTAATGGATTGTAGATTGTATATTGTAGTAATGATAATCCTTGCCTTTGATACAGCGCCTTTTCACATCTTCTAGACGTCTCAAAGCCCTTCACAGAATGTACTGTAAAGTGAATTGACTGTGTATTGGTGGGTAAACGTGGCAGCCGATTGCGCACAGCAGCGTCCCCACAAACAGCCGTGGGTTGAAACAACCAATTTATTGTCTATTATTTTTTTGGAGGGATTATTATCAGGCGTGTGGAGTAAGGAAATTTCCCCAAGGTTTCACCTTGACCTGCCTAGGATCGAACCCAGGTCTCTCGTCTATAAGGCGAGTGCTCTAACCACTGAGCTACAGGACTCCAGAATTATTGAATATGAAAACAAGCGGTTATAATAGACATAACTGAAACAGGTACAATTAGTTGATGCTACACTGGGAACTACACTTGGAATGGATGTGCAGTACAGTATTGATGGATTCAATTATTGTGGGATGGGGGGGGGGGAGGAAGTCACAATCGCAACAATATTAATACAGTAAAAGCCTGTTATCCATCACCCTCAGGACCTGGCCAATGCCGGTGAAAGCACCTGCCGGATATTTGGCCGAAAACGCAAAAGATAAATAAAAATATTTTTTTCAATGCATTTTTCCGGATAAATTCCGGTTAATCGAATGGGGACCTTTTTTTTTTGCAATGCCAGTTATACGGAAGTTACGGTTGATCGGGTGCCGGATAAACGGGCTTTCACTGTACAATAATAATAACTGTGCGATGGGTTCTGTCTTCAAAACAAACATTGATAAACGATGAGAACACTACCCAGCACAGCACCTGTCCATGAATTAATAATAATAATCATAATCCTTCCATTTGATATCCTGCTTTTCACATTTATCAACGTCTCAAAGTGCTTCACAGAACATACTGTAAAGTGAATTGACTGTTAACAATGTTATGTATATTTAATAACCCACTGTGCGGGAGTATTGTTTGCAAAGTATAATTAACAATAATCCTGGCAATTGCTATACAGTATTCGTGTCAAATGATTTTCAACATCCAACCCAGTGTGTCAACTTCAGATTGAACTATATTGATCGGTCTTTGCTGCAAAGGGAAAATTATTTTCTGTTAAGGAAAAATGCGATCAATCAAGTTTCTAAAAGGTTGAAGTGATGTTGTCTAGAAAGGAAAAACATGTTTGAACATTATTGCAAATGTGTCTGAGTGGTGATGAGTAATATATAGAAAATAATAATAATAATCCTTGTATTTGATATAGCGCTTTTCACATTTTATCGACGTCTCAAAGCGCTTCACAGAATATACTGTAAAGTGAATTGACTGTATATTTGTGGGCGAAACGTGGCAGCCAATTACACACAGCAGTGTCCCCACAAACAGTCGTCGGTTGAAATGACCAATTTTTATTTGTGTTTTTTTGTGGAGGGATTATTATTAGGTGTGTGTGTGTGTGTGTGTGTGTAGTAAGGAAACTTGCCCAAGGTTTTGCTTTGAACTGCCTGGATTTGAACACAGGTCTCATGCTTGTAAGGCGAGCGCTCTAACCACTGAGCTACAGGAGCTCCAATGAAAAATGATGCCCTGATGAAAAATAATAATAGTAATAATATTCCTTGCAATTTGATACTGCGCCTTGTCACGTCTTCATGAATTGACCGTGTACATGTGGGATCAGGGAGATTTGGTTTAAAAAAAAGCTGAGATTTCAGATAAAAGCCTTTTTTATTTTAGTTTCCTCACCATCAGAGGTGGAAGTTTCCCCGCAGCCGATTGCGAGGGAAGCTAACGTTGGCTGTAAGCCACCTGAGGAACAAGTCAGCATCCAGCTCCATCCCTTTCTCTGTGTCTCTGTGCACACCCAGTCTCTCTCTCTCTCTCGCTCTCACACACACACACACTGATTAACATGCTGTAATGAGGCCTAGCCGGTCCCATTGTTTTAACACCTCCCGTTCCTGCCTCACCAATCTGTCATCATCCCCCAGTTCTGCTGATCCATTCGATAAATGAGATGTATAATTAGTTGCCCACACGGCCTGCTGTAGCTCCTGATTGCTATCACCTTTCCTTGCTCCTGGCAATTTTGACACCTCGTAATCAGCCTGCTGCCTGCCTCTCCCCATTCCATTTTTTTTGTCTCCCTTCTCTCTCTCTCTCCCTTCTCTCTCTCTCGCTCTCCATCGCCCATTGTACCGCCTCAAAAGCGAGAGAGAGAAAAAACCTTTGCAAAAAAAACAACCTTTCGCTTCTGTGTTTGTCAGGCTGCGCTCTCAATGGCGACTTATGTGGTTAGACTCCAGCAAGTTACCCCAACACACACTCTGAGCTCCCCCCACCACCACCACACCCCACCAAGCCTTGGCTCTCGCCAATCTGTTCCCTAATACTTCCAGGAATTAGGTAACTAGGATATGTTCCCCTTCAGAGAGGGAGAGAGAGAGAGCGCATTCCATCCCGACAATCTATCTCTGGGATTTCCATGTGTGTAGGTGGGGATGTGATGTGATGGTTAAGCAATGGTGACGGGTTTCCATATGTGTCAGATACCCGGCTGGAGATGATTACTGCTGATCATAGTGAGAGGACACAAAGAAACAAGGCTTCAGACGAAAACCTAGACCTCAGTGAATTAGGTTCCCATTCCTCGTGATCAGCGGTTAGAGCACTCGCCTTACTAAACATGAGACCCGTGTTCGAATCCAGGCAGATCAGAGTGAAACCTTTGGCAAGTTTCCTTACTCCACACACACACACCACACACACACACACACACACACACACACACAGATGCCTAATAATAATCCCTCCAAAAAAAACTACAACAATATATTTGGTCATTTCACTCCACGACTGTGTTTTTGAGGACGCTGCTCTTTACAGTATATTCTGTGAAGCGCTTTGATGTCTAGAAGATGTGACAAGCGCTATGTCAAATACAAGGATTATTATTATTATATTCCCACCCTGACAATAAAAACATGAACTCAATTTTCCATTTGCTGATTTTGTTTATCCAGTACCTCACACAGGAGGTGATGATAATAATAATGATTATAATCCTTGTGTTTGATATAGCGCTTTATCACGTCGTTCAGATGTCTCAAAGCGCTTCACGGGATACAGTGTAAAGTGTAAATATATATTAGTAATGATTTGCAAGCGGCTCTTCCACATTTCTCTAGGAAGGAAACACTGTATGTGCGTGTGTGACATTTTCTTACTAAATGCTAACAGAATAATAAGAATCTCAAAGCCTGAGTTAGAAGTGTTTGATAGGTGTCACATTAACATTTTGAACCAGGACTGCAAACCACAATATACAGAGAGAAATTTGTAGCATCAGATGCATTTAATGCCAGAATATAATTCATATTCAGTGATATTAATCAGTCAACAAATTACAAAACACTGATTTACATTCACCATCAGATGAATGATTCATTTAATGAAGCCTATTAAGACGGACTTTATAAAAGGTTACTTTTAATACCGATAATAATCCTTGCATTTGATATAGCACCTTATCACATCTTCAAGATGTCTCAAAGCATTTCACTGTATGCTGTAAAGTGGGTTGACTGTATATGTTGTGGGTGAAATTTTCAGAGCAAAAATATCAATACAGTATATACATACACACACACATTAATGTCATTCATTGACTGGCCCTAACTTATCTGGCCCTAATATCATTGTTTGAGAAAAGGTCTGATTTCTTAACCTTGTAATTATGCACTGTTTTTAAGGACAATTGGTCAACACAGGGTAGACACCTCTCAGCTGTTTTGATTTACAATTTCAAACGGTTTTCATTCCAATCCTGAACAGTATCAATGTGATTCATACCTACAGTATTACATATAATAATAATAATCATCCTTGCATTTGATACAGCGCCTTATCACGTCTTGCAGACGCTGTCTCTAAGCGCTTCACAGAATATACTGTAAAGTGAATTGACTGTATACTTGTGGGCGAAATGCGGCAGCCAATTGCGCACAGCAGCGTCCCCCACAAACAGTCGTGGATTGAAATGACCAATTTATTTTTCATTGTGTTTTTTTCTAGAGGATTTTTTCAAGGGATTATTTGAGGGCATTATTATATATATGTGTGTGTGTTATACATACGTATGTACACACACACATACGGTATATGCATACATACATACATACATCCTGAAGAATAACTACCTTTTTTGAACAGGTGAGAGTTATTCAAGAGAAACACAAACGTAGTGTCCTCATGACTTATGTAAATAAAGGACTTGCTGAATTTCTACAATTGATCAGCAGTAGGGAATGGATAAAAGGGCAAAACCTTGTGCAAGTTTCATTACTCCACACACATAATAATAATCTGTCAAAAAAAAACTAAAATGTAAAATTTATACTTTAAAATATACAGCAGTTCAAAGCTGTGCTATATATTGTTGGAATTAGAAATTTTAAGATTGATAGATTTTTTTTGGGTGGGGTCAGTCAGTCAGCCGGGCATCTGACACACGCGGAAACCCATCACCGATGCTTAAGAGTTTCCAAACCAAACTGAGAATTCCATGCCTCCCACCCACATACATGGAAATCCATTCATAGATGAAAACAGAAACTTGACCATGTCACTTTACTGAGGTGTATTAAAGTACTTTGGCTCAAGGACATCATTGGTTTGAAGGTTCCTTAAATCATTACGCTTTGAGCTACATTTTAAAGTCTATTTTTTCCGTGATCATAAGTTGATTTCTTCACACCTTTGGTGTGTGTCTATCTTTTATTTAGAGGCAAATGTAGTGGTGTGTTTTTTTTTAATACAAAATTTACTGGTAAAACTGCTGATTTCAGCGCCTTGGGACGTCCTCCCGACGTGAAAGGCGCTCTATAAATGTAAATTGTTGTTGTTGTTGTTGTTGATTTCAGTCCTTAGATAAAAGCGACAAAATTCCTCTGAAATATACATTCTGTGTGCTGCACTACACACCTATGTATCTCATGTTCATATGTTTGTTCCTTGTCATATCATTGCAAAACCATTTCTCCCCTCTCCCCCCAGCCCCCCAAAAAAGTTCAAGTGAAGTTAAATCAAATGCAAGTTTAGTTAAAACAGGGGAGGGGGGGGTGGGAACAAGGGCAAAGTCTTTGAACAATCCACACAACTCAAATCAGTCTCCCCCTTCTCTCTCATTGTCTTCCTGAAATGTGCTGACACTTGTCTTGTCTCTCTGTGTCTCTCTCTCTCTGTGACATTAATGGTTAAGAAATTCCCATCATAGCGAGTAATAAAGCTTACAGTCATCAGACCTGCAAATTGTGTTATAATAGTGATAGTTCTGCCGACAGTTTTGAGTTGGAAGCCAGCAGCTCGCCTCTGTTCCCACATGTTAGATTAGATTGAAGCCCATTGTGAAAGCATCACAAAGCTGCTTGCTTTCACATGGCATTTTATCATAATAATAATCCTGGCATTTGATACAGCACCTTATCATGTCTTGGGAGACGTCTCAAAGCGCTTCACAGGATACACGGTAAAGCAAGTTGATTGTGCGTGTCGTAGGAGAAATAATATATATATTGTGTATGTATCAGGACATTCACAACATAAAGAGTATCATTCTGTAAAGTGCTATCTTTATTAAACAAGACCACAAAGCTACATTAATCAGTATCTTAAGAATGCAAAGCACCAGTCCTGATAAAGCACACTTAAAAATACTCACACGTTCATGTCATCTGCTGAACGGTTTTGCTATATACAGTATTATAATATGTGATTTATTGTTTTTTACCTGCAGAGTTTTTGGTCAAAATTAACACTCAACGTTTTTGTCAACACCGTGACCTACTTACAGAAACACTGGAATTCGGGTGAAACACACACACGCAGCACTTTCATATTCTGGATAGAACTATATGTACTGGCTTTGGAACAATTTCTGTTTATTCCTCGTTACCTGAGATGCTGTCTGGTATGGAGGGCGCTATACACATGCCAGTTTTTTTGTTGTTCTTAAGCACGGCACCAATGTTTTACATTTAAGACATAATTTGTTTCTTGTATTGATTTTGGGTTGTATTAAACAGTGAAACTATTGAGCATTTGTGTTACACAGGGAAAGGTTGCTCAGCACATATACAAATGTATCTATATATTTTTCCTTTTCCGATTTTGTTGTAGATACTGTACGTTTACTCACACGGGATTATTTTGCGCCATTTATAAATGTACTCAATATACTAACTACATACATTGAATCCAGATTTAATTCCGTTTACTTAAAATAATGCAGTTGATGTGTTGGTTTCTGATAAGGTATACAATGGCAATTAGAAATATTAACGATAGTTGAAGCAGCAGAGCGGTGGGGGGTATCAGTGATTAGTGTTTAAAGTCTAAACCTTCACTCATGTCAGATCTTCAAAGGTGTGATTGTGAGAGCTCTGGGGACTGGGGCTATTTTGTTCCTTGTCAGTCCACACTCCAGGCAATTATAATAATAATAACAATCCTCCTATTTGACCCAGCGCCTTTTCACGTCTTGGGAGACGTCTCAAAGCGTTTCACAGAATATACTGTAAACTGAATTGACTGTGCATTTTGTGGGCGAAACGCGGCAGCCCGTTTGCGCACAGCAGTGTCCCCCACAAACAGTCTCAGATTGTGTGACCAAATTATTATTTATTTAGAAGGGATTATTACTTCAGACTATCAATTTCACAGCCTTATTTGGTAATGAGATTTATAGACTGCATTTTAAAATCTAAACTAAAGGAAGGGCTTTGTACATTGGATTAGATTATTTTTTAATTTTTAGCGATTATATAAATTACATCTGTGCCACTTCTCCTCCTTGCAAGTACTTCAAAAACATGATGAGTTAAAAGTTTGCGACAAGGTGGTAACCGGTAATGATATAAAAAATAGCTAATTAACATATATAGGTATATAAAAAAACATTTTCATTATAAAGCATTATTTCCATTATTGAAACCCTTTGTGTTCGAGTTAGAATATGTCATAACTGGCAGTGACGCTACGATGATATTAAAAAAAACTCCCATCATAAGGTCAGCTAAGCTTCTATCACTTTGTTGCTCCTGATTTATCGAGACAACCACTTCTATGGAATGTTCCTGGTGGTGATCGAGTTACAGAATATCCCTTATTTGCACCAGATGTATTGAGAACAGATGGAGTTTGTGGATACTGTGATTTGACATTGATCATGATACAAAAACACATTAAAAAAAAGCCAGTTACAACTTAATACTGTATTATGGAAAAAATATAATCGCCAAAAACCTCTTGCACCCAGCAGAATACACCATTTGTTTCTACTTAAAGAGGAAAGTCTTGTGATATCATTGCATGTGACTTTAAAAAATATATTAAAAAAAAAAAAAATTTGGTGACTCAATCCACGACTGTTTGTGGACAGTGGACAACGTTTCGCCCAGAAAATAGTCCATTCGCTTTACAAGTATATTCCTGTGAAGCGCTTTGAGACATCTTGAAGACGTGATAAGGCGCAATATCAAATGCAAGAATTATTACTGTACTAATTACTTACTTAATTAATTAATGTACTGTAATTAATTATTATGGTTACAGCATATTTATTTGTGGAATAAATCGGAGACGTTTGACTTGGGTTTATGTGGCGTGTTCTATTGTGTGCCTTTAGCACCACTAAAGAGTGAGTAATAATCAGAGTATATTGATCTCATGTCACACCTTGTCTCCTGGCTCAGATGCCTGGGAATAGCTAGCTGCCAACCCACTATAAAGGCTGGACGGAGGTGGTATAGTATATGACCTGAGAGAAAATAGATGGGATTTCAAATCCTTCAGAAAGAAAGTTACACCAAGTCATTTCACAATATTTTTTACATTGCTTTACATTCTGTTACATACAGAAGCTCAACCTCCTTTAAACGATTACTGTACCATATTCAGTATCACTCGCAGACCATTTACTGCTCCCGTTTCACGGCGATGTATTATCCTCGTAAGTTTTCCCTTTCCATCAAGTAGATAAGATTTATTTTGGCCAATGAGCTGATTGACACACACACATAGAAACTCATCAACCACAAAGAACAAACAACAAAATGGAACTTGTACAGCACCTTTCACGTCAGGAGGACATCCCAAGGCGCTGGTTCCATCACTAGGATTAAGAGTCTTCACTCCACCTAGAACTCCACATGTGCTGGATAACTGCCCATTAATATACTTGAGAAACAATTGACAATCTGGTGATCAGTCAATGAAGTGAGAGTTAGCTTCCACGTGTGGGCTGATAGAGATATTAAATTCTCTAACAAGAAGTGCTCTGGAACGCTATCCCGCCTGAGGGCTGCTGTATAAACGCAAGTTGTTGTTGCCGTCGTTGTTGGGCGAGGGTGACCGAAGGCGCAGTAGAAGGAGGATCTGCCTTAAAGGAGGCGAGGGAGGGAACAAGGTGAAGGGACTGGGGGATGGAGTTCCAGAGAGTGGGGCCTGGTTGCCCAGTTTATTTTCTGAGATTACATTAGAGGCACATTGTCAGAGCAGAGAATGTGTTACTTGACTTGGGGATGAATACAGGACCTGACTGTGTTCCTGTGGGATGCTATCTGTGATTTCTCTTAGCTGGGTGGACACAAAACATGTTTCTTTGCAAAACAAAATCCTTGCATTTGATACAACGCCTTTTCACGTCTTCTAATCTAGACGGTGTCTCAAAGCGCTTCACAGAATATACTGTAAAGTGAATTGACTGTATAATTGTGCGTGAAACGCGGCAGCCAATAATTCAAACCAGATAAATTTGTTTGCAAGATGATATCATTATCACTCAGGTCCCAATGGTTTCTCATTTTGCAGAGAAAACCAGTGCATTATATTTATACTGAACGAAGAGAGTGGTACTTACTATAAGATTGGCCGTTTTTGCACGAAAGTTAATGAGCTAGAACACACTGTCTGCCGATCAGCAACTGAGAAACAAGACAGACAGACAGATAGCCAGACCATGCTATGCTGTAAAACTATGATGATGGTACCGTCAGCAGTAGCTGTAGCCACAACGCGAAGCTGGAGAACTGCTGAACTGAAGCATTGTATAATTTTATTTGTAACCCCGAACGCAGAATAATACAAAGCATCCATTTCCTCCGTTTAAATTTACATGTAATTGCTTGGCAATACTAACTAAGCAAAAGTGAGAGACAATCTTTTCAACACAGACATGTGTGTGTGTGTGTGTCCCCAGCCTTTGGTCATCCAATGACCTCATGATATTTACAGTCCAACATATATAACCCTGAGGGTGAAAGTGTCTGTCGGGGGTAACGTTTCAAGTTAAGGCAATCAGTTTCTTCATCTCATTGTGGAACTGTACAAGTATTAAAATCCATTTTTAGCGCCAGCCGTATAGTGTGAATTGAGATGCCGGAGGAAATCTTCCTTAGACTCTGGACCTGCTGGGAACACCTCCTGACAGAATTCACAGATTTTGGAATTTGGGTCCAGGTCAGGGTTTCCAGCTCTGTGAGGCAATAAATCATCCTTATTGTGGTGAGGAGTCCATACAGTCTACAGGGGGGGAGGAGGGAAAGAGGGAGGGGGGAGAGAGAGACACACAGAGAGAGAGAGAGAGAGAGAAGAGACATTTTCATTAGTGAATGTGCTGTGTAAATGAAAAACACACCATATGCCTGTAAAAGTCAGATTATAATACAACAGCTTTAGTGGAATAATCAACCCTTATGGCAGTCTGGAAAAAGATATTCTGTTCAATCATTCATCTTAGACGGCATAGGAAACCAGCTGTAAAACTGTAAAATATGAAAAGCAAGATGATTTGGATCTGTCAAGTCCAAAATATGATTAGTAACCGAAAGATGTTTGTTCAAGAGTTTGCACTAAACGCAAAAAACACACACATAACTGGATCAGCAAGTTTCTATTTCACGATTTAGTCCATGCAATTTTTGTACTATTTTGCATCTACATCCAATACATATACACACACACATTTTTAATACCTAGCAATATTTTAGAATATAATCAGACATACAAAACATTCATTCTCAACACACATCTAATCTATTCTTCCCATCATTGTGAAGCAGAATTCATCCCTCGACCAAAGTTGAGATTGTTCATATGTTTTATAATAGAGGACGTGAATTCAGTTTAAACCATCATGAACGAGGCAGGCTGACTTTACCCCAGTGATGTGCCGTTACAATTGTTGATGACCATAAATTAGTAGATAGGGCGACAATGATAAAATTACAAATGTAGTAACTATGGGACTGACAAAGGGAAAACTACTAGATGAAAATTGATTTATTTTCTCTAATGTTTCCCCTCTCTTCCTCACCTTGTTTGTGGGACACTACTATGTTTCGCCCACAAAATATACAGTCAATTCACTTTGCAGCATATTCTATGTAGGCACTATATCAAATGAAACGATTATTGCCGTTGTTATTATTATTGAAAAAGGTTGATTTCCACTGCAGGACAGAGGTGTAGACACACGTTACCTTGCTCTCTGTGTGAGCGGGTTGTCAGCAGGATAGTTGACCCCTATTTGACCATCATGTAAGCCAACAGCTGAGCCCAATCCTGTCTTCACCAAATGTGTTTACACACACACACACACACACTTCTACTGGGGGATTAGGGGAGATGGCGACTGGGAGAGAGAACCATGGTTGAATTTTCCCTTGTCTTAAGCCCAGGGCACAAAAGGCAATACCACCCCAATTATCGCCCTGGCTGAGATCAATTAACCCAGCTTCTGTCCAGCATCTAAAGTTGTTTCAATGATTCCTCAAAAGTTTGGCTTTGAAATCCAAGATAATGCCGGCTAAACTCAGAGCTCGGTCAGATACCAGTGAATATTAATATCTTAATTTTAAGTGTAATACCACCACTTCCTGTGGCTAATAAACAGTTTGCTCGAGAAACAAACAGTTTGTAACTAGCAGTTGGTGCAAATTGCACATTAACTCTGCTGAGGTGAGGAGAACATTTATCTGGAGCAAGTGGAACATATGTATTTGCTAAATTCTGTGCGTGACAGAATATCAAATGCAGTTTGGAAACAACAACAACAAAATTACATTTGTATAGCGCCTTTCACATCAGGAGGACGTCCCAAAACACTATACAACACTCCCATGGGATGCCATATAGAAGAGGAGCTCACACACTGCAACCAAACCAACCAGTACTGTACTGACCTGTATGGCTTTTGTAATAATACACCCTTTGCCCCAGTGGAAAACTAATGTTTCATTACCACACCCTAAATCACAGCGTATCACTGCTATTGTAGCTGGGATTGGGGGGAACACACACAGCACCTCCCAGAGGTTGGCAGCTTATTTTGTCTTGTTCAACCCACTGTTGATATCAAGTTCAAGTTTTTAAATTCAACAAATACTTATTACTGTGTGTATATATATATATATATATACATATACTGTACCTAGATATTATTTCCTTGCAGAAATCAATCTAATTTGTTGTTGAAAGGGAGCCTGTTCCACACATTTACTATTCACTCACTGAACTAGTGTCTCCACCAGATTTGTACTGAATTTACCCCCTTCAATCACAGGCTGTTATATACACACACACACCTACATCAAGCAAACAGGTATATGTGTGTGTGTGTGTATATATATATATATATATAATATATAATCTGTATAGAGCAACAAAAATATTGCTATTGTTTACTTGTTCTTGTCCCCACCACAATCAGCAACTTCAGAGAGCAGTTTTGAGCATTACTGATGGAGGGCAGAGGTACAGCGGCCTGCGGACTCAGCACCACAATTACCCACACCAACCACTGTCGCTTTCTGAAATAAAGATATTAATTGAAGGAAGACTAGAAATTGTTTTCTGTGTTCGATGCTGTGAGCGCCTGCCTGCCTTGCCTGCCTGCCTGCCTTGCCTGCCTGCCCCATTGTACGCAACAGCTCAGCAGTGTTTCCTCCTTTATATATTTTAAAACATCATGTTTCCTCATAACATGTAATTATATACCAGCTGCTCCATTTGCTTCTGTACGGTTTTTGCACTGTACAGAGCAGGGTGCCATCTACTGAAAATAGATACTCAGATAACTAGTAAAAGAACAATCCAATGAGATAATAGGAAAAGGCATTAGTAACAAGTAATGTGATAGAGTGTGTGTGTTTCACAGCTCCACAGGGCTTCTAAGTAATAGAGGAAATAGTGTAATTTGTTTTTGCTAAATCTCTTACAACAGCATCGGTGATAAACATGATGCAAAAGAATTAATATATTGTACTGTCTATACAGCAAGGACTAGAGGCTGTGGCCTAACACATTGGAGAAATATAGACAATACTTTACATATTTCTGTCACAGGAGAATGGCAGAAAAAGTTGTGGTTTAGTTTTTCCTGTCTTCATAATTATTGCTGTAACTATATACAGTATAACAGTGTATTTACACAATACAAATGGGAATAAAGTTAATCTAATCAGATTTATGATTGCAAATATTAAATGTCACTTGGGTAGAAGCAAATTACTTTTCCTGCTACACAGGCAGACTGCAAAATTCACAAAGGCAGTGTACATACACACACACACAAACATATATATATACAGTAAAAGCCTGTTTATCCGTGACCCAATCAACTGTAAATTCCGTATAACTGGCACCTAAAAAAAACCACATTTGATTAACCAGAATTTATTCGGAAAAGTGCATTTTAATTTTTTTTGTGTTTTCGGCCGTATATCCAGCACGTGCTTTAACCGGGCTTGGCCAGGTCCCGGGGCGCCGGATAAACAGGCTTTATATATATATATATATATATATACACACACACATTTATGCTTCAATACTCAGTGTAGTGAGTTACAATCCTTTAAAACAAATTAAATAACTTCCATCATACAGAAAAGTTTTCAATATGTGACACAAAAAATGCACTTTTATATAAAGATTGGAATATCGAAATATGTAGAGTACTGTAGAGAAATCAGCAGGGAAATTCATCTCATCATATTCCTTTTGTTCACAAGTATCCTATAATTATCATTATATTTAATCATGGTCATATTTATGATTAAATACATGATTATGGATAAATTTATGATTGAATGGAACTGGAAATGGAATGGAAAGTTACCAAGATCAAAATACGACATGAGAAAAGTGTTTGATATGAGAACACACGAGTGAGTGAGTGAGTGCGTGCGTGCGTGCGTGAGTGAGTGAGTGAGTGAGTGAGTGAGTGAGTGAGTGAGTGAGTGAGTGAGTGAGTGAGTGAGTGAGTGAGTGAGTGAGTGAGTGAGTTTTAGAAAACTTGAGAGAATTACTATGTGAAGAATTTTCTGCAATTGAAGAGTTTAGTTTTAAAGGACATATTGCGATTTTTATTAAAATTGTGGACGTATTGTAAACTTAATACTGTATATACTTTTGACTTTGAAATTTGAATTAATGAAAGCAAAGCAAGCCAAGCTGCAGGCCATCGGTCTCTACTCTTCCCATAATATATTCTCCTCTTCTCTTTAAATTCCAGGCACCATTTCACACACGAGAGAGTGGGTGGACAATCTGTTTCCCAAATCTTTTCCAGTGTCTTTCTGTTACTAGCCACAGGGAGAGAGACATGGCATCGACCCAAAGTGACTCTGCCATCATTGGTTTCCCCCTCTCTGTGAACAAGCGCCTTGCCATCATTGATCTCTCTCTTGGACAGTGTATCCAACCACCATCAACAACGATACGCATTCCCATTGCTGTGGATAGTCAATACCCTTTCACTTTGACGTTTCATCGCATTTGTTAAATCACTGTTACATCACTGCACATTCACTGATGTTACATCACTGCACATTAACTGATGTTACATCACTGCACATTAACTGATGTTACATCACTGCACATTAACTGATGTTACATCACTGCACATTAACTGATGTTAAATCACTGCACATTAACTGATATTAAATCACTGCACATTAACTGATGTTAAATCACTGCACATTAACTGATGTTGAATCGGTGCATTTATTATGAAATAAAATGTAAATTAAAGATTTTTTTTGATTAATATTGTGGTCAGAGCAACAAGATTCGGAGACAAAATAATAATCCTCAATATACTGTACTGTACCTAGACATTTCAAATCTCTGCACAGATAATTACTGTCAGGTGCAGTCGCATTGTATTTATAGACAAACTGGTGCAAACAGGTCAGCTTTCGTTTGCAATAACTTCCCTTCTATAACAACAAAATTACACTTGTATAAGGCATGCACACACACACACGCGCGCACGCACACACAGATTTAAGTCTGTATTGCTTAATGTCTAAGGTGCCCTAAATTAGTTTTCTATTTTAACAAAGGCTACGTTTACAACAACAACAACTTTGATTTATGTAGCACCCTCACTCTACACGGGACGGCATCTCAGAGCGCTTCGTAATAACAGATCCTGGGCCTGTGCCAGGGGCAAGGGGAGAAAGGTGACCAAAGGCGCGGTCGAAGAGAAAGGTCTTTAGCTGAGTTTAACTTCAGAAGAATTTTTTTTTTGGTGGGGGATGAGTTGTGTGTGGCCTTTCCCTCCCTTGTTGTATCCCTTACCTGTTGTGGTCCTCTGATCTCCGTGGGCGATGGCTGAAACACCTTATGGGATTCTTCAACGTTGAGGAAAGCGTTGCGGGCCTGGCCTGGCGGGTTCCTGAAGGGATTGGTCTCGTCTTTCACATACGTCAAGACGGTAGGATTGGTGGAGAGTTTTTGCTCGTCACAAAAGGGGCTCTGCGCAGCCTCGCTAGTGAGGCCCTTGGGAGACACCTGCAGCGAAGGGCATTCTGGATGATTAATCTTCTTGATGTCCATGTTTTGAACCACGTCCTTCAGCCCTGTCTTTTCCACGGCACCGCTCGGCCCCGAGAAAGTAGGCTTGGCTGGCGGTTTCTCTGACGCACTGTTCAGGAAATCGTAGTTGCTGTCGGAGGGTGGGAACTTGATGTCCAGTTCAGACAAGGACTGAACAACTGGGAGCTGATCCTGGTACACACGGGGTACTGCCTCTGTGGAAGGGCCTTTACATACTCTTTTTCCTTTCTTCCCGATGAAAGGTCCTTCCGCCTGTTCATGCGCTCCTTCATCAGTGCACTGTATGGGCATCGAGAAACCTAAATCTAAAGTAAAGACAAGCGTCAGCCAAAACACAGGAAGAAACTTTGTCTACAACAACAACAACAACAACATTACATTTACAGATATAATTTGAACTAATACTGAAGCAGAGATTGGAAACCAGGGAACATTTAAGGATATAATGTTCAAGCCATTTTATACAAGCCAAGACCCACATGGCCATTAATACACAGACAATAATTATAATCTTGTCTGTGTATTACAATAATAATAATCTTTGCATTTGATGATATAGCATGTTTATGTATTATTGTTGAAATATTTCAAAACGCTTCACAGAACTTACTGCAAAGTGCGGTGACTGTGTAATTTGTGGGCGAGCGTGGAAGCCAATTTGTGCTACGGCAATGTCCCACAAACAGCCACAGAGCAAATAAATGGCCAGACGTACCGGGGAGTGTGGAGCAGGACACCATGACTGCTATATAAACCCAACGCTATAAGCAATGTAGTGGAGTTACATTGAATTATTTTTTACTGTTCATGTATTATATGGGAAATATTCCTTTAGATCAGAGGCAAGATAAGCACTCAATATGTCATTTGTATATATATATATATTTTAAATAGTTTGTTAAAATAAAGGTAAAAATAAGATAAAAGTGTACATCTGATTAGGCAGCGATATACTGACACGAAGAGGGCGACGCTACATAATTGAAGGAAGTGCTTTGCCATGCGATGAGCGACCTGCCGAACGAGAAGGGGATGACAATGACAGCTGCTTCTAACAACCCCGGCTGCCAATGTCAACACTGCAACATGGTGTGGGGCAGGACAACAGGTTCACACAGACAACCTTCACATGCTCAGGCCTGGATCTCACCCTGTTGCTGAAGGCAAATCCAGCTCTTGCTCATAAAGCAAACAGAAACACAAAGATACCTCTACATCAGGTTATTTTACAGTCTCGCTGATTGAGGCAGGGCTCGGGGGAGATTCTCCGCCTGTTATCGTGGCTGAGTTTAGGTGACCAGAGAAACGAGAAGGAAGCCAGGTATCAGGGTATCGAGGGATATGGGGCGACAGCGGGTATATAGGGTTAGCCATAATCTAAAAGAATTGAGGAACAGGCTTGAGGGGCTCAATGGCCTACGCCTGTTCCCACGTTGCTAAGCTTCCCTATGGCTCAGTTGGGAAATTCAGCCTGTGGCGAGTGAACACGGCGCAATGTGATGATCTGTCAACGCGGCAGTGGAAGTGTTAGGTTTGCCCTCAGCACTAGATTACAGGCAAGTTAGGATTATAATTACTGGAGACTAAACAGTGAACCTACGAGTGCGGACTCTAAGTGAGCGCAGGATTGGGCGGTTTGCTCTCTGTGGTTGAATAGCTTTTTACTGAAACAAATAGTCCACGTCATGTGTGAATCACGCATTACAACCATAGAGCCAGAACCCAGAGCAAATACTTGCAGGAGGGGAGGGTGGTGGGGGGGGGCGGGAAGATGTAGCCACGAATAATAACAAAATCAGAGCATCCCTTCACAGTAGTGATGGCATACTTGAAAGGTATAAAATATTTGCCCATCCCTAGCTCGCCCACCATCTTGAAATACAGCCTCAAGCCCCCCCTAGAATCTGTTCTAGATTATTTCCAACGTGGAGTGATCTTAAACTGAAGTTATTCCTTTGTTTAAACACAAACCTTCCATTTAGCTCCTGGCAAACTTGTTAATATTCCCAAATGCTGCCGTATAACAGTGGGATGGTAGTGATTAGAATCCAGGACTCCCACACAGTGGGTTCTTGCCTGTGACTGTGCCGTTAAAAGAGGATGTGGCAAGCGAAAGGCTGGCACCTCACCATACATAGATAGGAAAAGCTGGAGGGTAAATTATACTGGACTCACACATTTCCCAATAGTCAATGTAGGCAAAACCAATCAAATAGATGCTTTGCCAAACACTCTACAAGGGAATGACACAAAACCTTCTCAGCCCTGTAAGTGTGTGTGTGTGTGTGTGTGTATAGGGGAGATACGTTAAAAACAAATGTTTCAGCAAGTGAGTAATGTAACTCTTCTCTGTTGAACTGTGGACTTTACTTGAGAATCTTGTAAGTTTTTTTTGGGGTGTCACAAGAGATCTGTCTTAAACGAGGTTAATGCAGGAATGATCATTGTCTGATTTTTTTCTCTCTCTCTTCCTGATTCATTTTATCGGTCACTTTTTCTTCCATTTCAATGGAAAGGAAATGTGGCGTTTTCACCTTGCAAATAGTATTTCATCAAAAGCTCAAAATAAAAAATAAATCAATGAAAATGAAGAGCTGATATAAAGGGTGATTGGGGGGTGGGGCAATTTTATTAAAAATGATATAATATTTAGAATTTGGTGTATAAATTATACAACTCTTACAGAGTTACAAAATGACTATTTAATCTAAACGGATGGAATGCAATCCAAACGAAACATATATATTATACAATATACATATATAGCAGAAACCATGTCTGCACTTACCATTAATATCGTTGCTGTACATAGATTTGCCCAGAAGTTCAGCCTGTTTTGTTGTCAAGGCAGAGAGTTGTTTAAATTGCTGATAAATCTGCTGGAAAACAGTCTCCAGCTCCTCTCTATAACACACACATGCATTTGCTTTATTGTCATTTTTTTTTCTCTTCTTTTTCATCTTAAAAAAATTCCCCCCCCCACCCCGACCCACACATATAAGTCAAATTGTGTTGCCCCCCACCACCCACCCCCCCAGCCTGGTTGAGTGGACAGGGATGGTTCTGTCCTCTCTGACCCACAGACTTGGCAGTGACGCCCACCGAGACTCTCTCTCGGATCAGCTGGCAGAAGGTATTCTCCTGGCACAGTATAGCCGACTGCCAGCATCTCACAGCGACTGAACCTGTGATCATCTGGTTAGGAGGCAGGCCATCAGGTGGTGAGAAAGTACATTATAAATCGGTGGGTTTTTTTATTATTTGTGTGTGTGTGTGTGCTTATATAATATGAAAGGACAATTGCATTGAGATCTTTAGTCCACGGACGCAAAGACGTTTTTCCTACTGCAATATCCAACCTTGTTTTGGAACTGGGAATTTAATTTTTTTTAGGAGGATGTTACATTTTGGAACTAATTCCTTAACACAGGAGTAGAATGTTTTATACCCAGTCTATATTGCCAAGTATGTGTCCAATTTAATCTGGCATTTACAAGGATCTAGTACAAGGTTGGCACTGCAAACTAGACTGAATTACCACTTCGATCTCAAACCAGCATGGAAGAAAAATCACCCCTTCAGGGGTTGGGTTCATGCCAATCAGGATTCAGAGGTTTCTGCGGAGCAAAAAGCTGGCAAGGATGCATACTGGCTTAACTATGCTGGCATCCTTTTCACTCACCTACAACATATATATTCTACATTCATCCTCAATCTGCTGATCTCCATTAATGAATGAATTAATGGGTTTCTTAACATCTACTGCAACATCTACTTCCAACTACACACACATACATATACACACACATATACACATACACACACAGACATAAACTAAATCCAACAATGTATAATGAAGTTTGTTTGCAAATGTGTCCATAAAGGAATATTAGTTACAATCAAGGCAAGCTGCTCCCAAATTCATCTCAACATATTTTCCCCAAATCCAATCTACGTAAATGCCCATAGCTTAACTCCACTTCGAATTACAGCCATCAGCATGTGTAATGATCAAAGGTTATTTGCTGCTCAAGCCTGTATCATACAGAAACTGTTTTCTCTGCAACTACAAGCAATTTGCCTCAAGTTGTACTCCATTCAGCAACAGTCATCTGAAGGTGGTTACCAACCACAAGAAAATCCCATCAAAATTATACAATGCAAACAATTCTCTCTGCCCACCCCACCACTCCGCAAAGATAATTAAACAAAACTGTAAGATACCAATTAAATCTCAGTCATAAACAACACAATTCAACTAGTTTTCATGCATAAATAACACATTCAAAGCCCCTGCAGCAAAAGCAACAGATTTCTCAAGAGTATTTGATTAGACTTCAGTTTATTTTTATCGCTTTAGCTTTCAATCCTGTTCAAACAGATAGTTGTCCATATTTACATTTCTGAGCATTTGGAAATATCTGGATCACGTATCATGAATCATCTTCAGTGAAAAACAGTACACTTTGGATCTCTTCGTAACTTCCAAGTTTCAGAATTGTGCCCCTCTCTTCCCCACTTTGAATTTCCTTTAACGCAATAATGTACAGTCCAGTACCGTAGCGTACCGTAGTACCCAAACACAATCTCCATCTCATCACCAACAGCCAAACGTGCCACATGGTGACACGATCTACTATAGACAAGCTGTGGCTTATTTACACCCTAATGACCGTTACACGATCGGATGCCTCCCTGCCGCACACAATTTTCTAAATGCAATTGCACCAACAAATTAAATAATACCTTCAAATCAAGCACCATTAAACAACACTCCCAGGACTTGACAAGTTGTGTTGATCACATAATTATACCGACTGAACAATACCTCATCATTTTAACCAGTGAGCCGTGAGCAATTAATAAATAGATAAACTTAAGACTTTATTATCACAAGCTGGTTGAGAGTCACAGAACTACTCCTAATGTTTGCGCTCACCTGGTGAAACCAGTCAAGATGGGGAGTAGGCGAGGGTGGGGTGGGGGGGAGAGGGAAAAAAATCACCGAATGCAATCAGCAGTGAGCTAATATTTGTGCCATGAGTGAGTGTGCAATGTTTGTGTGTTGGGATTCATTTAGAACTTTAAACAATACAGTCCCAGGTGAGAGAAAGAGAGAGAGAGTTAACTAAAACGTACAACTAAAATTTGCTACATCTGATCAATAAAACTCAAAATATTTCCACATAAAGCTTTGACGCTATAGTGTATGGAAGAAAATATTGAGGTTGTAATTAGTATCAGTAGAGATTTGTGCTAGGTAAGGAAAGGTTTGTATAACGCATCCGTTTTATGTTATTTAAAGAAGGGTGGAAGGAAGTTGTTCATACTGGTTTGTGAGGTGATCAGTCTTTGCTGAAGGACCGGCCTTCAATGAGAATCGATCAGCCATCTTCCTGTTCACCTTCAAAAACACAAGAGATTTTACAATTGAAATAAAACTGCAACGAGACTAACATTTAATTACTTTCACAGATAAAGCACAGAGCATGCCACCTAACTGCTGAGCTCACTTCAAAGGGGAAAAAATATTCCTACACCAGTACACCAGAGCTGGAATTAGCAAGTCTAAGGCATTGAACATTAAAATTGATCATTCAGCTCCATCTGGTGAAACTTTGCTATAACTACAAGGACTTCTGGAGTTGGGAGTCCTGTAGCTCAGTGGTTAAGAGCAGTCGCTTCACAGGGAAGGGTAAAATACTGGGCAAGTTTCCTTACTCCACACACAAACACACACACACACACCTCTGTTTACCTGGCAGCAAGTAGGAACCCGGTTGTTAATCGCTTGGCGGGATTGTTTATCCGGAGGTAATAATTTCTTCATAACAAAAATAATAATTATTTTGTCACTCACTCAATCCATGACTGTTTTGTGGGATGTTGCTGTGCTCAATTGGCTGCCATGTTTTGCCCATAAAACATAACAGTCAATTCACAGTACACACTTTACAGTATATCCCGTGAAGCGCTTTGAGACGTCTCAATGACATGATCAGGCGCTATATCAAATGCAAGGATTATAATTATTATTATTAAGACAAAACTTGGGTTTATGTTGACTTGGGAAGAAATAAACTGTGTGACAGGTTCACGCGCTGAAGGCTTTTGCTAGATGTGTGACCTCTTTCCTTGGCAAACTACACTACCTTCATGTCCAGGTGATCGTGTCTCTGCAGCTGCTTCCTCAGCAAACTCAGCTCCCGCTCCTGATCTTCAATGATGGATTTCAATTGCTTTTGCTCACTTTGAAATGAGTTTATCCATTCATTCAACCTACTGTTTTCAGCTGTTAACTGTTGCGGAAAGCAGATCGAAATAAGAACATTGAGAGAAATGTAAAATAACATCATTTATGAATTGTTCCATTTATGTTTTTGCGGGCGCTAGGTCGCTAGAAAGTGAACAGTCACTGTTTGCATCTATCGCACTGTTGTTTTTGCAAACAGTAAAGTATAATCAATACGGGAGTGGGTTTATTTGGAGCACATTACAGTGGTTGGAAGGCCACTAAATATTTCGTCACTAATTTCACAAGTTCGGTTAGAGGATTTAGATCAGACAGCGACATCAATGGCCGAGATATATGTGGGTTAGACTCCAGCAGTTATCCCAACACACACTCTGGGCTCCCCCCTCCCCAACCAAGCCTTTGCTCTCGCCAAACAGCGCCTAATTCTACCTGGAATTGCGTGGTGGGTGGTGGGGTCTCTCCAAGGAGAGAGAACGAGAGAGAGTGTCTGCATTCCATTCCAACAATCTGCAGTATCTCCGTGTGTGGGGGGAAGGTATGGAATTCTCAGTTTGGTTTGGAGACTCTAAAGCAACAGTGTTGGGTTTCCATGTGTGTCAGACACCTGCCCGGCTGACCCCCCCACCCACCTAAGCCCACCCCCCCAAACAAAGTATCTCTCACCAGTTATTTTAATTAAAACTAGAGCCAGTGGAGGTTTAAACCACTCAGCTATTGTCTCAAAATCTTGCGATTAGTATTCTTTTCAAAAATACATTTTTTTAGGCACAGTCACCGAGAATAATTATTAAGACCACAGTAGTTAATCAGAACTACATACAGTATATTGACTATGAAATCTAATCTTACCTTACAGTCTCTGTCTCTGGTTAAAGCCGCTATCAGGTCCTCTGATGAGTGCTGGCTGTCGTGACGCCCGGGTTTAGGGAGGACACCCTTGGGGCCGTGTGCTAAAGTGTCCAGAGTCACACCTGTGCAGGAATACAGCCACAAACTGTGATGGTACGTGTGTGTGTGGGTAACCTAACCCGCCCGGCTCACTGTGCCAGTTAATAATAATCAGAATAATCCTTGAATTTGATGTAGCGATTTTCACGTCTTCTAGACTGTGTCTCGAAGCGCTTCACAATATACTGTAAGTGAATGGACTGTATATATTTGTGGGAGAGCGAAACGCAACAGCCAATTGAACACAACAGTGTCTCTACACAAACAGTCATGGATTAAAATTGAAATGACCAATTTTATTATTGTGTTATTTTTGGAGGGATTATTGTTATTAGTTCACATCAGCCTTCAAGTTAAATTAACTATCTCCCATGACAGTTGATTTTTCATCCTTTTTTCCCACAACAAACCCTTAAGGATAAAAGCAATTTGCGGCGACAACAGCTCACAAATTTCCCCAACCCGTCAGTAGGAAAAGACCCCCCCCTCCAGTCAGCACTCGTTTAGTCCCAATCAGATAGAGATTGCTGCTCTATTTCTTATTCCAGGAACAATTAGCTCCTGTAGCTCAGTGGTTAGGACACTTGCCTTACAAGTGTGAGACCTGCGTTTGAATCCAGGCAGATCAGGGCAAAACCACGCGCCTAATAATAATCTGTCAAAAAAAAACCACAATAATAAAATTGGTCATTTTAATCCACGACTGTTTGTGAGGACGCTGCTGGGTGCAATTGTGCAGCATTTTGCCCACAAATATACAATCAATTCACTTTACAGTATATTCTATGAAGCGCTTTGAGACGTGAAAAGTGCTATATCAAATGCAAGAATTACTCACTATTATTATAATTAACTGTTAACGGTATTGTCCGAAAAGAGCAGAATACCCAGAACAAAGGATTTTTGCAAACTAGCGTTTCATTTTTTACTGAGGATAAGTAAAAAAAAGTATTACAATCTATACATAGAAAAATAGTAAGTTTGGAATTTGACGATAACATACTAAGAATAGGATTTAAAATATATATATATTTGAAAAATAACGCAAAAAAGAAAAATTACAAAACAATGTGAAAATCTTCCTTTGCAATAGGTGCAACTTTGTCAAAAGGTAGCGCACAGGATTAAAGATATTGATCCAAGAAGCACTAATCCTGCCAGATGGTATCTCAGTTAAAGCAAATTTTATTTTCCTCGAAATGAGAAATAATATGATAGTAGTTTCCATTCCATCTGCTTCCCAATTATGGGAACAAAAGTTGAACCGGGAAACCGTGCCAAAAGCTGTGAGGAACTTGAATGATGTCTGTCAGATCTGCAGTGAAACCAGGCTGTTATTTGTGGGGAGTTATTTTTTGTGGGGGGTAACGATTGTCGAGGGAATCAACACAAAGATGGGGAAAAAAAATCCAAAGCAATCACGAGGATATTATTAACAAGAAGATTCCTGAATCGAGATTTAAATTTGAGAAATGCCATCAAACCCATTGGTTAGGACTAAAAAGAGTTTGGTCCAAAAAGATCAAAATAACAAAATAATCTCACAGAACTAAAATAAGATGCTTTTTTAAAAATTCTAAATGGAAAGGAAAAGTTGGGTATGGAAACAGAGATATGCAGCCTTCATGCATTGCTCAAATATTGGAGAAAAAAAAGATTAGGGAGAGGAATAAACTAAAGTTGGATACTCTGCCCGAGGCTAGATCATGACATACCTCTGGGAGCAGCGGAGGCACATTGCGACTGTAATTTTACAATCACGTTAGACTTTATTGCCAGCTCTCGCTCCAGCTCATCAACCTGTGTATTTAAAAAAAAGTATGAGTGTAAGATTGCTGCTGCAAGCCTTAGATTCCTGTTAAATTCATAATTCATCAAGTAAAGCTGCAACTGAGACTGTGCTGAGCCTGAATCTTTTCTGAGCAAGATTTCAAACCACAATCGGTTAGCTAAAGGAACCACCCTCACCCGGCACTGCGTAACACAA
>CM068747.1:30068885-30153815 GCA_035084275.1 Hydrolagus colliei
TACACACAACCTCCCCCCCCCCCCTCACACACACACAACCTCCCCCCCCCCCCCCACACACACAACCTCCCCCCCCCCTCACACACACAACCCCCCCCACCACCACCCCTCAGACACACAACCTCCTCCCCCCCCCCACACACACACACAACCCTCCCCCCCCCCCACACACACACAACCACCTCCCCCCCCCCTCACACACAACCTCCTCCCCCCCCACACACACACACAACCCCCCCCACCACCCCCCCTCACACACACAACCTCCTCCCCCCCCCCCACCACACACACAACCTCCTCCCCCCCCTCACACACACACCCTCCCCCCCCCTCACACACACACCTCCCCCCCCACCCCCCCCACACACACAACCTCCCCCCCCACCCCCCCCACACACAACCACCCCCCCCACCCCCCCCCACACACACAACCCCCCCCCCTCACACACACAACCTCCCCCCCCACCCCCCCTCACACACACACACCCCAGCTCCCCCCCCCACACACACACACAACCCCTCCCCCCCCCCACACACACAACCCCCCCCACCCCCCCCCCCACACACACCTCCCCCCCCACCACCCCCCCCACACACACAACACCCCCCCCCACCCCCCCCCTCACACACACAACCTCCCCCCCACCCCCCCCCTCACACACACAACCTCCTCCCCCCCTCACACACACAACCTCCTCCCCCCCTCACACACACAACCTCCCCCCCCCCCACCCCCCCCTCACACACAACCTCCTCCCCCCCCCCACACACACACACAACCTCATCCCCCCCCCTCACACACACAACCTCCCCCCCCCTCACACACACAACCTCCCCCCCCCGTAACACACCACAACCTCCTCCCCCCCCCCCTCACACACACAACCTCCCCCCCCCTCACACACACAACCTCCTCCCCCCCCCCCTCACACACACAACCTCCCCCCCCTCACACACACAACCTCCGCCCCTCACACACACAACCTCCGCCCCTCACACACACAACCTCCTCCCCCCCCCCTCACACACACAACCTCCCCCCCCTCACACACACAACCTCCTCCCCCCTCACACACACACACAACCTCATCCCCCCCCCTCACACACACAACCTCCCCCCCCTCACACACACAACCTCCGCCCCTCACACACACAACCTCCTCCCCCCCCCCTCACACACACAACCTCCCCCCCTCACACACACAACCTCCTCCCCCCTCACACACACACACAACCTCATCCCCCCCCCTCACACACACAACCTCCCCCCCCTCACACACACAACCTCCCCCCCCGTAACACACACAACCTCCTCCCCCCCCCCTCACACACACAACCTCCCCCCCACCCCCCTCACACACATAACCTCCTCCCCCCCCTCACACACACAACCTCCTCCCCCCCCCTCACACACACAACCTCCTCCCCCCCCACACACACACAACCTCTGCTCCCCCCCCCCCACACACACACAACCTCCTCCCCCCACACACACACACAACCTCCTCCCCCCCCCCCACACACACACACAACCTCTGCTCCCCCCCCCCCCCACACACACACAACCTCCTCCCCCCCCCCCCCCCCCCACACACACACACACAACCTCTGCTTCCCTCCCCACGCATATACGCACGCAACCCCCCTCCCCACATGTACCCCTGTCCCTTGTAACCCACTGAAGGCCAATCCCCCTTCTATATTATTGGCAGCAGAGATATTGGGGGAAATCCAGAGGAAATGAAAACTACCACCAACAGCACATCAAAACCTCACCACAAATTAACTTCCAATGACACCTTCTGCGTACAGGGAGAAACAAATCCATTTAAATCCACATCAGGAAAATCTGTAAAAACAATTATTATTATGTATTATTTAGGCCTTTTCTCAATTATTTTTCTTTTTAAAAAAAACCCAGATAAAGAACATGAGACTGTGCCTAGTTATTGAATAAATAACGTGGGAATGCCTTTGTGAGGGGTTACATAAAAATAATACAGTAATGATAATAATAATCCTTGCATTTTCACATCTTATCAATGATTCAAAGCGCTTCACAGAATATACTGTAAAGTGAATTAACTGTATACTTATGGGTGAAATGCAGCAGCCAATTGCGCACAGCAGCGTCCCCACAAACAGCCATGGTTTGAAAATGACCAATTTATTATTGTTTATGTTTTTGAAGGATTATTATCAGGTGTGTGTGTGTGTGTGTAGAGTAAGGAAACTTGCTCAAGGTTTCGCCCTGACCTACCTGGAATTGAACCCAAGTCTCTTGCTTGTAAGGCGAGTGCTCTAACCACTGAGCTACAGGAGCTCCACTTAATGGGGTTTTCATAACTTATTTTCTATCATGTTACCTGGTGACATAAACCAATAGAGTGAGGGGTGTCACTCAGTACAGTGTTTCTTAACTACTCTCCAATGTTTCATGTGCATCTGATGTGACCTGCACCCAGGGCTATCTCATTGTCTTATCTTTGTAGAAAGATCCAAGTTATGAACCGAATCCAAACCGATTTTGTTCAACTGTTAACCCCCAGAGAGAGAGAGAGAAATACGGTTGTTCACTTTTTTGGCTGTTTGTCAGACATTGCTGTGGCCAAACTGGAGGGCTGTGTTTGCCTGAAAGTCACTGCACTTCACAATAAAATCCTGTGAAGCAGTTTGAGATGCCCAGACGGCACGATAAAAGTTGCTTTTACGTTAGCGATACAATAAGGATGTTGCGATGAGGTATCAAATGCTAGGATTCTTACTGATTACAACAGCTTCCATCTTACAAAACTCCTCAAAAGTTAATTAAGCAAAGAAGTCTTGGAATAATTTATAGGTTAATAAGGAAAATAAGGAATACATTAACTGGAATAAAACTAACAAGTTACAGTTCAATGATTATTGTGCTGACGTTGGCAAAATCACAGTTCCACCACTCAATATAAGATTTTTTTTTAAAAAGAGCCCTAAAAAATCAATTTCACAAGCGGAGTCTCAAAATTGTTATCCCAGCAGATAAGTCACGTAAACCCTATAGCACAGATGAAAGAACATGTACGCTGTGTTAATTTAAGGCTGCTGCCCATCAAATCAATCCGTTGAATAAGAAAAGTGTTATCAAATTGATAGGAGAATCTGTAATCAAATTTCAGTCTGACATTTCAGTGTTCATCTGACATTTAGGTGCTCAAATTTAAGAAAGAAAAGTCAAATTAAAAGATAAGAAAAGTGTAACTTTTAACCCTTTTTTCTGTGGATTAATAACTAGGTGTGAATTAATAATTCTCTTATGCTGTTGGAGAGAGCACCGTATCGTGACGACATCTTACTCATTTTACTCATCTGATCCTGGAGAAGTTAATAATAAATATACCTTGCATTTGATAAAATAATAATACTGTATAATAACAATCCTTGCATTTGATATAGCACTTTTCACAACTTATCAGCGTCTCAAAGCGCTTCACAGAATATACTGTAAAGTGAATTGACTGTATATTTGTGGGGAAATACTTTTATACTTATATAGCGCTTTTCACATTATTGACAGCAATCCATCTTCACTCAATCTGCACGTCCAAACGACACACAGAGTGCTATCATCATCTCATCGTGTACCTGATCCATCACTGCAGATAAGTTGATTAAAAATAATAATCATAATCCTTGCATTTGATATAGCGCTTTTCACATATTATCAACGCCCCAAAGCGCTTCACAGAATATACTGTAAAGTGAATTGACTGTATATTTGTGGGTGAAGCGCTCTGAGACGTCGTCTGGCATGGAGTGAGGGAGGGACGCTATATAAATCCAAGTTGTTGTTGTTGTTATTGGAGTAGACGTTAAAGATCCCAGAGGACACGATTGGAATTTTTCCACCTGATAATCTACCAGATAAGAAATTGGTCATTTACATCATCATTGGCTGTTTTGGGGACAACACGACAGACAAAATGGCTTCCACATTCACCTACAAACACACACACACACACACACAGTACATCTCACCCTGTATCCTGTGATGTGCTTAGAGATAGCGTGACAATGCAAGGTGATAGATCAAATGTCGGACAATAATCTTTGTTTTAAAGATTGCTTTGCTTTTGGTTTAACATGTACTATATATAACTATATATACACTGTACTGTATATACACTGTATATATATATTACTGTACTGTATATATACTGTATATATATTACTGTACTGTATATACTGTATAAGCGTCTGAGTACTTCATGTGCATTGAGTTAATCTGAAATGTAATGATTGTGATGTAGACATGTCTAGGTGACAAGGCGTGTGGGGTTTGAAGTCGTGACCTTTTCGCTCACTGAAAGGCAATCTCTGATGTTTTCTTTAAGAATCAATTTTTTTTGTAAAAGTGAAACAAGCAGTACAAGCATAAAGCTCCATCTACAGGACATTTTAATGGGGTTTGTTAAACACTTCAGTGGATGTTTGCATCTTACCCAATATATTTTATGTAATGATTGATAGGATTTTTAAAAATGATTTCCTCTCTTACTTCCTCCCCCACCATCTACTAATTCACTAATTAATCTGTCATTTTATCAGATTGCAGTTTAAAATATATTAATGCTATTCCAATTATTAAGAAAAAGATTATTATTGGGCAAAATAAATAGGGATAATTGCTGTATTATATACAAATCCTAACACAACCAAACATCTCAAAGTACTTTACATAATCAATTACTAATTATAATAATACTGTAATACTAAAGTGCTCTACAACAACAACAACTTCGATTTATATAGCGCCCTCCATGCCGGACAGCGTCTCTAACCTGACAGGTCCAGAGGTTATCCCAAAACAATACAGTCTCCAACTCTGCCTGGTGTTCCACACACCAGTTGAATGCAGGGAATGATAGTTATTAGTCGATTGGTGGATTCCTTTTCCAGGGGTAGCAATCCCTCAGTCACTGTGGAGTCCTGTAGTTCAGTGGTTAGAGCACTCGCCTTACAAACATGAGACCTCTGTTTCGAATCCAGACAATTCAGGGTGAAACCTTGGGTAAGTTTCACACACACACACACCTAATAATAATCCGTTCAAAAAACCCCAACTATAATAAAAAAAAGGTCATTTCAATTCACGACTGTTTGTGGGGACGCTGCTGTGTGCAATTGGCTGCCCTGTTTTGCCCACAAATATACAGTCAATTCACTTTACAGTATACTCTTGTGAAGCGCTTTGAGACGTCTAGAAGACGTGAAAAGCACTACATCAAAACGCAAGGATTATTATTATTAAACATCCCTGTTCAAAATAAAGAATTTGGTCACTCAATCCACGACTGTTTGTGGGGCATTGGTGTGAGCAATCGGCTGCCATGTTTCGCCCACCAAATATATAGTCAATTCAATTTACAGTGCATCCTGTGAAGAGCTTTGAGACGTCTCGAAGACGTGATAAGGTTCTGTATCAAACCCCGGAATTATTATTATTATTATCATCACAATAAGTAGCCCATTGCAGATGGTGGCAATTATTATTCTGTTCAAACATCTTTCCCTCTCACTTCTTTGCTCATTTTTACTTGTAGCTATAAATTTGGAGTTTTGCATTTGAATGAGGTTTGTATTCAATATTGCTATAGCTTTCCTGGCTATTTAAACAGAGGATCTAAAGTTAGAGCACACATATTGGGTTAGTAACTGATATCCTCTGGCACACCAACAGACTGACAGCAACTGGCTGTATAAGTCCTGAAACCATGACCTGAACTGAATGTGATTCCGAGTCATGTCGTATGAAAGTATTTTGGGTTGCTCAAGTAGAAACCAACTGCTCTGTGTGAGATTGTTGGGACGGGAGAGAATGTGCAGAGAACAGTTGCAGAAATGGGAAGCTTTTAGACCTGTCTTAGATCCCCCTCATGTTATTGTTGGTAAAACTAGCACTCTGCTGTGGTACACAGTCTCTCTGCGGTTACCTGTGTTATTGGAGTGGGGGAATTTACATCCTTCTGATTTATTGCAATCCTAGTGATAATCCTGGCATTTGATATAGCCGCCTTTTCACTTCTCTTAGACTGCGTCTCAAAGAATGTTGTGTAAAGTGAATTGACTTTGTGGGAGAGCGAAATGCGGCAGCCGATTGGGCACAGCAGCGTCCCCCACACACAGTCGGGGATTGAAATGAACAACTTTATTATTATAGTTTTTTTGTTGAGGGATTATTATTAGGCGTGTGGAGTAAGGAAACTTGCCTAAATTGCCCTCACCCTAACAACCCTAATCCTGCCTGGATTCGAACACAGGTCTCAAGCATGTAAGGCGAGTGCTCTAACCACTGAGCTGCAGGAGCTTCAAACATTACATTCAATTAACAGTTGGATTACTTGGCCACAATAAATATTGTTCAATTTCTTTACACGTATCTCTATTTCTCGGCAATATAAATATGTCATTCCAGCGATGAAGAATTAGTGTGTGTTGATCACCACAGTGTTATTATGTGGCACATATTCCAGCAGTGACCACAACATGTACATTATAAACACTGACGCCTGAATTGCATAGTTTTATTATGTTCGATTTATTTAGAAATACCGTTGAAAGTTGTAATGGGGATAGATAATGTGGACTTCTATAGCTCAGTGGGTTAGAGCACTCGCCTTACAAGTGTGAGACCTGTGTTTCGAATCCAGGCAGATCAGGGTGAAACCTTGGGCAAATTTCCTTACTCTACACACACACACATGCGCGCCTCATAATAATCCCTCAAAAAATAATCCCACAATAATAAAATTGGTCTTTTCAATCCACAACTGTTTGTGGAACACTGCTGTGCACAATTGGCTGCTGCGTTTTGCCCACAAATATACTTTACAGTCAATTCAATTTAAAGTACAGTACACCTCACAGTGCTTGAGACGTCGATAAGATGTGAAAAGTGCTATATGAAAATGCAGGGATTATTATTAGTATTATTATGATGATGATTGTGTCTTGTTTTTGCTGAAGGATGAAAATATACTTTTACCTGTCACATTTATCTGTGACATTTGTTTTTATCGGTGGGGGTGGGGGGGGCTTGTGTTTCTTCCTCTGAAGCATGTTTCTCTTCTTGGCTGTTTCTCCCTTGAGTTTTCTCTTGGCAAGGAAGTTAGGGCATGAAGGGCGCCATTCCAGCCACTTAACAACGCTGCATATCTCACATCTCTGGCTGGACACTCCGTCAGCCACACTCAACCCAGCCTGACTGCCAACAATCTCTCCCACATCTGTTTGCTGTTCGGTGGAGATCAAGTTTAGTCTGCCATTTCATCTTGTCCATTGCAGCTTCCCCCCTTGAGGGGCCAGGGGTTGACAGGGGCTACTGGGGCATTGGATATCAGTTCTAGTAACAATAATACAGTACTTTCATATCACATCTCAAAGTCCTGCACAGAAATCTGCCGGACATTAGAATGTCCAATGAGAGCCCGAGATGGGTCGATGGACAGGTGTGTTGATCCATTGTGTGTGTTGATAATAATAATAATAATCCTTAAATTTATTTAGCGCTTTCCACGCCTTATCAACATCTCAAAGCGCTTCACAGAATACAACAACGTCCCGAGGTTGGGAGCAGAGCAGGAGGGGAGGGGTCGTGGTTGGGGGAAGGAAAGTAGGAAAATTGATAGTATATTTGTGGGCGAAATATATATATTTGATATGGCATTATATCAAATACGAGATTTGCAAAACCAAAATGAATGAACGTCTGATTTGGTTAAATAGCGATTCTAAATCTTCAGATCTGATGATAAGAATCCTCATATTTGACACAGAATCTTATCGCGTCTTCAAGACGTCCGTCTCTTAAGCACTTTGCAGGATGTACCGTGAGTAGCATAGAACGTGTATTTTGTGGGTGAAATGCGGCAGCCCATTGCACAGGCTGTGAGGTGTAAATAATGAGTGGGTGAGAGTTGAGGTGAGGGGTGAGGAGGGGTGGTGGGGGCACTTTACAGCTAAACTTGTTCCTGTGTGACATTGAGACAAGCACAATAGGCTGAATGAATGGCCTCCTACTGTGCAGTAATATTCTATGATGCGATGACACACACACACACACACACTCAGTGGGAGGGCAGGAGCATCAGGAGATACAGCCTGACTGACTTCCTTCTCTCAGCCAGGGATGCTGGGACCACTTACAACCACACTACCCCCAACTGAGTCCAACTAACTCAATACAGATTGACCTGGGACCCTGCGCCATTCGCATCAGCAGAACATTGAACGAACCAACTTACATTTTCCAATTTGAAGCCGAACATTGAATTTTGATAATACTAAATCATGATTTGTGGAGTCCTGCAGCTCAGTGGTTAGTGTATCTCGCCTTACAAGCAAGAGAGACCTGGGTTCAATTCTAGGCAGGTCAGGGCGAAACCTTGGGCAAGTTTCCATACTCCACACACACAAATAATAATAATCTCCTGAAAAATAATAATAAATTAGTCGTTTCAATCCACGACTGTTTGTGGGGACGCTGCTGTGCGCAATTGGCTGCCGCGATTCACCCACAAAACACACAGTCAATTCACTTATATACAGTATATTCTGTGAAGCGCTTTGAGACGTCTAGCAAATGTGACAAGGCGCTGTATCAAATGCGAGTATTATTATTATTATAATAATGAAACTAATAATAATATATCACAATTATTTATCAGCCTCCTTAAGGACATGTACATAAGTTAATAAGTGGTTAATTTTAACAAATGTCAGCAACACTTCTCCCCATGAAGTCCCATTGGATTTACTTCCCTAACAAAACATGCAAAAGTAAGCTTGTGTTGTGTTCTCTCCGTGCTTTCGGGCTGTGCTTCACAACAAGATATTTATGGCTGATCACGTTTCAAATCAGTGTTGGACACCAATCTACCATTCCTGAGCCCTTTTGTCATTCACACCCAGTCCTTTCTCAACTGGTGACTAACAAACTGCCACAAATACACCCTAACTCCCCGTCCACTCCCAAATAATAATAATAACTTGGTCATTTGATCCACGACTATCTGTGCGCGATTTGGTTGTCAAGTTTTAACCACAAAATACGTGTAAATTAATCTACTTTGCACTATATTCTGTGAAGCACTTTAAGACGTCTGAACGACGTGATAAGGCGCTGTATCAAGTGCAAGGATTATTAAAATATACTTTGGGTCCATATTAAACATATTAAACGTATAGCTCAGATATGTTGGTTCGATTCCAGCCAGGGTGCAACCTTGAACAAGTTTGTTTACTCCACACGCCTGATAATAATCCCTCAAAATGTTTTAAGCCACAACTGTTTGTGGGGATGCTGCTGTGCGCAATTTACTGGCACGTTTCGCTCACAGACGTACAGTCAATTTACTTTACTGTATATTCTGTGAAGCGCTTTGACACCATAACAAAATGACCCGTTTAACAACAACAACAACAACTTAAACTTATAGAGCGCCTTTCACGTCGGGAGGACGTCCCAAGGCGCTGCACAGGAGGCGTGTGACCCGAGCTGGGAGGGGAGTGTTCGGGAAGGGGTGAAACACGAAGGGGAGGTAGAAGAGTTCGGGGGGGAACAAAAGGCACGATCGAAGAGGAAAGTCTTCAAACCGGCCTTGAAAGAGGAATGGGAAGAAACGAGACGGAGGGATTGAGGGATGGCATTCCATAGGGTGGGAGCGGAGAAACTGAAGGCCCGGCCTCCGATGGTGGGGCGGTTTGGGCGGGGGGCTTGGAGCAGGCCAAGTCCTGCTGAACGGAGGGTCCGGGTGGGCGTGTAGGGGGAGAGTAGATTGGTTAAATAGGGCGGGGCAAGGCCGTGTAAGGCCTTGTAGGTGAAGACAAGGATCTTGAACTCGATCCTCTGGAGGATGGGGAGCCAGTGGGGACGGGCGAGGGTGGGGGTTATGTGGTCGCGGAGGCGGGTGCGGGATAGTACACGGGCTGCAGAGTTTTGGATGGCCTGCAGCCTGTGAATGGAGGAACTGGGGAGGCCGACGAGGAGAGAGTTTCCGTAGTCCAGCCGTGAGGTGATGTACGCGTGCACGAGTGTTTCGGCAGCGCGGGGGGTGAGGTAGTTGCGGAGCCTGGCAATGTTGCGCAGGTGGAAATAGGCGGTGCCGGTCAAGGCACGGATGTGGGGGAGGAAGGAAAGTTTTTGATCGAACATGATGCCGAGGTTCCTGATTGGCTTTGTGAGGTGGAGAGTACAGCCTTGGATGTTGAGGCTGGCAGCGCCCGATGTGCGGAGGCGCTGGCTTCAGCCAATCAGGAGGGCCTCGGTCTTACTCACGTTCAATTGGAGGAAGTTGTCCCTCGTCCAGGACTCGATGTTGGACAGACATGCTGTCAGAACATCGATGGTCTGGGGGTTGAGGGATGAGGCAGAAAGGTACAGCTGGGTGTCGTCCGCATACATGTGGAAGTTTTAGAGCACTTTTCACGTCGGGAGGACGTCCCAAGCACCAAAGACGTTGAAAAGCGTTATATCAAATGCAAGGATTATTATTATTACAATAATAAGAGATCTGTGTATTAAAAAGTGTCTTCCTTGACAAAATCTCCATATTCTAACTTTTACACACACACACCATAACATCTGGCTAGGGAGTTCCCCGCCTGAATTGATGGGGAGTTTGTGGGGAATTATTATTATTAGTAGTATTATTATTGACAGTAATAATTCCCATTGAAAGCTGACCCTGCCCACTGTCTCTGTGCTGATTGACACTGACTAACAATGACACACAGCTCTGCACACAGACACACCACACGCCCTGATCTACTGTTGACACCAAAGTGAAACCATCAGCAAACAAAGTGGGGGAGGAGGTGGTGGGGGTTTGGCTGAGAGAGAGAGAGAGAGAGTGTGAGAGAGAGAGAGAGAGAGTGAGAAGGAGAAAGAAGCCAAAAAAAATCCTCTCTGGTGTCATTTGATTCCTCTCCTCCTCTACTCACACACACAGCCAGCCACGTCTCCCAGCCCAGCCAGCCAGCCAGAGAGAGACAGAGAGACAGAGAGAGCAAAGGGGAGAGAGGGGGAGGGGAAACCTTCACAAACAACCTCCTGACAGCGACATGGACAGCAATGTGAACGTGGAGAGGGACTGTCAGGGTCAGGCAGACAGAGGGGAGCAGTCACCACACTACAGGGCACACAACCCACAGGAGAGACAGGTACTCACACTCACTGTCTGTCCAACACACTTGTAAACTTTCTCTCTCTGTGTCACACACACACACACACACAGCCTGTCTCTCTCTCTCTCACACACACACACACACACACACAGCCTGTCTCTCTCTCTCACACACACACACACAGCCTGTCTCTCTCACACACACAGCCTGTGTCTCTCACACACACACAGCCTGTGTCTCTCACACACACACACACAGCCTGTGTCTCTCTGTGTCACACACACACACACACACACAGCCTGTGTCTCTCTCACACACACAGCCTGTGTCTCTCACACACACACACAGCCTGTGTCTCTCTGTGTCACACACACACACACACACACAGCCTGTGTCTCTCTCTCTTACACACACACACAGCCTGTGTCTCTCTCTCTCACACACACACAGCCTGTGTCTCTCTCACACACACACACACACAGCCTGTGTCTCACACACACACACACACACACACAGCCTGTGTCTCTCTGTGTCACACACACACACACACACAGCCTGTGTCTCTCTCACACACACACACACACAGCCTGTGTCTCTCTCACACACACACACACACAGCCTGTGTCTCACACACACACACACACACACACAGCCTGTGTCTCTCTGTGTCACACACACACACACACACACAGCCTGTGTCTCTGTGTCACACACACACACACACACAGGCAGAAAAAAACACCAAGTGACTGTCAGAGGACTGTACTGTATGTGAGAAGTTTGTTTGAATCTGTCAAGTTTATTTATTATTCATTCCAGTTTATGATGAGGAGTTGATAGACAGGCTAGAGGGAGAGAGAGAGAGAGAGAGACTAACTTCCCCTGGGTCAAAACAGTCACTGTAAAGAAGGACAGCCAGAGAGGACATTATCACAGAGCTGTACACAGTCTGAGCTGCTGCTGTAGATTGTGAAAGTCACCGCAGGTTTGGGTCAGGCTCGGCTGATTGCTGTCATTTAGAGGTTGGGAAACTGACACATGATTTCTGAGTTACATCAGAAAAAAAAACTACTGGTATAGTCGTCTTTTTACTCAGTTGTTTAACTTGTAAACAAACTAACTAACTAACTAACTAACTAACTAACTAACTAACTAACTAACTAACCACCCCCAACAACTTAGCTACTACTGCAACTCGCAGATAAATCATAATCATTCTTTCATTTGATATTATTTAGCAATACTGTATATATTATTTTATTTATTTGTTAATGGCAATCCATTAACATTTTTGAAAATTATTTATGACTTGATTTTGTTGTTATTAATTGTTGGTGGCTGGTGCTGACTGATATATGTTGCAGAAGATAATTTAATGTGAGGCATTCATTAAATTGTATTACCGTATTCCAAATATCTGTGAAACTGCAAGAGTACGTCCTCCCAACATGAAAGGCATTATATACATGTCATTTTTGTTCTTGTTACTTGTGTGGTTCTAGAACGTCAAGGATATAACCGCCAGCTTCTAAATAATATTAACAATCCTCGCTATAATCCTGCCATAACAGTCATACAGAGTCAAATTCATATCTCAGGAAGTATTTTTGATTTCAGAACAAGTACCATTATTGCACGGCTGGTCAAAATTAACATGTAGATTTGGTGATAATAATAATAATCATACTAATCCTTTGTTTGATACTAGTACTTCATCACATCTTCAAGGCATTTCAAAGCTCTTCATAGATACACTTTAAAGTGCAGTGACTGTATATTTTGTGGGTGAAACGTAGCAGCTAATTTGAGCCGAGCAGTGTCCAGCAAACAGCGTGGATAATGCAATACTTTGGTTTCGCCTCCTGAGCAGGGCCTAGAAAATGTGCAGGATAGGAAGTCTGCTTTGACTCTGTCCAGCAAATAAGTGAGGAGATGAGTGAAGCTGAGGTCATCAACAATGCACGGTGCAAATGGCAGCTATCCTTTGTGGAATCCTGCAGTGTGTTGGTTAGAGCGCTCGCCTCACCAAAGGCGAGAGGACTTGGGTTCGATTCCCGGGCAGGGCAAAACCATAGGCAAGTTTCCTTATTCCACACGCCTCTGTTTACCAGCAGTGAGTAGGAACACGGATGTTAGTCGATTGGTGAATCGCTTTCTGGGGATGACAACTTCTTCAAAATAAATAAATCAATAAATACATAATTTGGTCACTCAATCCACGAGTGTTTGGGGCACTGCTGAGCACAATTGGCTGCTGTATTTTGCCCACACAATAAACTTGCTCAAGCTTTGATATTATATGGGACTGAAGGTATATTGATTGAATCATATCACTTTGTATCATCCTATTCTAAGTTTCACTCGTTTTCCTTTTCCCGCCCGCCCACACCCTCATCAAAATTATTGGGTGGAAAATGCTTACATAGAGAATAGATCATTTGGAAACTGAACTGAGTACTATATACAGTATGTTAAAATTTACAGCGAGTCAGTTAACCTTGAACGGTGGTGGCGGGTTACCATTTGTGTGGCGTTTGATGTGCGGAAGTTTCCCTGGCTCTATTTAGGCTCTGGAGTATTGTTGTTGTTGTGATTAGGGCTGCTGTTAGGAGTGAACCAGTGGAAACGTGAGCAGCTTGTCACTTGAATACAGGTGTCAGCTGGCATTTCTGTTGAAATCACCCACTGGTTATGGCTGATGTTATTATGATGTGAACGTGTTGTGTGATTATGAAGTGGAGTTGGGCTCAAGTGTTTGGGTTGGGTTTGGGTGTTGGGTTGGTGTGGGTAATGGTGGGTTTGAGTGTTGGGTTGGTGTGGGCGGTGATGGGTTTGGGTGTTGGGTTGGTGTGGGCGGTGGGGGGGTAAAGAACCCAGTGTTGAGCAGCTGACGTTTGGCTTGTCTGAGCGGATTTATTTTTGTCGTCACAAGTGGCTCTGGTTTATGAGAGTATTCCACTCATTCTGTTCAACTGTGTGCGCCAACAGGTGGAACTTTTAAATAGATAATATAATTAATACTAGGCAGTGAGTTCAAATATATCATCTTATCAAATGGTGGAGGGGGGTGGGGGTGTGTGTTGGGGAGTGGTATGAGTTAAATGATGTAACCTATAGAATTGTCTTTAAGCAGTATTAATACATAGATTTGGTTATTTCACTAAATAATATATTTTGTGATGTTGATACTGTGCGTATGTGTGTGTGCATGTGTGTGTATGTGTGTGCGTGCATGTGTGTGCATGCGTGTGTTTGTATCCGTGTGTGTACATGCGTGTGTGCCTGTGTCCGTGCGTGCGTGTGTGCGTACATGCATGCGTGTATGTGTCTGTGTGTGTGCGTGTGTGTGTATGTGTGCCTGTGTGTGCGTGCGTGTGCCTGTGTGTGACTGTGTGTGACTGTGTGTGTGTGCGTGTGCACCTGTGTGTATGTGTGTGTTGGCACAGGGTGATATCACTTTCTCAGATATTGCCAAACGTCCTCCCTTACTTCCTTCAAGGCCCATCTCAAGGCCCTTCTGTTTAACCGCTCCTTCAGTCATCTTCCTACTCCAACCCTCCCTGTCCTTCAGCCCCACCTGATCCTAACCCTCAGCTCGGGTCCATATACCTGACTATGACGCCCTGGGACGTCTTCCCGAAGTGAAATGTCACTTGTTGTTGCTGTTGCAGTTTCCAGGTTTCTGGCGTATGAAAGCATACAGAAAGGTATTTACTGTCATGGAAATAACAGAACTGGTGCAATTCAGAGGATTATGGAATAATTGTTTCCAGATCATGTATTTTTACCCCATAATTTAAGCCATAGCGAAACTACCACATTAGCTTCACATTGCAAAGCTTTTCTCTTCTGTTTGCAGATGATATCTTGCTATCGGTCGACTTAGAATAACGGTTTGGAGCGCTCACCATGCAAGCGAGAAGACCTGGGTTCGATTCCCCGGGCCAGCGCAAACTGATTTGCCCCCAATAAAATATACAGTTAGTTCACCTTGCAGTTTATTTTGCGAAGCGCTTTGATGCATCTCAAAAACTTAATAATTTGTTGTATCAAATACAAGGATTCTTACTATTGTTATTGTTGTTGTTATTATTATCATGTGGGGATCCCATACCCTGCACTCACCATCCTGGTGATAGCACTTTGGGACGTCCTCCTGACGTGAAAGGCGTTATACAAGTGTAATTTTATTGTTGTTGTTGTTGGATTGGGCCATTCAAGGGAACCTCAAGTCCAATGGTATGTTTTGCATGAACCAAGCAGGGACTTTGAAGGTATTGGTTAGAAGATACAAGGAGCATCCATTCCGTTTGTTGATTGATATCGGTAGCTGGGGGGGTTGTGTTGCCTTGTGTTGCGTTGCATTGTATTGTATTGCATTGGGTTGCGTTGGCTTGCATGTGTTGCGTTGTGTTGTGTTGACACCAATCTTGGCTTTGACCATCTGCTCAAGGATAAGTGACCTAGGGTGTCCTGGCTGTTCTCGATTTTCTTCCGTGACAACCAAGTCATGATGTGGGTTAGGCTTTGTGTGGCTTCCCTTTCATGGTTCAAATCTCCTGGACACGTGACGGAAGGATTTCCTTTAGCCGAGGAAGAAGGGGGGGGGGGAGATGAGATTGTGATATGAAAATGGGGAGGGACTGCAGGAGACAGAGAGGACTCAGCCCACACTGAAATTTCAACTGATTTCATATTGGTTTGAGTCTGCACAGAGTGTAGTGTCGGTCTGGGCTAGATACACACCCAGATTCCTGAGATGAAAGGACTACATTGCTGGCGATTTACCTTCAAATGAATATCCGTGGCTGGGGTGTAAACGTCACGCACACCGAGGAGTAATGGTCTATATTGTATAAGAACCGAGTGAATGTCAGCCCGGCGGGCGGATTGGCCAATCACTAGGCTGCTGTTGGCTGCCTGCTATTACTCAAAAGCACAGGAAATAGGAAACCACATCATCAAGATTGTTTGCACTCTGTTGGCGTCAGGAGTTTTTGACAAAAGTAGTGACTAAAAATGTTGGTTAAAAAAAATCAAAAGCAATCATACTTTGTCTCCTGGATCTTATTGTGTCTGTCGTCTGACTAGCCTTGGTCAAGAACTCATTATATTTGGGGTGGGGGGGTGGGGGGGGGTGGGCGTAGGGGGGGAAAACTTTCAAACTTAACCCAAAGTAGAAAAAATGTGACCCTTAATCCTGTAACTGTAGCTAAGGATCCTTGTGGGGGAGGAGGTGACGGAGGAAAGGTGATTTACTGACAACTTGTTGTTAGAATGGAGCTTGATCCATCATGGTAGCCTTGCTAGTAGGGCTTGCAGTGTTCTTCAGCGATCACACATTAGGAGGTGTCCCATGCCCCAACCTTTGGGTCCTATCTACCCAACCTATTACCTTGTGGGATGTGAATGAGCAAGGTGCTGTCCAGCGTGGGAGAAGGCGTTCCATTCCAGATCAAATGAGATGGGTTCATGTGGTGAGCAGATGTTGAACTGTGTCAGGGTTGGATACTGTTGAGCAAGGCCGTGGGTCTCGTCCTATCCCAGACATACGGCTGATCCAAATTAATAGCCACAATAGCCTTTGACATTGCTGGGAAATTGATTTAGAGGAATGTTTGCTGAGATTGTGCTGAGATGTGGATCTACCTCAAGGTCATACCAGATGTGACCCTCACACTTCAAACATGGACGCAGAGGGAAGAATGATACAAAGACTCTTGCGATCACAATACAGTCCTGTCTTGTGGAGCTCCTGTAGTTCAGTGGTTAGAGCACTCACCTCACAAGTGAGAGATCTGGGTTCAATTTTAGGCAGGTCATGGTGATACCTTGGGTAAGTTTCTTTACACTACATACACACACACACACGCACAGACACCTAATAATAATCCCTCAAAAAAAACACAATAATAAATTGGTCATTTCAATCCCACGTCTGTTTGTGGGGACGCTGCTGTGCACAAGTGGCTGCCTCGTTTCGCCCACAAATACACAGTCAATTCACTTTACAGTGTGTCCTGTGAAGCGTTTTGAGACACAGTCTAGAAGATGTGAAAAGCGCAATATCAAATGCAAGGATTATTATTATTATTATAGTGTGACATTATTATTCTGTCTGCATTCTTTGGCACTCCATCCTGCACAATAGCTCCCATTGCCTCCAATTAAACCATTGCTATGTTTTGCAGTGACTGAGCGCTCTGGGACCTTTGTGTGAGGGACGCTGTATAAGTGCAAGTTGTTGTTGCTGGTTGCGTGTGAAGCGCTTTGAAATGTTTAGAATGTGTATGTGCTGCATCAAATACAGGGCTGATTGTCACACAGTAAGGCAATACAAACATCATGTTTGCAAACAAAATCATGTAACAATAATGATAATAATCTTATCTCGTCGTTGAGACTTCTCAAAGCGCTTCTCTGTAAAGTGGAGTGACTGTATATTTTGTGGGTGAATTGTAGTCTCGGTCTTTCTTTTTTTTCCCCCATCTCCTTGGGATGGCCTCCCGACGTGAATGAAAGTAATTTTGTTGTTGTCGTCATTCAAATTTCAATCAGATTTGATGTGTTTTTGTTTCCGCTGAAATGAAACATGGGTGTGGGGGGGGGGGGGGGGGGGGGGGAATGTGAGATATATTTGGAACATAGAACACACACACAAAAAAAAGCTGCTCGTCGAGCCATCAGAGCACAAACGCAGCGCTCAGTGGGGTATGAAGTGGTTCTGAGTGTGTAGTGTAGAGGTTGGTATGTGAAATAGCACAGGCCGGGTTGGTTGCTGAGCGTGCACTATTGAAAGGCTTGCTTGGATTGCAGTTTGCACTGGCAGAGAAATCTGCTGACCAGCTTGTTATGGAGAGTTTAGTTTGCATAGTCCACTTGAAGTATATTGTCACAATGAATTTGCATGCCTTTGTCTGCAGACTGTTCAAAGTCAGTCTTTTGCAGGGTGCAGGGGCGAGGGAAAAAACAATTTGGCCTACGGGTATTAGATAGAAGTCGGAGCTGCTCTCTATCTGCATTGTAGAGCTGTCACTGTCACAGGAGAGATGTCATGATCTTCCCTTCATTACCATGTCCATAACAACTACTACTACTAATAATAATAATAATCCTTTCAATAATATTTGATACACTCAAGTGCATCATGTCTCAACACATCAATGACTGTTGGTCAGAGCTCAATAATAACGGTCGAAGTCCTTGCATCTCATCACCTCGTAGAGATGTCTCAAGGCGCTTCACGGAATGTACTGTAATGTGAATTAATTGCGTATCTTGTGCGCAAAACGCAGCAGCCAACTGCCCACAGCTGTTGTGATTGACATTGTTAGATTGCCAGAGCTGCGGAACCAGTTCTACCAAAAACAGATTGATGAATTAACCTTGAATTGGGTGGAGACTTTGGAAAACAGAATGTACTATTTCCCCCACCCCCTCCCCCACCCAACATTTTACCAGATGACGAAAGAGGTTTGAATGATGATGATGGAGCCCTTTTGATCACATTCCAACAGAATTCAAACCCTTCCAACTCCTCCCTATTCCAGCATCTGGCTTTATGTTAAAAAAAACACAACTTCAGAATGGTGTCTTCTAACTTGTTCCAGATGTTGATTAACCTGAATATTGTTAAAGGAATTAATTCCTGTTGGATCTCCTCATCTTGCCCCTTAAAAACCATCAACCTTCTACCATCACAAGTCCCAAGAGGGCTGATTTGGATTAATTTTCTTGATCTCAACTAGCATCTTGTACAGTATACCCTTTTAAGACTCCATTTACAATGTATGGAGGAGTCCTGTAGCTCAACAACAACACAATTGCACTTATATAGCGCCTTTCACGTCGGGAGGACGTCCCAAGGCGCTAAACAGTCAGGTCGGGACCCGAACGGGGTGGGGGAGGGTTGGGGTGGGGGAAAGGGGAAGGAGAGTGGGAGAGGGGGAAGAGTTAGTGGGGCAGCCGAAGGCACAGTCGAAGAGGAAGGTCTTGAGACCGAAGGGAGGAAATGAGGGGGAGGAGCTGCGGGATGGAGTTCCACAGGGTGGGAGCAGAGAGGCTGAGAGCCCGGCCCCGGGGGGTTAGGGCGGTGGACGTGGAGCAGGCCTGAGTCTTCTGAATGGAGGGTGGGGGCGGCTGATAGTAGATCAGAGAGACAAGCGGGGGCAAGGCCGTGAATGGCCTGGAAAGTGAGAACAGGGATCTTGAACTCGATCCTCTGGGTGACGGGAGCCAGTAGAGACAGGCGAGGGTGGGAGTGATGTGGTCGCGAAGTGACCTCAGTGATTGGTTAGTTAGAGCGCTCGCTTCGCAAGCGAGAGGACCCGGGTTTGATAACGGGTTAGGGTGAAACGTTGGACAAGTTTCCTTGCTCTACACACACACATACCTCTTGTTTACCTAGCAGTAAGCAGGATCCTGGTTGTTAAGTCGATGGGTGGATCGCTTTTCTAGGGGATAATAATCTCCCCACAAAAGCAATAACAATTTGGTCATTCAATGCAGTGTGGGGGACGCTGCTGTGCGCAATTGGCTGCCGCGTTTCGCCCACAAAATATCCAGTCAATTCATTTTACAGTATATTCTGTGAAGCGCTTTGAGACGTCTCGAAAACAAGATAAAGCACTCTATCAAACACAAGGAGTATTATTATTATGCTCACAAAACCCTCTCTCATTGAGCATTCACACTGTGGCTCTCCTCCGCACTGATCGGAGAGGCTGGGCAGTGTCAGTACACGGTGAGCAATAAGTATAGAGGGTACAAGGGAAACACAAGACTATTGTTTTTGCTTCAAAACTTTTGCATCATTAGTTGTTGCATTTTTAAGACTTCATTCTTGACAACATTTAATTTCTGACGGCAAACGTGTTTGGGTGATTCCACCAGGAAAGTTCTGCAAAATGACTCGGACTCAAACATATATATTTTTAAAAATATTTTAATGGGTTTAAACAGTAAATTTTAAATGTATATTGCAGTATTTAATGTTTACCACCGGGTGTCGCTGGTGGATTAGAAGGGCATGAAACTTGGAACAGTCATGGTACATTGTTGGCTAAATTAAATGAGAGATTTATCATGTGCTTGAGATGTCTCAAAGCGCTTCATTCAATATATATTGAATTGACTGTATTGTTATTATTGTTATTACTATTTGCGGCAAACTGCGGCAGCCAATTGCGCACAGTAGTGTCCCACAAACAGTCATAGATTAGGTGACTAAATTTAATAATTGATTACAGTATTATTTTAAAAACATTTATGGGATTGTTCCCCCAATTGACTAATTTACCGCTAGGTAACCAGAGGCATGTGTGTGGGTGGTGTGTGTTGGGTGTGAGTGTGGTGTGTATAGTTCCTCACCAGCACCGCCTTCTTCCACCTCCGACGGATCCCCCGTCTCCGGCAATACCTCACCTTAAAAGCCACTGAAACCCTGGTCCAGGCCTTTGTCACCTCTCGGCTGGACTATTGCAACGCCCTCCTCGCCGGTCTCCCCTCCACCACAATCCACAAAATCCATCTTATCCAGAACTCTGCCGCCCACATACTCACCCGCTCTAAGCTTCGCTCCCCCATTACCCCAGTCCTTGCCAGACTTCACTGGATCCCTGTCCCAGAGAGGATCGACTTCAAGATCCTCACCCTTGTCTTCAAATCCCTCCACTCTTCTGCACCCCCCTATCTCTCTGATCTCCTCTCCTCCCAACCCAGCACCCGCTGCCTTCGCTCCTCTGGGTCTGGCCTCCTCCATGTCCCCCCGAATCCTCCGCTCCACCCTCGGCAGCCGTGCCTTTAGCCACTGTGCCCCGAGGCTCTGGAACTCCCTTCCTCACTCCCTTCGCCTCGCCCCCTCTCTTCCCAGTTTCAGGTCACAGTTGAAGACCTTTCTCTTCGACCGAGCCTTTGGTCACCTTTCTGCCCCTGCCTCTGGCTCTGTCCCGGAATCCGTTACTGTGAAGCGCTCTGAGACGCTGTCCAGCGTGGAGGGCGCTATATAAATCAAACTTGTTGTTGTTGTTGTTGTATGGGATGGTGTGTGTGCTTGCATGTGTGTGCGTGAAATACGAAGTGGAACAAAATACATAGTCAATTCACTTTACAGTACTAAAGCATATTTTGTGAAGCGCTTTGAAACATATCGGATTATTATTATTATTATAACATCACAAAGAAATGCCATTAATTACACGTCCACCCCAAAGTTAGCTTTCGCAGGAGTAACATTGGTCAAAATACTGTGAAGATAATGGCTTTCCATCCAATCGCTTATGTATGTAACACTTATATTGAATTATATTGTTGTTTTTCAGCGAGCAGCTGTCCCCAGGATGGCCACAATGCAGTATAACCAACGGCTGAACCCTCACCCACAGCAGGTAAACACGGCGCTCTCGGCCTGAGCCTCAGCCTCAGCGCTTGTTTGACGGTAGATAAAAGATCTTCCATCATTACCAATGTGTTTGACAGACTTGATAGGACTTGGATCTCCACCTTTCCTCTCACTGACTGTCGTTAGGCATTCTGAAAGATTATTGTGTTTAAAAACATGGTGTGACACCAAGTGCAAGGATTATTATTATTATTTAGGAATACATGAAATCAGGAATTATTGGGGAGAAATGGGAAGGGTAGTTTGAATGGACCAATGGGTGAAATAGTTACTTTGGTATCTTATATAATTATACTCCAGCAAAGAACATTTGAATTGTTCAAACTGGTTTTCAATACAGTACAAATGTGTTTCCCGGCTGATGTAAATAGCGCAGTGAAATAAATGTAACTATGCAAATACAAGCTCGAACATTTAAACTGATATTATAGTAGTTACTTAAGAGAGTTACCTGTCTGTTAATGTTTAACAGGAATATATTGTCCTTATAAATAGGATTACATTATTCCCGTTGCCCATAGATAATTGATTTGCTCTGTGTAAATTTACATAGATAGTCTGATTAATATAAGCATTCAACAAACACTACAATTTCTGTAATAGTGCTTCAGTTCCAGGTCAGTGTTTGAGCTGAAACCTAAAAATGAAGTGCTAATAATAATAATCCTTTGAGTTGATATAACACCTCATCACGTCTTATCAAAGCACTTCACAGAATGTACTATAAAGTGCAGTGACTGTGTATTTTGTGGGCGAAATGATGTATATCATAGAATCATAGAATTTAAGGCACAAAAGGAGGTAATTTGGCCCATCTAGTCTATGCCGGCTCTTTGAAAAGAGCAACTCAATCCCACTGTCCAGCTCTCTCCCCGTAACCTAACAGACCTGTTCTCCCTAAATAAAGATCTAATTCTCTTTTAAAAGCTATTATAAAATCGGCCTCCACCACCTTTTCAGGCAATGCATTCCAGATTCGAACAACCCGCTGAGTGAAAACATTTCTCCTCAGCTCCCCTCTGCTTCGTTTTGAAACTATTTTAAATCTGTGACCACAACAACAACAACAACAAATTAAACTTATAAAGCGCCTTTCACGTCGGGAGGACGTCCCAAGGCGCAGCACAGGAGGCGTGTGACCCGAGCTGGGAGGGGAGTGTTCAGGAAGGGGTGAAACATGTGGGGGAGATTGAAAAATTCGGGGGGGAACAAAAGGCACGGTCGAAGAGGAAAGTCTTCAAACCGCCTTGAAAGAGGAAAGGGAAGAAACGAGACGGAGGGATTGGGGGATGGAATTCCACAGGGTGGGAGCGGAGAAACTGAAGGCCCGGCCTCCGATGGTGGGGCGGTTCGGGCGGGGGGCTTGGAGCAGGCCAAGTCCTGCTGAACGGAGGGTCCGGGTGTGGGCGTGTAGGGGGAAAGTAGATTGGTTAAATAGGGCGGGGCAAGGCCGTGTAAACCACTGAACCACAGGAGCTCCTTCTCTGTTCTAATGAGAATAAACCTAGCCTAGCCTTTCCCCATAACTGAAGTCCTGGTACCATTCTAGTAAACCTTCTTTGCACCCTTTTCAATGCCTTAACATCCTTTCTATAGTGTGGTGACCAGAATTGTACACTGTACTCCAGCTGAGGCCTAACCTCTATACCCCTATTTATAAAGCCTAGTATCCCATATGACTTCTTAATGGCTTTGTCTACCTGTCCTGCCACCTTCAAAGAGTCACTAACACAAATCCCCAGGTCTCCCTGTTCCCTCACACCCCTTAAAATTGTACTATCTAGCCTATACTGCCTCCCTTCATTTCTTCTCCCAAAATGTATCACCTCACACTTCTCTGTATTAAACTTCATCTGCCATGTGTCTGCCCACTTTACCGTTTTATCTATATCTTCTTGCAGATGGTTACTATCCTCCTCACTATTTACTATTCTCCCTAACTTAGTATCATCTGCAAACTTGGAAACTGTGCTCTCTACACCCAAGATCATTAATATATATTAAAAAGAGCAGTGGTCCCAAAACTGATCCCTGGGGGACGCCACTGCACACTTCCCTCCAGTCTGAAAAGCAGCCGCTCACCACAACTCTCTGCTTTCTGTCTCGCAGCCAGTTGTGAATCCACGCTGCCACTGTCCATTTAACGCTGTGGGCCTCTACTTTCCTAATAAGCCTCTCATGCGGCACTTTGTCAAATGCCTTTTGAAAGTCCATGTAAACTACATCAACTGCACTGCCCTCGTCCACTCATTCCGTTACCTCATCGAAAATTCTATCAGATTTGTAAGGCAAGATTTGCCTTTAACAAATCCATGCTGGCTGACCTTTATCAGCCTATATCTTTCTCAGTGAAGATCTATCTTGTCCCTGATTATAGACTCTAGAAGTTTGCCCACTACTGACGTTAGACTGACTGGCCTGTAGTTCCCAGGTTTGTCCTTCTGCCCCTTTTTAAACAGGGGAGTAACATTACCAACCCTCCAGTCCTCTGGCACCACCCCTGTGTCCAATGAAGATTGAAAGATTGTGGCCAGAGTCTCTGCTATTTGCTCCTGTACTTCCCTTAGTAACCTAGGATGCATCCCATCCGGACCGGGTGACTTATCTACCTTGAGCGCCGTCAATCTTTTTAGTACTTCCTCTCTGGTTATGCTTATCTTATCCATTTCTACTACACTCTCCTCCAATACTGTAGCATTGGCTGCATCCTCTTCTTTTGCAAAGTACTCTTTCAGTACATCAGCCATGCCCTCTGCCCATGTATTGTCAGCGTGCAAATTTGTGCAGTCTGGGAAAATAAATGTAAAAGTAAAGACAATTAATTTAAGTAGCCATAACATCCAGTGCATAATTCATATCTTAAGACAAGGGTTTATGGTTTGAGGAATGCATGGCTTTATAGCCAATCTGTCCAGTGACCTACTGTGACTAATGAATTGGATGTGTATGTGTATCAATAAAATATCCTTTCTACTTTCATCCCACCAATTACTGGAAATATATACTCCCCCCCTCCCTCCCCCTCCCCCCCCCCCCCCACACACACACACTGCGCCACACATTCATAAACCTGTCTTAAAGTTGCCTTTGCATCATTTTGGAATCCATCGGCATTTCTATGTTTTGATTTTTTATCCATTTCTCAATGTTTATGACGGTGTAACTGCTGGCGATATTGTACATGTGAAGGTGTTTCTCTCTGGCATAAACATAAAATGTGTGCTTGGTTTGTCAATCAGCCTGGCTAAGCTGGTAGATTCTTGGGAGAATCAGTAGGATTTATGGCTCACCATGTCATGGCGAGATCTCATAAATAGCTTTAAAAATGCTGCCTGGTAATGAAGGGCAAGGCAGTGTGTCTGATCATTAGAACTGATTTATGTTAAGAAACATAAACGGAAACGTTTTATACAACGTAATTTGCAGTGTTATTGGGAATAATACCAAACTTTCAGTCAGTCAGTCAGTCAGTGAGGGTGACTTTGCTTGTGAGGGATTAGTGTCGCCTGGAAAAGACACATATACATTTTTCAGACTTTCTGTTTGCTATTCCTTAGTAAGTTTGGGTCGTTCTGAGTAATGCGTTTCTGAGATATTTAGATAATTATACGTGTGTGTGTGTGTGTGTGTGTGTGTGTGTGTGTGCGCGCGCAGAGTTGATGGGGGTGGATGCGATGGATTAGTGCACTGTTATTATTATAAATGCAGAAATTCATAGAATTATACAGTGCAGACGGAGGTCTTTCTGACCATCGTGTCTGTGCTGGTGGTTTGAAAACAGCTGCCGACTGGCACCCACTCTCCCCCCACTCTCACCCCAACCAGCCCCCACTCCCCCACTCATACCCCCCCACTCTCACCCCAACCAGCCCCCACTCCCCCCACTCTCACCCCAACTAGCCCCCACTCCCCCCCTGCTCTTACCCAATTAGCCCCCACCCCCCAACTAGCCCCCACTCTCCCCCACGCTCTCACCCCAACTAGCCCTCACACCCCCACACTCTCACCCCAACCAACCGCCATCCCTCCCCAACTCTCACCCCAACCAGCCCCCACTCCCCCCGCTCTCACCCAACTAGCTCCCACTCGCCCCACACAGCTACACAGCCAGCCACACAACCAGCCACACAGCCACACAGCCAGCCAGCCAGCCACACAGCCACACACAGCCACACAGCCAGCCACACAGCCACACAGCCAACCACACAGCCACACAGCCACACACACAGCCACACACACAGCCAGCCAGCGAGTGTTGGAATGTTCTCTCTGTGCAGAGATTTATTATTGTTATCTCAGCAAACTGATCCTTTTATCCTCACCAGACTTCACAGCTCTGCTGGCCACAGTCAGTATCATGATGGATCCCAGAGTCTCTTTCTTTCAAATCCTCCCTTCTCTCTCCCACAGACACAGTGGGGGGGGGAGACAGGGAGACACAGTGAGGGGGGAGACAGGGAGACACAGTGAGGGGGGAGACAGGGAGACACAGTGAGGGGGGAGACAGGGACACAGTGAGGGGAGAGCACAGTGGCTGCCTGACATGCCGAGTGTTCCGAGCCATTTCTGTTTTGTGTTTCAGATTTCCAGCATGTGTAGTATTTTGTGTTTTCATTTGTAGTTTTGACACTGAAGTGATTCCAGGAGACGGAGTTACCCTAGCCTAGAGCAACAACATAGCTCTGACCAAACCACAGTAAATCCCCTCATAATAAACCACTTATATAGCCTTGATATCTCTGAATGAGCTAAATAAACTGTTAAAATCATTCAATGTGTCATTTAAAATGAGATACATGACAAATGGTGGAAAAACACAAACAGGACTGAGCCAACTGTAACTCACAGGCCTCGTGGCTTCAGAAGTTATTTCCTTAAACCAGAATTTGACAGTATATTCTGTGAAGCGCTCTGAGATGTCTTGAAGATGCGATCGGTTGCGATATCAAATGCGAGGATTATTTTCATCATTGTCTTTATTATTATTATAATGCTAGTAAAAGGGCGATAGATAAAGAGCTTTAAAATGATGTGGAGAAAAGTTTTGGAATGACACAGATATGAAAGGTTATGTGTGATTCAGGCTGCAAGGAAAGACCCTTTCTCTCTCTCTATACCAAGTTTCCTTTGATAGACCTTAATATAAATGAGTATATTTATATATTTTCAAATTATTTCAGCTCGCAGATGGAAGAAATAATCCACTTTGTTTACAGAAATCCGGTATAAATCAGATTTCCACATCTGTTCTCTCTCTGTTTGTGCTTATTTGTTTAGCTTCTCTGACAATGGGTGGCAGCAGAGTACAGTGTCTTTGTACCTTTATTGCAGTGAGTGCCGCAAAAGTATAAATCAAATAGACTTTGGGCGTTCTGTAGAGTATTGATTAGAAATCTCTCGTGAGCGAGAGGACCTGGGTTCGATTCCCGGTCAGGGCAAAACCTCCAGCAAGTTTCCTTACTCCGCACACTCCAATAATAAGCATTTAAGTGTCACACTCACATTGACATGTTCCTCAACGTTCCTTGACAATCTTTATTCAATTTGTTTTCCAAAGTTCTACCCCCCCCCCCACCCCCCCCCCACCCCACCCCCCCACCCTGCCACCCCCCCCACCCCCCCCCACCCCCCCCACCCACCCACCCCCCCCACCACCACCCCACCCCCCCACCCACCCACCCCCCCCACCCCCCCACCCACCCACCCCCAGCTCCTGTTACTCTCCATCACAAAATACTTGTTTTAAAAGAGGACAGTGGATCCTGTGTTGTTTGGGCCCTCTGCTAAAGTTGTCTGTTTGTGATATTACTGCATATAAAGGCCTTGAATACTTTGCAGAGGCACGATCGGGCCTGCCACGTAAACAGTATTTGTTACCCGCCTGACCCCAAAATATGTCGTCAATGCAGATTGCTTGACCCTGCCTTCCACAGTGTACCTGGGTAGATGTTCTGACGTGCTCTAACCTATTCTAGGTGTGATTGGGGTAAACATTCAGATAAGTACCTGCATAATCACCGCCAGCCGATGATGCCGAGCGATGTGAGAGAGCAATGAGCGTTTAGTGCAACCACAAACTGTTGCAGTGTGCTGTGTTAGATCGATCTCATGTTTCAAGGGCAGCTCTTCAAGGCGTTTTTAAGTTTGCAAAGATGAATGAGGCGCCTGTGTACACAGTGGACCAATCATTTTTGCTCAATAATCGAGTGATATGTATTATTCTATGTCACTGAGTTTTTTTCCCAGTCAGATTGTGATTGTAACCTTCCTGTAGCTCAGTGGTTAGAGCGCTCGCCTCACAAGGGAGAGGACCTGGGTTTGATTCAGGGTGGGCAGGGCGACACGTTGGGCAAGTTTCCTTACTCCACACACACATACGCGCATACTAGCGTCCGTCGATATCAAAATTTTCTGATATCGATATATCGGTTTGCTCAGATTGGTATATATCAATATTGCGGTGTTTTCTTGTCCTGCGCATGCGCGCGCATTCCGGTGTGCACACGCATTCTGATATCAACAAGGTAAGCTGAAAAAGTCCGCATTATACCGATATATACCGACATATCGATATATTGATTTGTTTTACATATCAAATTTTTAGATATATCGATATATTTTTAATTCCGATATCGGCATATCGATATGAAAATTATATCGGGGACACACACACACACACACACACATACACACAGGCTGCTGCACCTAGCTGTAACTAGGAACCCAGTTGAATGTCGACTAGTGGATCCCATTTCCGGGCGGTAATAATCCCTTCAAAACAAAAGTACCGTAATAATAATTTGGTCAACCAATCCACGACTGTTTGTGGGACGTTGTGGTGCGTAATTGGCTGCCTTGTTTCAGCCACAAGATTTACAGTCAATTGTTTTTACAGTTCATTGTGTGAAGTGTTTGAGACGTCTCAATGATGTCATGAGGCGCTGTATCAAATGCCAGGATTTACTATTATTATACTGGTTTGGTTCAGTAACTTTGTAATGATAGCTGAAAAAGTACATTGTGTGTGTTGTAAATATTTGTCTTTGTGGCATCATTGTTATTTATTTTGGTACTATTTGCTCGATTCAATATACATACAGTACTTGAGGTGTTTTTCAATAATTGGTTGAAATTGAGTAATCTACAATGAACTAAAACCTTGGTTTTGCTGTCCTGCCTATAATTGGTAAAGCTCACAGAGAAAACCACTGAGAGAAAATGTCCACTGTTTAGAAGTTGTATAAAAATGTACTAAGCTTTAAATTGTCATTTCAACGGTCCTCTCAGATTCATAAATTCTGTTTAGCCGAAGGTCAGGAATTCATTTTCTGTGATTTAGTTGGTCTGACCTTTTTAAGATCTTTCACTTTCTTGTCCCATTTTCTTTATACAGTATTCCATATATTAGTAGTATTCTTGTTTTCTTCGCAAGAATATAAATACAAAGCAATGTAATACAGGAAATGTATTTATTCACTAAAAAGGTTTCATTTATTTTTGCCCACAAAGTACAGTCAATAGATCTTTATTTAGGGAGAACAGGTCTGTTAGGTTATGGGGAGAGAGCTGGGCAGTGGGATTGAGTTGCTGTTTTCAAAGAGCCGGCACAGACTAGATGGGCCGAATGGCCTCCTTTTGTGCCGTAAAATTCTATGATTCAATGATTCTATGATAACCCATTTTACAGTATATTCTGTGAAGCGCTGTGAGACATCTCAATGATATGATAAGGCATTGTATCAAATGCGAGAATTATTATTATTATTCAACCCACCCATACATTTCAGTTTGATAGTTATCAATGATTTTCTTCTCTGAGCGCAGGGTATTCAGGGGGTATTGATGTTTGAGCAATGGGTGTTTGGGGAATCGAGGATACTGGTGAGATTCCAGGAGTTATTTTACTTTTAGGACTCAGTGAATAGCTGCCAAACACAGAATGAAAACGCTAGCAAATAAATAACTTCCCTAAAGATATGGATTGTGTGTGTGTGTGTGTTCGTGTGTACATGCAAAACAACTGTGCCTTTCAATCAATCTGAGAACCGTTATTAAATTGCACCTCATTCGGTATTTTAGCTGTCAGTGAAATCTCCCATCACCTTCCAGAGTAGACTGACAGGGGCAGAGAAGTAATTTGACAAACGACAAAGGGAACTAAGCAATATGTTTTTACAGTTGTGGTCAAGTGTGTATGCACAGATCTTTGTACATTCCAATGAATTAACCAACCTGCTGTTTGTCTGGAGACAGTTTACATTGACTATCAAAAGAGATGCTGTATGATAATTGTTATTATAATAATAATCCTTGCATTTGATGTCACACTTTTCACATTGGGAGAACCTCTCAAAGCATTCACTGTTTTATATAAATAATGTGTTGTTTTGTAGGAAAATGCAACAGCCAATTTCTGTTCAGTAACTTACTGTAACTTTGTGGTGTCCTGTAGTTAGAACATTCGCCTTGAAACATCTCGAAGACGTGATACAGCGTTAGATCAAATAAATAATTATAATATATCAAATAAATAAATGTATCCCAAATAAATAATACTATATCAAATAAATAATAATAATAATCCTTGCATTTGATATATAAATGTAAGGATTATTATTATTAATATGGAGCTTGCATTGATACAGTGCCCTTCAGACAGGATATCATCTGGTCATTACTGTGATATACAGTGGGACAGGTGTGAGGGCCAGAACAACTAGTGACCTCCTGAGACAACTTACTTTCCTGTATAGAGCTGCGCTGTCTGGCTGCCGTGCCTATAGCCTGGCAGTGAGTGTAACAAAAATATGTTTGAGGAAGTAAGTTTGGCTCCATTCAAAACATTTGACACCATCACGCCTTGTTGTTCCTGTGTGTTTCATGTTATGCTATTTGAAGTAAAATTGTATTTGGGATTGTATTTGTGTTTTAAACAGCTACATGCCTGGGCGAGCACCATTAACACACAACCTTTAGTGGATTAATAATAATAATAATAATCAGTGCATTTGATATAGTGCCTGCTCACGTCTTCGAGATATACCTCAAAGCGCTTCACAGAACAGCCTGTTTCAGGTGAAACTGTTTCTTTAACTATATTAACTATTTGACAGGAATGCAGGGGATATTTGCGGGAGTGTAGTTAAGATCTAATTTGGGTTGTGGGAGGACACTAACTATTATATAGATCTGCCCTTTATATTCAGGTTGAATGTTTGTTTGTGGTGTGGGACTGTTCATTGACAGCAAATTGTCCCAAATACTGTACAATACTCATTGGAAGGACTTTATCAATAAGGAGATGTGATAGGGGGTCATTTAGGAGGTAATTTTGAACGGCTTGTGGAAGGGATCAGGCGTTAGAGCCTTTAGCATGTTGTGGTTTAAGTTCTGAACCATTCACCATCTTTTTCTTTTCGACTGCGCTTTTGGTCACTTTTTCCCCCCTCTCTTGCCCCCACCCCCCCACCGGCTCAGCCCCCGGGATACATTATTGTGAAGCCGCTCTGATACGCCGTCCGGCGTGGAGTGAGGAGTGAGGGGGGGAGCTATATATAAATCCTAGTTGTTGTTTTATGGAGCTCAGCAGGCACAGTTTAGTGAAGACTGGAACTACGCTTTTGTTCTGTGTTGCAGAATCTAGTGAAACCTTCTGCATTTTCCCAAAGTAAGCCTCACAGTCATTTACTGTATTTGGAAAGCCGTCCGATCGAAACAAATGATCTTATTAATTAGTCTGATTGTCCAGCCGTGTCAGACAAATGTGGAATCTGTGAATGGAGGCGATGCGTCAGCGAGGCTTGTGGAATAAGTGGAAATGAATGAAAGGCCTGAATAAACAGAGGTAACGAACATAACTCCTGCTGCCAGCCGGGATAATGAAAACACTCAGAATGTTTCACCCCTTTAACAAGTGGAACATTATACCAAGCCTTGTTGCCATGACAAATGCTTCATAATAGACAAATATTTGCAGAGCTGAAAATCCTCCCACTTTTTTACTGAGAGATGGCCAACTTTTTATAAAATTGCATTCCAGCTTTCCTACTGATTGTCAAGATAAGCCCTTCCACTAATGTCCTGTAGCACTAACACAGGGTAGTTTGATGTATTGAACAAGCCCTTATTAACAGGTATGTTGATTAATCGCACATATTTCTGGCGCCTTGGGACATCCTCCTGACATGAACGGCTCTATACAAATGTCATTTTGTTGTTGTTCCTGTGGAAACAGTTATAAACAGCTTGTTTTTATTTAAATGGCTTTCGTCGTATAGTTTCCATCTCGATGTTTTGCAGCAAAGTTGTCTTTGAATTTTAGGAGTATAAAGATAAACATCAATACTGTATCTATATAAATACATAAATAAAATCCATCTGCAAAAAGGGTTATAGTTGTAGTTTTAATTAAGGTGATTTATTCAGATAATTCTTTTTTATTTTATATAAAAAGTGGAGTCCTGTAGCTCCGAGTGAGATGTCCTGGGTTTGATTTCTGTGTCGGGCGAAATGTTAGACAAGTTTGATTACTCCACCTGCCTCTGTTTCCCTCCCTCCCTCCATCCCTCCCTCCGCCTCTTTGAGAGGGGGGGCCCCTGTGTAAATGCAAGTTGTTGTTGTTTTGTTACATACTTGTCTGTTGAACACTGTACAATGAATAAACAGTATTTTCCAACTAGAGTTTGTTTAATAGAGTTAATAAAGTTCATAATAACAATGATTATCATTATTATTTTATGCATTTGCTGTCATTTAGTTATGGGTAAGAGTACAGTGGCTGTTTGTCAATGCAGTACTAAATTTATACCACCTCAAGTCACTGTAGACTACAGTACACATCACAAACTAATGTACATTAGTGACAATATTGTGGTTAGAACGAGAGTTAGCCACAACTCTGTATTTGTGAAATGTGTTTGCCCTGCGATTGTCACTGACTACATTCCCAATGTATAATAATAATACTTAATAATAACCCGAGCATTTGATACAGCGTCTTCGAGACGTCTCAAAGCGCTCGACAGAATATACAGTATTGTGCGCAATTGGCTGCCGTGGTTCCCCACAAATATAGCGTCAATTCACTTTACAGTATATGCGCTTTGAGACGTTGATAAGATGTGAAAAGCGCTATATCAAATGCAAGGATTATTATTAATATTACAATACTGTAAAGTGAATTGACTGTATATTTTGTGGGCAAAACATTACAGTCAGGCTTCAGTCAGACTCTCACAATCAGGATGCTTTAACAGGAGGGAGAAGAGGAACTCTTTATCACTGGAATGATTTCTCTGCTGTGAGATATACAGTCAGACACTGGCCACATGCGGTTTTCCCTGGTTTGTGCCTATTTTACCATCAGTAGTAATCTCAAACACTCTCTTTCTACATTTTGCAGTTGATATGGATTTTTGTTTCTTTCTCTCTCAGTGGATTTGTCATTAAAATGTCAGTTGTCATCATGACTTATATGTACTGTATTATAAAGAGCTCTATCATTTTATTACCTATCCCCCAAAGACTGTGACAAACAGTTATTGTTAGCAATAGCATAATGATTTCACATCAGTTACATTTATATATATATTTTTATCATTCGTTGCATAAATTGTTCATCGTGGGTGATTTGTGCAGAATGCAAAATTCCCATGTATTTAAACATGTCAGTATGCCTGAGAGCAGTGATTTGTGTTGAAATATAATGATCTATATTAAAATATATTGACATTTAACAATGGCATTTAAATGTCTTAATATATTTTAATACTCACATGGTCAAATATTGAACAGCTAATATATAATAATAATACTAATATATGGGCAGAATTTGCACTTACAACCTCTCTTATTGCACTTACAATAATATGTTAGATTATCAGAGATTGTTATTTCTGAGTAAACAGTGCTTTCTGTACATATATCTTTGTGAATTGAATCAGCTTTTCCAATGGATTGGTGATGTTCCACATCCCAGGATAAGGACTCTGTGTCTTATGATTTTGTGCTGAAGGATAATCTACCCGAGCACCATCACATCAGTCGTGTGTAATGACGAGACTCCCACTAGTTTATTGACAAGTTATTTTAATAATAATAATAATCCTTGCATTTTGATATAGCGCTTTTCACATCTTATCGACGTCTCAAAGCGCTTCACAGAATATACTGTAAAGTGAATTGACTGCTGTATATTTGTAGGCGAAATGCGGCAGCCAATTGCGTACAGCAGCTTAACGGTTGTGGATTGAAAATGACCAATTTAATTATCGTTTTTTTGGGGCGGGATTATTATTAGGTGTGTGTGTGGAGTAAGGAAACTTGCCCAAGGTTTCACCCTGATCTACCTGGATTCGAACATAGGTCTCACGCTTGTAAGGCGAGTGCTCTAACCACTGAGCTACAGGATTCCACAAGTTTAAATGTCCACTCGTCTCTCTTCCTCTCACTCTTCCTCTCACCCACTCATCATCTACCTCGTTCCTTTCTCGTCCTGAGCACCTTTCTGCCAACTGTAATTGTAACTAAAACATGTTCACTACAAATAGTTTTCCAACCTTTCCCTAACTTTCCCTAACTTTCAGCTGTTGACGGCTTTACTCTGTCTGCTCTACATTGTATGCTTGTCGTGTTGAATTAGAGGTGTGTGTTTTTTTTAAGAAAAGCTCGATTCCTGTATTTGTTTTTGCACCTACACGCCACAAAACATCCTGTTGCAATTTTTTTAATACTATCCATTGGACTAACCTGCGGGAGCTGAGGTACAGATTAACCCTGATCTAATAGAATGGTGGAACAGACTTGCGGGGCTGAAAGGCTGTCCCTGTGACTGAGCTCAGCAGCTTGTGATTCTTTGTGGGGCAAAAAGTCCCATTTTAAGGATGGCGATCAAACCAGGATATTGTATAGTAACACAATCCAGAACAGCCATTGCAAGCGACTGGCAAAACAACAACGGGCAGTTTATTATTTTTGCCGGCAATAATGTGGCGAGATCGATCTGGTAACGTGAGTAGTAAATCCACCAGAGTTTCATGGCAGCAACGTTACCAAAACAAAATAATCTGTGCCTTTCCCTTAAAAAACACGCATCTGCTCGATTTTCCTCAAACTTTACAACCAATTTATTTCTTACCTATGAATTATTCAGTATGTCATCTGGTAACAGTTTGATGACTATTAATTGAAATGCATGAATCAAACATGATAAGCAGGCCTCACTTGATGTTTTGTTTGAGATATATACAGTATATATATATATATATATATCTATTGAGACTGATTGTGGAGTGAATGGTTTGTGTTTTTTTGCTGCTTAATTTACATTCCTTCCCTCTTTGTGTTTTTTCCCCTTCAATTGTCAACTCTGAACCCCCGTTTCCTGACTCTCTGGTTTATAACCTAATCTGTGTACCGCAGACCCAGCAAGTTTAAATACCTTGAAAATTCAAATGTTCCAAAAAATATTTTGTATGGAATAGACGTTTCCTGTTTGGCTAAATTACGTTACATGACCTAATGCAACCAGAAAAAACTTTCACCTTATTAAAATGCATATGATACTCAATGAACTCTCATCTGCAAAACATCTGGGCAACATCCTGGGGAAATCTACATGTACACTTTTTTTGGAAAAACCTTTGTTTTTCTAACATCAAATCGATTCTGCCCCAGATGTCAGCTTTATTAACCGACCGCCCAGCAGTATTTATTAGCTTTAGTCATTTAGTGTGTATTAGACTATAGTGTATTGTTCGACCAGCCTATGAACCTTCTCCTTTTATTTTACTGTTCCCACTTCTCTCCACACACACTGCCCACACTCAATGACTCAAACCTCCCAATGGAAAATATTGATTACATGCCCCTTAATCCCCAACCGCCCTCACCCCCCCCCCCCCCCCCCCACCACCAGCTACAAATAATCATGGAAATCTTGCAAGAGAGTCGATTCCAGGCAAGTTAGGGTGAAACTTTGGGCAAGTTTCCTTACTCCACAGGCCTGATAAATTAATAAATCAATAAATTGGTCATTTCAATCCACGGCTGTTTGTGGGGGACGCTGCTGTGCGCAATGGGCTGCCACGTTTCGCCCACAAATATACAGTCAATTCACTTTACAGTCTATTCTGTGAAGCCTTTTCAGACACAGTCTAGAAGACGTGATCAGGCGCTGGGTCAAACGCGAGGATTACTATTATTATTATTATAAAGCTAAACATGCGTCTGCACATCACCTTGGCTTCAAAGTGAAAAGCAGGGGAGGTAGATACAGCAAACTATCTGATGAAAGCAACAACAATTTATTACAGCACTTTCAGGTGGAGTAGCATTTCCGAGCGCTTGACTTTACACTGCGACAGCAGAACTGGGGGCGTAGGAATAATTTACAAAGTGTTCAAGTTCATTGAATGAAAATCTCCTTGTATACATGGTGGAGCATTTCCTCTCTGGTGTAGAGCAATCATTAGATGAATAACAAATATTTCCCCTGTGAATTATTCAAGTGAATGACAACAAATGGTGTATATTCTGCATCAAATTGAATGAAAGTATTTTCGAATTCGAATCCAGTTCAATGTTCTTTTTATACCATTTCAATTTATTTTAATGTATTTCACCTCAAATTGTCTTTCACGGTATTCTGCTCTTTGATATATTTTGATTTCTTTTTTTAAAAGTCCCAATAATAAGCTAAAATAATCTACCAACATCACATTTTAATGTTATAATAATAATAATCCTTGCATTTGATATATCCACAAAATGTCCATTGCTGAAGCATTACGTATTGTGGGATGATTATGTTAAATTGGTGTATGATGTACATGTATTATTCTTCACAACAATAAGCTTTAAAGAGCAATCTTTGTAAAAATCTCCTTACAACATATGCTTAATAATAATAATAATAATTCTTGTATTTATTGTAGCGCCTTATCATGTGTAGCTCCTGTAGCTCAGTGGTTAGATCACTCGTCTTACAAGCGTGAGACCCGTGTTCAAATCCAGGCAGGTCAGGGCGAAACCTTGGGCAATTCCTTCCTCCACATAACACACACACACACACACACATAACAATAATCTGTCCCCCAAAAAATACAATAATAAAATTGGTCATTTCAATCCACGACTGTTTGTGGGGACACTGCTGTGTGCAATTGGCTACTGTATTTCGTCCACAAATATATAGTGAATGTACTTTACAGTATATTCTGTGAAGGGCTTTGAGACGTCTGGAACAGTGGTTCTCAATCTTTTTCAGTAATGTACCCCTTGTTATTTTTCACATTATTGTGTACCCCCCACCCAACCACATACACACACACACACACCACCACTTGCATTTTACAACCAAACTTTTCTTATATAACAAAATAACTAGCACATACAAAACGAGGGGAATAACAATTAAGTATACAATTTGGAAGTAGGGTCCAGCGATATATCAATATATCGCTAAAACCCGATATAATTTTCATATCGATATGCCGATATAGGCATTTCAAAAATATCGATATATCGAAGGGATGCGCGCACACTGAACTACAAGAGCTAGAATGTTCATCTCTATACACAATACACAGACCGAGGTGCAAAGCCGCCATATTGTAATAATAGTACTCGAATACGATATACAGGTACACAAGGGGTGGGGGGGGGAGAGAGACGGGGGTGGGGGGAGAGAGGGACAGTGGCGGGGGGGAGAGAGGTACGGCGGCGGGGGGAGAGAGGGACGGTGGTGGGGGGGGTGGGGGGGAGACGGGGTGGATGTGATAATATACAGATAGATAGAGATGGGGGGGGTGTGAGAGAGGAGAGAGACACAGAGACACAGAAAGAAAAACACAGAGATGGAGAGAGTGAGTGTGAGAGACACAGAGAGAGAAAGATATTTACTTCCTGAGGAGATAAGCCCTGAATGCGCGCGCACCTCCGAATGCGCACGCACCTCCGAATGCGCGCACCGCATGCGCATGCGCAGTACGAAAACCCCGAAAATATCGATATATCGGTGTATCTCGATGCGAGCCCATCGATATATCTAAATCGGAAAATTTCCATATCGACGGACCCTATTTGGAAGGCTATAAAATGCTAAATAAATCAATGTACCTCCACCTGTACCCCCTGAGGTTCATGTATCCCTGGTTAAGAACTGCTGGTTTAGAAGACGTGAAAAAGCGAGATATCAAATGCAAGCATTATTATATTATATGATCACATCTTCGAGGTGTCTCCTCAGAATGTCTTCACAGAATATATTGTAACGCGAACTGACTATTCTTTGAACATTTTCAGAGATGTTGTTTGGAATCCTGAAATCATTTGGTAAAACTATTTGGGTTCTGCCCCCTCCTGCAGCGTATTCTGAGCTGATTTGATTTATTCTGACATTACAGATAACTTTACCTGTGTTGTCGGTTTGCTTGCTCAGCACTGTTAAAAGTGGTCGCTTTAACTTTTAACTCTAATTTTTCACTCTCTCTCTCTCGTCTCCATTTTCAGCAACCACAGTTTCGATCGTTTTCTGCAAACAAGTCGCGATCCACATTGAGTCCAGGCTTTCCCTCGCAGTGGCCGAACACAGTTCCAGGCTGGAGCAGTTATCACTATCCCAGGAGGAGCAACATGCAGTATCAAACCACCTACAGCTACCGAGCAGGCCAGAGCGTGAGTACACTTCAACACGGTCGCAGTCTTCCTCAATCTTCTTAACTTAAAGATTTCATTGTTTTGTCAATTCTGCCAATTATTTCTGCCTTAATGCGCCAACAACAACCACACAATTGTACATTTATAACAGCGTGAATGAAACACGATTCACTTTGCTTTGACCTACATTTTCAACGCCATCGTTGTAACCCAGTAACCCTTTAACGTAACCCAGTTAATTCACCTTATTGTTCTGGGTGGGTCGGGGGTGGTGGGGGGTTGGTGTTCTGGCGAGCTGAAGGCTTGCGTGTGAGTGAGGAGAATGGTTTTTGGTGGAGTCCTGTAGCTCAGTGGTTAGAGCACGAGTTTGAAGCCAGTGCTCAGGGTTTTGTTGTGTTGTGTTTACCTTGACTTATGATCACATTGGCTAAGAATGTTCTGATTACCTGGGTTTCAGAAAGGCCTCCCGCCCTGCTCTGTCCTGTGTATCCCTCCTCTGTTACTCTGCTCTCTGTCAGACAAGCGTTGACTGATCCTTTAGGTATTTCTCCAGTTCTAGGTGAACAACAGACATCACAAATTGGGGAGGTTGAGGGGGAGTGGGGGGGTGGGGGGGGATTTGATTGGTAAACTCTTGGAAATGCAACGAAAACAAATGAAAGGTTTTAGGACAAACCAAAGAGTGTTTACAGGACAATTAAAAAATACTCATTCAGGATTTAAGAACCACAAAAGCATCGATTTTTATTATTAATCTTTGTGGCCAAACTAATATTTTTCTGTACAGCAGCTGATGATTAACCCTGTGTTTGATTCCTGTGGAAGGTTGGCTTTGGGTGTGAGTGTCACCACCACCACCACAACAACAATAACAACAAGAAGTAGATAAGAACATTCAGACTGCACCTCAGTGAATCATTAACTTTGATATCACACTCTTTGAGGATTTTGCTTGGTAAATGCGTGGCTGAGAATTAATAGTAAAATATATTAAAAACCCGCACATCCTATCACTGATGTTAGCGTCTCCTTAATGCTGGAAACATCTAAACCCACAGCGATTGGTGACAAACTGATGCGTTTCCAGTTCCATTTGTTAGTTGCCATGTGATATTGTTGAAATTGTCCCTTGTTTCTTTGCTGCGAGCAGAGTTTCAGTGCCGTGGATTTCAGTGTTATATTTTCAGGAATGTATCCAATGGTACTCCCTATCACTGCACGAATAAAGAAGAAATGGCTTGGGATTTGAGCCACAATATTAATTTGTAGTGAAACATGAGTTACCACTAAACAATAAATTCTCTCTCTTTCTCTCTTTCCCTCTATATATACAGTTACAGAGTGTATATATAGCTCCTATATTAATAATTTTAAGTATTTTTCCCTTCTGTCCTAAGGACATTTGACTTGCTTTCCCTTCTGTCAAGCACTTAAAACACAGTCACTACACTTTATACTTTACAGTAAAATCCTTGCAGTTGATATTTCACATTGGCAGGATATCTGAAAGCACTTTTCAGGATTCACTGCAAAGTGTAGGGCTGTATTTTGTTAGTGAAAACAGCAACCAATTTACGCACAGCAATGTCGTGGTTTGCCAAATAAACTAGCGTTAGTTATAGTTTACAGTGCTTTGAGGTGTTTGATGGGGCGAAATAAAATGTTATTGTACCTAGTCCTTAGTTTACTCCATTTATTAAAAGTACTAATCCTTACATTTAGAATAGCACCACATCACGTCATTATTATTATTATTGTTATTATTATTATTATTATTATAAGGGATGAGCCCATCACTGCCCTTTTTGTCTTCCCATTAATGTTCCTCCACCTTCACAATCATCCAGGATTTGGAATTGCGTTTTGTTGTCCTCTTTTCCTATCTTTGACCAGAATAACCATATCCTACCTCCTGCTCCCACAAACGTGTGAAACGCTTCTCAATATTCTGCTAACAACAACAACAATAACAAAATGACATCTGTATAGTGCCTGACACGTCAGGAGGATGTCCCAAGGCGCTGGACAGTTACTGCTTCAGACCTGAGCTGAGGACATGGGGGGAGGGTGGTGGAAGGAGTTACCGATGGGTCCATCAAAGAGGCGAGACTTGAAGGAGGCCAGGGAGGGGGCGAGGCGGAGGGACTGCAGAATGGAGTTCCAGAGGTTGAGGGCTTGCCCGCCAATGGTTGGGTGGGTGGGGTGGGGGACGTAGAATAGGCTGGAGCCTGCTGAGCGGAGAGGGTGGGCAGGTTGGTAAGGGAATAGGAGATCACGGATGTAGGGTGGGGGGCGAGGTTGTGGAGGCTTTAAATGTGAGGAGCAGCATCTTGAATTGGATCCTCTGGATGATGGGAAGCCAATGGAGTCAGGCAAGGATGGGGGAGATGGGGGTCACAGAGTTTGGAACGGTAGAGGACATGTTTGAGCTAAATATTTCAGATAAACTCAGCGCAAAGAGGAGTCTGGATGGAAAAGCAGATCTTTGCTTGTATTACTGGTTTGGTGACATGTTTTCACCATCACGATTGTTTATTCTGCAATTACTCTTGTGTCAGTCTACTACAGGCTTCTGTCTCCCTGTTTCGTTCTGTAACTCCAAGCGTACCAGTCTGTGTCACACAGGTTAATGGAGTCCTATAGTGTATTGGTTAGAGCACTCGCCTTTTCTGATAATAATTCAACAGAAAAAATAATAATCATAACAAATTGGTCACTCAATCCACGATTGGTTGTCTCATAATAAAGCAGGTGTGTATGGAATCTAATGTTCTGACATTTCACCCACAAAATACACAGTCAATTCACTTTACATTATATATTCTGTGAAGTGCTTTGAGACGTCTCGAAGACGTGATAAGGCTCTACATCAATACAAGGATGTCGTTGAGCAATCCCAATGCGTTTCATAGAATGTATTGCCAAGTGTAGTGACTGTGTATTTTATATTACCAAGTGTAGTGACTGTGTATTTTGTGGGAGGGGTAAAAAAACCACCTGTAAAACTATATTAAAAGAATCTATCCTGTGTGTCCATGTTTCCGAGCTTCAGTCTGGGTACTTTTGCTCTACATTAACATTGTCAGTTTCAACAGGTTCTTTTTTTATATATACCTTTAGGATCTTGAATACGGTATCCCCCAAGCTTTCTCAATGTGGGTGTGAGTATTACCAGTTTCTGTAGTGCCAGGAACCTAATCTTATCAATCTATCAATCTATCGATCGATTGTACGGCCCTTTGCTGTACCTGCTCCAGTGTTTGTTGTGTGGTATTGTGAGCGAGGAGAGGACTGTGTGCAATACTCCAGGTGAGGTCAGACAGGTGCCATGTACAAGTTCACAATCATTTCCTGTAAATTATGTTCTACCGCTTGAGCGATACACCCCAAGTTCCTGTTTGCTTTCTTTACTGCCATTGTTCATGCCACTGAATATTTCAGGAATCTATCCGCTGGCAGCCTTTCTCTCGTGTATCCTGCACAAAATAATGTCATTTCATTCAGATTCTCACTGTTTATTGTCTTTCCCTAATCTTTCCCCAGCAGCCTCCCAAAGTCCCTTCCCCTCCCTCCCTCCCTCCCTCCCTCTCTCGCCTCCTTCAAGGCCTGTCCCAATGCCCTCCTTTTCAACCACACCTTCTGCCACCTCCCTGCCCTCTACCCCTCCCGATTACAATAATAAATAATAATAATCTTGTAATGTTAATTATATATACAGTACATATATATTAAAATGAAAGGGTATTTATTATTAGGGCTTCTTGCAGTGAATAATAATAATAATCCTTGCATTTGATATAGCGCTTTCCATACTTTTATTCTAGACGTCTCAAAGCACTTCACAGAATACAGAATAAAGTGAATTGACTGTATATTTGTGGGCGAAACGCAGCAGCCAATTGCGCACAGCAGAGTCCTCACAACGGTCGTGGATTGTGCTGATAGATGTATTCTCTGGGGTTGGAGTGCAGGAGAAACAATACGTTGGGGTATTTGGATATTACGGATGCACTTGGCTCTTGTTTGTCAAATGTTTGGAATGTTTGGGAAAATCCTAATTCACTGGATGTTTACTTGATTAGAAATAACTTGCGAAAGTTATAAGGTTTCCAGAAAGTGTCTGGAAAGAATAAAACTCTGGTGTACCACGCGCTGTTTGGCATTAGTTTCTATCACTTTACGTCTTGTGTGGCACTCGGTTAAGGTAGCGTGAGTAACACTAATTTGTTGTCGAGCTGTAAGATACAGGTGAACCTGTATAGCGCTATCCCATAGCTGTGGGAAACCCTCATGTGTGTAGCACATAAGGAAACCATTAGTTCCCAGCAGTAAACAATTCTGAATGTTGCTTCCCCCCCAAGTGATTCTTAAATGTTCCATGGTTCCACAATATTGGATTCTTTAACTGGCTTGTTTGCTTTTTTTCCCCCCGTCTGGAATGTGGACTAGTTGTGTTTCACACAGTTTTCACCAGGGTTAACAGCGGCTGATGATGGTGGGGAGAGATCTATTGGCAGCAGTCATAGTCAACATGGGCATGCTGTCAGTGTTTCTCTCATAATACAATAATTGGGTTTGGAATCACCTTGTGACAACTGAATTAGCACCAAAAAATATTGTGGGACATGAAGTTACCTTTGATGTGTGGTTCACAGTAATGTACAGTGTTCTAAATGCGACCTTAACCAGGAATTGTGAGAGTTAAAATAACCCGTAAAGGGCCTTAAACTGTAACTAAATTAGCCATTTCAGTAAAAAGATTATTTTGGTGAATGGATAATAATTGAATAGACGGATTCCTTTCCCACCTACTTTATTAGATATTCATTTATTGACCACCACGGTTATTTATATTTTACAGTTTCCGTTTGACGTTATGTTATATTGATCCATATTCAGATTAATTTGACATTGCTTAGTTCATTTACTAATTGATCCAGATTGCACATTTTATTAGCATATTAATTTGTAGGTAAATATGGGTGTGTAGAGTAACTAACAATAATAATACTAATAATCCTTACATTTGGTATAGAGCCTTTCATGTCAGGAGGATATCCAAAAATGCTTCACGAGATACTCAGTGAAGTGTAGTGACTGTGTGTTCTGTGGGCGAAAGCGGAAGCTAAGTTGCACACAGCAATGCATGTCCCAAAAAATAGCCTTGAAGTGAATGACTGATTTTATCTGGGGGATTGTTGGCCGGGTCAACAACAACAACAACAACAACAACAAAATTACACTTGTACAGTGCTTTTCACGTCGGTAGGACGTCCCAAGGGACTGGACAGTCAGTGTTTCAGATCGGATCAGGGAGGGTGGAGGGAAAGGAGGGGAGTGAGGGGTGGGGGGGTGACCGATGTGACCGTCGAAGAGGAAGGTCTTTGAGGCGGGACTTGAAAGCAGGCAAGGGAGGGGGCGAGGTGGAGGGATTGCGGGATGGAATTTCAGAAGTTGTGGGAGGACACTGGGGGAGATAGAGAGAAACTCCCTTCTCTGTTTGAACAGCGCTGCGGAAAGTCCACATTAACAAGCAGACAGGACCCCGGGTTTACAGTCTCATGGGAACGACGGCACCTCCGACAATACAGCTCCCCCCCCATACCCCGACATTGCACTGAAGTGTCAGCTTAGACTGTGTGAGTTCTAAATCCTGACGTGGGGCTTGAACCCACAACTTCTGACTCAGAAACGAGAGTCACACTGACAGAGCCAGTCTGACACACACACGCGGTTTCTCACTTTCTGTGGTGATTAGAATTCAGCTGGTTTATTTACAATAAATCTATTAAAAAAAAGCCAATCTGTAAGAAATTTGGAGATCTCATTACAGAAGGCTGTAATGAGGTCCATTTGCTGTTGTGTGCTACGCACCCCCCCATCTCTCCCCTCCCCCCTCCACCGCCTTTTTTTTAGCCCCAAGATCTTTCAGGACCTGAATTTTACCCGGCTGTAAATCTTGGCTTTGTCTCTGCGTTTCTCATATCCCTCAAGTCCCGCAAAATAAACACACTGCTGTAGGTCTGAGTTAATGAAAGATCAGTGGAGAGGGCACTGGAGGCAAGCTATCTGTCTGAGGGAAAGGGAGAGACGCTTAGAACAGGGATCATATTTCACTGAGACCCAGCGCAGGGTTTCAGGGTTTAGTTGCAGGAGGAATGAAATGCTGGTCATGTTTAAAAGTTTTTTTTTAACATTTTTTTTACAAGCAGTCGGGACTCCAAGCTGAAGAAACACATCGTGCAGATGTGACAACAGAAGTGGCATATTTTAAAGCTTTTTTTTTGTGGCGAAGGGGAGGTGGGGGTGAGGAGAGAATATTACGAGAGGCCCAGCTTCAAAACGTTTTTTTTGAAAAGTTTAATCTCTCGCCTTTGAACCCGTAAATACCTTAGTTTAGTAGGAATGGGGCAAAGGTCAAAAGTTGCTGCATTGTGAGAAGGGTCAGTCAGCCTTTTCATGTTTCCGTTGGTGTGAATATGTTAAAGCTGCAATCTTTACAACTACTGTAACAACCACAAATCTTATGAACTTTGAGTCTGACGAAGGGAATGAATGTATAACGTATTCCATAGAGACTGAATGGCCGTTTGAAATTCTCCATTGATAACCAATCTCTCCATTTCTCTACCCATCTGTACACCAGCGAATGAGTGAGTGAGTGAGTGTACATCTGTACACCAGCGAGTGAGTGGGCGGGCGGGAAAAGTGACCAGACAGAGATTGTGGTCAATTTAATGCTCATTTGCTGGAATAGACAGAATGAGGGTTTTTCCATGGTTATGGTGGAATTAAAGGTTGGCGAATCACTAAAGTTCTGAGAAACAATATGCTGCCTTGCACTATATAGATATAACAAAACATTTGGTTATTTCAATCCACGACTGTTTGTGGGGACACTGCTGTGTGCTATTGGCTGCTGCGTTTCACCCACAAATATACAGTCGAGTCAATTCACTTTACAGGATATTCTGTGAAGCGCTTTGAGACATCTAGAAGACGTGAAAAGCCGCTATGTCAAATGCCAGGGTTATTATTATAGCTATAAAATAGTTGGACGATAGAAATCAAGGTTGTGATAATACAGCTTTATGCAATATAGAGATTAGTTTATGTAATAGCCAGTGATTTGCTACCATCTAACAGATTGTGTTTGCCTCAATCCCTCTGTAGGTACAATAGTTGTAGATGATAATCAAAGTGTTTTGGGGTCAGCCGGGTGTCTTGAGACTTGTGGTTGCTAAAGAATCTCCAAATCCAAGCTGAGAATTCCATACATCCCCATCTATCAAATCCCAGTGTGTTGATATAATAATGCAGTGTTTAATATACAACTACAAGCAGGAAACTGTGGGTGTGAGCAACGTTGGATAAGATAACAGAGAAGCAACAGTCATTCCACTTTGAATCAGTTACTTTTAAGCTGAATGTGATTTCAATGCGCCTGAATCCCACGCCATTCTGTCCCTTATGTTAAGATTGAAATATGATATATCAACCGTCACATAAAACATGTTAATGATACATGTGGGGGCTCCTGCAGAAACTTTATTGAACTGTGGGGGTGAATTCATTTCATATGGTGACGCTGATAAATAAATAATAATAATAATCCTTGCATTTGATATAGTGCTTTTCACGTCTTCTAGACTGTGTCTCAAAGCGCTTCACAGAATATACTGTAAAGTTAATTGACTATATTTGTGGGCAAAATGCGGCAGCCAATTGCGCACAAATATATTGAAGTGCTTTTTTTTTGCAAATGTTTGGACAAAATTGCTCATTCTCCCAAGAAACAACTGTGGCTGACCTGTGAGCTCTCGTGTTGGTGTATTTTACAGTGCAGTATGTAAATAGTATTTCCCTCCAGTTTTGCTTTGAACTTACTGCATTGGTCATTCACAGCATGGTTCTGTGTGCAGGTGGCTGACAAATCATCAGTGCTACATTTCACAATAAAGTCTGGTCAAACGCTTTGGAGACATCTTGTATGCCCACAAAATACAGTCAATTCACTTCATAGCATATTCTGCCGAAGCGCTTTGAGTTAGCTCGAAACGCAAGGATTATTATTACTATCTTGACAATGTGATCAAGGACAAACTGACAAAAAGCCGGGATTATTATTATCATTACACGTTGAACAGTTAACACTGAATGATCCCTGAAAATCGCAACAAACGTTAAGATCAGAAATGCTTTGATTTAAAAAAAATTAAAAACTGGGCAAAGGTGGATAGTGTTTGGTGACAAAACAGCGAGTGGAGGAAATACATCAAGAAACACAAAGGTTCAAGGGATGATAAAGGAATTCAAACAAAGTGGATTTTATTACATTAAAAACTAAAGATTAGAGGGAATTAACTTGATTTTTCTTGCATTGCCTGACCTCTGCTCCCTAAATCATTCCATCCTCCTGAACCCTGCCTACCGCTGCAGAGGAGTGTGGAATAGAAAGCTTTTTAATGGATTGATGGTGACAGTGCTTGCAATGGCGCTAGTCTCAGCCATTTCTTACCTGTGTGTGGGTTTGCTTGACTGTGTGTATGAGAGAGAGAGAGAGAAACCGATTAATGTGTTCAACATTTTGTTTGACATTTTTGTTTGGGGCCACAGTTGGAGGGAAGTGAATACTTTGTTTGGCTGTTTGGCAGAGTTCCTCCACTGGAGGCTGATAAATTACTCTTACTGTCATTTTGCTTTGCTCTGCAATATTTATTCAGATTGAGAACTTTTTTCTTTGCATTTATGCAGATTGCTCCGCTGCCATCACATTTAATAATTTTTTAAATCCCCAGCATTTTGTTACAGCGGCTTATCATGTCTTCAAGACGTCTCTCGGCGCTTCACAGGATTTGCTGTAAAGTGAATTGACTGTATATTTTGTGGGCGAAATTCGACAGCCAATTAATTGCACACAGCAGCGTCCCCCACAAACAGTCATGGATTTAGTGACCACATTTTTTTTTCAATCCCCAATATGAGGCTATAAACAGGAATGTATTTATTTCTATTAACATTAGGGGAGAGCTTCAGCAAAATGTACTCTTCCCCCCCCCCCCCCCCCCCTCCCTCCAAACTATACTTGGTTTCAGTAAGAGAAACAACATTGGCTTGCCTAGGATTCAGTGACGGAACGTGAGGCACTCTTACAAACTCGCTTCTTACCCAGTTAAATATATACTGCTCACACAACACTCTTATCTTGTGTGAAATGTGATATTTAATTAATGTGCTGAATCTTAAGATATGTTCAGAACTGGGGGTCCCAGGAAGGTTAGTGACATTTTTTTAGCTGAGCTGGTGTGTTTTGTAAGTACTGTTTGGGGAGTCGGACTTCCTGTACTCAGGAATTCCGAACATCTTTAGCAGAAACAGCTCCCGAGACTAGGCTTATTTTCTTAGAGAAACAAATCCTTTGTTTCCATTGGCTGACATTGTGTTTTCTTTTCATTTTGCAGTTTAGCTGTTTTATGTTTTCTGATGGAATATCAGGGATTTTGTTCCCCCCCCAAAAAAAAACCCGCGGAGGCAAAACAGGGCAGATGTCCAATCGGACGGTCTTCATAACCTTCAAGGAAATTGTCAGATATGTTACAGGCAGTAATGTGTTTTTGTAAATACTCTATCTGAAGCCTTTCCCATAAACCTCCACCTTTAGTCAACAATAACCTTGCAGGCCTATAAGTGCCTGTCAAGCAGGCTCGAGTCCCATAGCGCCGGAGACCATATTATTATCCTGAATTCATTCCCCTGTGAAGTCCATGCACTGACTGACCAAAGTTTGACACTTAACAAACCACATCCACTTAGACATGCTGTATTGGAAAGGCGATCATTTCATGTCCCAGAGCCTCGCGATGGGAAATGAGCAGCAGTTTCGGTTCACAGATTAAACAATTGTATTAATGTTGGCAGGACTGTGGGCTAATGTAGCACATTCAATGATGTCAGTCCCATTGTCCTGTACTGTGGAGGGTGAATTGGTTCCAAATACTGATAAATATCTTCAGTACTGATTTCCAAAGGTACAACAACAACTTGAATTTATACAGCGCCCTCACTCCACATCGGATGGCGTCTCAGAGTGCTTCTCAATAACGGATCGCGGGCCCGAGCCAAGGGGAGAAAGGTGACCAAAGTTACAAATAACTTGATGGTGAAGATGAGAAGTTAAATTGTGATGATGAAATCCTGGCTGCAGTTACTGACAGTAACATTGGATTACCTGTTTGGCTGAGAGTGAATTATAATAATAATAATAATAATAAACGTCCCCAGACACAAGTGTTAAACAGAGGATTAGGAGCAGAAAACAGCTAATGGATAAAAGTGCTGGGAATGGAGTAAGGGAACTGATGTTACAATCACATGGTCCAGTGGGGGTGGAGGGGGATCGATTCTCAGCTTCTATATGTGGTGGTGAGGGGGTGACACTGTCTGATAGGGTTTGTATCTTTGCGGGGAAAATAAGACGTATTACTGTATTTATTATTCTGATTATGTCTGACATTGTGACTGTGTGGGGGTTAAGTTTTCAGCAGAGCCCAGCAAACGCCATGTAAAGCAAGGTTTACTATTGCAGAGCAGCTTCAAACTCTGCCAGATTTGCCATTATTTAACCACACCTTCTTCCTTCCCCTTCCTCCTCCCCTCCCTGCTCATGTTCTCTGGTATCTGAGGCCCCATGCCTTGAAGCTGCGAGCAGTTCACAGCTTATTCATCACATCAACTTCAAGGCAAATTTCCCATTGTTTTTTATATGTGCGTTGAAACAAGGAGGGAGAGGAAGGCACTCCTCGGCACAGAGGAGCAGACTGGAATCCCAGCTCGCAGTGTGTGCCTTTTGCCTTCTCTATTCTGCAGTTGGGTCTGTTAATCCCACCCGAGATATACCCAGAGCAAAGGGGAAACGCTGAAACAAGTGTGTGTGTTGTTGTGCTGGGACAGGCAGAGATTTCCATCTTCATGGGCAAAGTGTGGAAACAACAAATGTACCCCCAGTACACCTATTACTACCCTCAGTATCTCACAGCCAAGGTACAGTAAAGTCTTTATATCTCTATATCTCAGCTGGAGCACTACATGTATCTACATGCTCTTTGTTTCAAAGGGAAACATCCAGATGTTGTATGTGTGGCTGTGTGTTTTACAATCATTTGCCATTAAGCTGGCCTTGTGAAGTGAAGGATATATATATATATATCTTACCCTCAGTGTAACGTTAGTGCATTAATCAGCTGAGTAACGTCTAGACTATTTTGAACATTAAAATGACATTTGTTCTGTTGGTTGCAATGCACAGCCCCAGTTGATTGTTCGCCGGCTGATCCTTTTTTTAAAATCTGTTTCCCCCAAAACCTTCAGTTTCCTGTGTCAGTCAGTTGGTCAGTCAAAATACTCTTTTCTTTTCCTCTCAATAAACCCAAACTTTGTCAGCTCGGCAAAAGCCGGGTCACCTTTCTGAAAAGTTGGTTGTACTTTCCAAGTCTAATTCGAGGCATTAGAGCTTTGTGCTGCATTACCAGCAGCTGTGTACACCTTGTTAGAAGGTATTTGCCAAAGGGCAAACGGCAGAGAATGCAAACTCTGGTCAACGACTAGCGATGACCCCAGCGAATCTCTTGTTGGGTGTGGCAGCCGAGACTTTATCACCACTCAACCATGTAGTGGTTTAGGTTTTCTCTTCAAACAAGAGCAGGAAATGGTTTCACCCACATCAACAAGGTTATGAATGATCACCCCACCACCCCCAAAAAAACCCCAATCAAAATAGCCACCAGTTACTGCAGTTTAACAATTTCTAGTGAATTTCAGTTGGGGTTTGAGCTGTGGATGCGTGTGGATGTGTGGTCAAAAAAAGGGGCATTTGTTTTGGTGAAAACGGGGAGTTTTTAAAAATAAAGTTTTGCTCCAAAGGGTTAATCCCACCATTGCGCTGTTATATAAATTTCCAAATTGATCCATTTGTAGAAACCAAACAAACTTAATATTCGATGACCTTGCTTCTGTTCGGCGAAGTGAAACACAGATCTGTGTTGGTATTACTGTACTTAGTCACAATTGCCTTATCCCATATTTGGTTCTGTTATTCCTATTAATGACTTGTTCTGAAGATAGATTGTAATTATAAAGGTCAGACAATTAGTTTAATATGGAAACTCCTCTTGACAATGTTGTGTTGTGCCATAAAGTAGCAATATGTAACAAAAACTGCCAACTAGAAAATATTGTCCTTATTAACCTAAAAACATATTAACTATGTCTAAATTATTTCTAAATTAGCTGTGATTCTCAAACTTGAAAGAAAAGTCATTGGTAATGGGACCGGGATCTCAGATATTGTGTCAGTCTCTGAATTTTCCTCAAAGGAAAAGCCTAAAATCCACTGTAGTCATTTTGTTGTGAATTGATCATTTTAATATGTTAGGTCATTTTCAAAGTATTACCAGCCAGGTGAATATTTATATTAATGTATGGCTTGGATTCAGAGTTTTATCTTTTATTTCCTTTCAGCTTTAAACAAAAGCAATAGTTTTTTTTCTCAGAAATAACTAACATAGAGGTTTTAGTTCAACTTCACTTAATAATAATAATCCTTGAATATGATATTGTGCTTTTCATGTCTTCTAGACATCTCAAAGTGCTTTACAGAATAGATTTTAAGGTGAATTGACTGTATATATTTGTGGGCGAAACGTGGCAGCCAATTGAGCACAGCAGTGTCCCCATAAACAGTCATTGATTGAAAAATGACCAATTTATTAGTTTTTTTTGAGGGATTATTATCAGGCGGAGTAAGGAAAGTTGCCCAAGGTTTCGCCCTGACCTGCCTAGATTCGACACACAGCTCTCACGCTTGTAAGGTGAGTGCTCTACCCACTGAGCCACAGGAGCTCCACTTCTCGAGGCACCTTGAAAGAGAGTTTTTAAACAAAACAAAAGTTCAATTTATTTGTGCCGTTTGAGAATAGTGTATGTATATATGTGATATCTAAACATTTGAAACATATTATTAGAAAACGCATTGCTTGGCACGACCTATTGGGCAACACATATGTTTAATAAGTGTATCTGAGTTATGCATTAATGAACACCTCAAAGTCTGACTTTCCGCTTACATGATACTTATAAATAATACATTAATACATTCAGGTGACACAGTCTGGCTTTTGCAGGGAAATTAATCCCAATTTAATACATTAGCCAATCGCAAGCTGGAGACCTGGTACCTCATGTTTAATTCAGGTAATGGGCTGTGAGTGTGCGTTCTATTGGATAAATAAAGAAAGATTATTGCTGCAAATACAACAGAAAGCTTCCAATGGAGGATATAAATAGCAGCTCCAATGGCTGAGTTGCCATTGGAGCTGCACACAGCGAATACACACACAGCGAGCCTGTGCTCACTGTGTGTGTATTCGAGTAGCTGGTATAAACCACAATGCTGGGATGGGACCCTGGAATGAGGAAGCAGAAACTACTGACCTCCTCATCATCATCACTTTCCAACATTGACCTCTTCTGGATATATGTTTGGACGTTGAGTTTGAACTATTTAAAGCTTTGGCTATAGTTATTTAGCCTCAAACTCCTTGCTGTGGCTGTATAGTCTGCTCAAATTCGGTGACTCTGACTAAAGCATTAATAATAGACACTCATAATAATATTAATAATAAAAATAATTCTTTCATTTGATATTGTGCCTTAACACGTCATTGAGATGTCCTCACAGAATATACTGTACAATTAATTGACTGTTGTGCACAAACGATTGTGGATTGAGTGACCAAATTATCGTTTATTTATTGTAAAACAAAATGTTTTGAGAGATTATTACCCCCAGGAGATGCCTGGGATGTAATTAAGGTATTAGTTCATCATTTCAGAGGAAGAAGAAATCCATTTTTGAAAAGCTTTCTTAAATATTGTTTTATTTTTGATAATGAAATGTAGTTACATCACCCTGTTTCCTAGATTTTTTTAAACATAAAATGAGTATTTAAAAACCGCAAATTCAGCCAAGAAATAATAATAATCCTGGCATTTGATATAGAGCTTTTCACATCTTATTGACGTCTCAAAGCGTTTCACAGCATTTACTGTAAAGTGAATTGACTGTATATTTGTGGATGAAATGCGGCAGCCAAGAGCGCACAGCCGCGTCCCCACAAACAGTCGTACATGGAACATTAATTTTTTATGATTGTGTTTTTTTTTGAGGGATTATTATTTGTCAGTATTCTTAACAGTATGTACAGGCAAGGCAGGAATGAATGTAAAAAAAAAACTTTTTTTTGCTGCTGAGGGATTTTTGATTAAACTTATCAGCTAACTCTTAAGTGCTTGCTGTAAAATGGGTGTGTGATTTCATAAACCAGAACCTTGGTTCAAATTAAGAACCTATAATGTTTGATTTTTCCTTTCGTTCTGATGACTGGTGCTTGTTGTGCTTTTTTTAAAAGTAACATTCAACCAGCATTGTCACAGGAGTATTTGTCCTGAATCAAGCTCTCTCCGGGGACACTGTCCTGCGTGAACAGCGCAATATAAAGTTGTTTGTGTATTGGTGAGAGGACGGCTTGTTGGCAGCAGGGAGAGAGATTACCAATGAAACAAGGAGAAGGATAAACAGTAATCTCAGACCTTGGCACATTTGTTCTCTTGTTTGTGATAGTCAAACGCTTACAGCTAATACAGGCTGCAGAGATCCATGATGATTCTTTTTGTTTGAATGCATGGAAACCGTTACACGTGTCTGACTGGCCTAAAGAGGTGAGGTGCAGATAAATTGAGGCTAGGGCTTTGGCGGGGGAGTGGGATTAACCCTAGCCACCCACCAACTTTGCAAATTTGCTTGCGCTTTCACTTACAAATGCACAATCGCTACTCTTTACAGTAAATCCAATGAAGTGATTGAGGTGAAGAGATTGTCAAGTTGGACTTCACCACTAGTTTATTTATTCCGTCAAACAATAACGTAGATTTCCAGCTTCATTCTCTCATTTGTTTTGTGTTTGGAACAGTAGGGTAACATTTGCTAGCGTCCACTTTAATCTTTATTAAAACATTAGCTTTCCACCCTAGCTATTTTGTTTCCCATTTCCATGAGTGGCTTGCTGGTCTGTTGCTGAAATCTGTTTCTAATTCCATGTGTTATCATTTTGCTGAGCCAGGTTAGCTGATTTGGAAAGTACTCAAAGGTATACAATCTTTCCATAGTTTCTGACAATTGTAGCTCTTTAACTGCGTGTTTTTTGCATCAGATGACAGAGGTTTACCTGCGGATTGATACCAGACAGCCCTTTGTGAGACAGTCTATTGTTTACCTGTGTAATTGGCTCACTCTTAACCAATACCACTGACCAATTTCCATGAGTGGAGAGGAATAATAACTATGTATTCTACAGAACAGTAAATGGTTCGGCAGTGAATCACAAAGGTTTGTTGACTTGTATATGTACACGGGTAGCTTCCTGTAAGTCAACACTTTCCACGTGTGTTTGTATTGGGTGTTTAATGTTATTGATGCTGCCTACACTTTATTGTTTCACATGTATCTAGGTTGCTTTTTAGGACCTAGGAACTGACAGAGTGATGATATACACCTTTAGAGGGCCGGGTTTGATTCCTGGCCAGAACGAAACGTCAGTCAAGTTTCCTTACTCCACACGTCACTGCTTACCTAACAGTAAACAGGAATCCGGTTGTTAGTCCATTAGTGGATCGCTTCTCTGGGCATAATAAGCCCTACACAAAAAAAAATGATTTAGTCACTCAGTCCACGAATGTTTGTGGGGATGCTGCTGTGCACAATTGGCTGTCATGTTTCGCCCTCAAAAATATAGTCAATTCACTTTACAGTATATTCTGTGAAGCGCTTTGAGACGTCTGGAAAGATTTTATAAGGCAGTGTATAAAATCAAGTATTATTATAAATTATAAGGTTGAAATGATATTTCACACATTTTTAAAATGCAGATTTGACAAAGATGTACTTTGAGTATCATTGGGAATACCAGACATTAGTCAAGGACCACGTGTGCTGGGGGTAATTTATAAATGACTGTGCTTCATAAAATAAGTCCTTACTTGTGCACGTGGGAATTGGCTCAAAATAGTTTTAATTGCTCTGTTGTACCCTGAGTAACAATGGCTCAGGAAACAATACATTACTTTAATTCAATTTTTAAGCGATTTAATGTAGCGCCTATAACATCAAAGCACTTTGCGGTGGACTAGCGACTATATTTCAGTAAACGTACATGCTCTGGCAGCAACATATCCTAGAATCTTACAGCACAGAAGGTGGCCATTCAGCCAATAGTATCTGTGCTGGCTCCCAGGCAACTAGCCCCCACTCCCACCCACTCTCTCCCCAACTAGCCCCCACTCCCCCCCACTCTCTCCCCAACTAGCCCCCACTCCCCCCCACTCTCTCCCCAACTAGCCCCCACTCCCCCCCACTCTCTCCCCAACTAGCCCCCACTCTCTCCCCAACTAGCCCCCACTCCCCCCCACTCTCTCCCCAACTAGCCCCCACTCCCCCCCACTCTCTCCCCAACTAGCCCCCACTCCCCCCCACTCTCTCCCCAACTAGCCCCCACTCCCCCCCACTCTCTCCCCAACTAGCCCCCACTCCCCCCCACTCTCTCCCCAACTAGCCCCCACTCCCCCCCACTCTCTCCCCAACTATCCCCACTCCCCCCACTCTCACCCCAACTAGCCCCCACTCCCCCCACTCTCACCCCAACTAGCCCCCACTCCCCCCACTCTCTCCCCAACTAGCCCCTACTCCCCCCACTCTCTCCCCAACTAGCCCCCACTCCCCCCACTCTCACCCCAACTAGCCCCCACTCTCACCCCAACTAGCCCCCACTCCCCCCACTCTCACCCCAACTAGCCCCCACTCCCCCCACTCTCTCCCCAACTAGCCCCTACTCCCCTCCGCTCTCTCCCCAACTAGCCCCTACTCCACCCGCTCTCACCCCAACTAGTCCCCACTCCCCCATAGCTCCGCTTACCTCATAGCCCTGCACATTTCTTTGACCTTGAAGTATCGTACTTTGTACTCTTCAGTGGCGATGATTCAGTTGTTAAGTTCCGTCAAGTCGGTCCAAAAAGGTCAATCAATTATGGAAACATTGAAAACCATTCGATTGAATTGCAGCCGAACAAAGGAATATTCCGCCCACTGTCACTAACATCTCTTGTGATCCACCTTGCAACGACAGCCTGTTTACCAACCTTCATTTTATATTCAAACTGTCGCAGGATTAGAAAAGAATAAACCATGAGCCACAGTCGTTTGCCTGTGATTTCTCTGCCCCCCCCACACCCCCCACCATAAAAACATTCTGAAACCACCTGCGTTTCTTGGCTTTAAGTTGGTGTTAAGTTCACATGTCCTGTGAAATCTTGCTTCCTCTCAGAGTCGAGGAAATCAAGTGAAACGCATTGGCCATTGTGGCAGTCCATAACCTGAATTGGGAAGGAATGTGTAGGAGCAGGGTTTGTTGCCAAAGATTTATATGGAATTTATAGCCATTTCCGAGCTTCTGTCCTTGTGGATTGTGAAGTTGACCCAACAGGGTCAGAGGTCCCTGTAGAGCAGATGTCAATTAATGCAGCCTTTTCTTGCTCAAATTTGTTGTTTAACCCCCACCTTTAAATTCTCAGCAAGATTCACATCTAGACCAGAGACATATTGTAAAGAATGGAGTTGTTAAGAGTGGCTCCTTGTGGAATGCTGGATGTGAGGTTATCAACATGCTTGTTCGGTATGACAAGTATTTAGATCTAATGAGAATATCTGCTTATGTGTAAACGGAGGAGCTTTTCTGCTGAGTTCACGGTTTGTTATTGAACCGCCCCACTATCGGAGGCCGGGCCTTCAGTTTCTCCGCTCCCACCTTATGGAATTCCATCCCTCAAATCCCTCCGTCTCGTTTCTTCCCTTTCCTATTTCAAGGCCGGTTTGAAGACTTTCCTCTTCAACCGTGCCTTTTGTTCCACCCAGAATTTTTCGACCTCCCCTTCGTGTTTCACCTCTTCCCAAACACTCCCTTCCCAGCTCGGGTCACACGCCTCCTGTTCAGCGCCTTGGGACGTCCTCCCGACGTGAAAGGCGCTTTATAAGTGTAATTTGGTGTTGTTGTTGTTGTGATCACCATTGAGGCACCATATGAGACCGAAACCTTGTAAACGAATCCCATCATCTAGTGTCGCTTTAGGTGCTCTCCTTCGCATATTGTTCCTGCGTTTGTTCCTGCGACTGACTGACTGACTGACCGACCGAACGACCGATCGACTCACTAACTAACTAACTCGCCATTGGTTTCAGAACTGCCTTACAGATGTTTAGAATGTAAACTGTTTAATTTCACTGTAAGATACAATCTAATATGTTAACTTGGGCTTTGGCCAATTTTCAAGTCTCTCACTTAAATTGAAAATATATTCTCTGTATTGCAGTCTATGGTACATGTAGCCTAGGATATGATTACACTTTATTTTATGGTCTAGCCATCTGTTGTGTTGTACACAGCTCTGTCTCTCTTTCTCTCCTGCCTTGGGAGTATCCCATCATTTGTCATTCTTGTGACCATTCTCGCTGATGTGTTGTTGTGTAGTTGTTTCGTCTTCTCTCTCTGCTATTCCTTATCCTGGTTTGTTTTGAGGTCGTGTACCAGTTTCATCGCGTCAAGTTATAATGAAAGACTGTTCTCTGATGACAGACAGACAGACAGAGATGGAATCTGCCCACCCGCCCGCCATGACCTCTCCCTCTCTGGGCAATAATGTACATCAGTGAAGTGTGTCCCACTCTCACACTGTAATTTACAACTTCCTTGATGTGGATCCCAGTTATTTAGGTCCCATTCGATTGGAAATCCACTGAGTCTGGTTGTAAATGGACCTTCCCTTGTTCCCGAGAATGAATTCTATTCACCTTGGAACCAGACGACCTTCTCTGCTGTGTATATACTGTAAATACCTGACTGACCCCAAACAAAAATACTGCAGCGCTATGTTGAGGAAGTTATATGACATTGTTAATTTGCTGTCTATGTCAGAATGCCAGCCCTGTGTGACTGGGTGTGGGCTGCTGACCTCACTGTGTAAAGCTGAAGGCAGTCGATCTGCAGTGATGTGTGTCTGCAGTTGTCTGCTAATCCGTATCCAAACACCGGCTATTTTTAATCACAGGGACAAAAGAGGCCGATGAAACTGTGAAACTCTTTGGTAACTTCAAACGTCCTTCCTGGAAATTTTTTATCTTAAACTTTAAATACAACGCAGCTGATTAATTTAACTCACTGTGATTTAGCTCTCGATGTTGGAAGTGTTCACTCAGGTTATATTGGGAGGCGTTTGGTTTCATCTGAACCACCACCACTTTGTTTAGCTTGGGACTTCCAGCTATGAAATGAGGTTAAATTATAAATTGGTTCTCAATGTATATTTTTGAAGAGAAATGTAAATGGCCAGAAGTTTGCACTTCATCAAAAGTACAGTAAACCACAACTTGAACTGACTATGGAAGCGGCAGAATAGAATTTACTGTACATCACATTCTGTACAAGGTGATAAACCTGCACCAAAACGCTGCCTGTCAGTGAAGTCAAATCAGTGACGTGTTACAGGTAATTTGTGCTGCATTTGAGCAAAATGAATAAAAATGAAATGAATGATATTTGAGTGTCGTTGGAGATGAAATGTGGGGGCAGTGCAGCGAGCACTCGCTGCTGCCAGTTTTGCAAACCTTGAAGAATGTTTGCAGTAAACTTTGCAGAGTTGCTTAGCAATGGATTTTATACGTAAGTAAACAGCGTAAGAAGGAGGTTCAGCATATTGGAAGTTTTGAGCACGACAAGGTTCTCGATTGTTGTATTATTCAACTTAACTTTTGATTAATCTGCCAATCGCCTGGGTGCAAAAAGTGGCCCATTCTAGTTGGGCATTGTTTATTGTGTGCTGGTGTTATGAAGAGGGATTTTAACATTGTCCTGGTGTCCTGGAGGTGAAAGGAATGTGGTTTTGCACCATTGATTCTGGATACGTGGGAACTGTTTTACGGAATGGCATTTACATCAGTTATTACAGTATTCCAGTTACAGATACCCTCCCCTGGATTATTGTTGGCTGGCACTCGTTGTTATTGTTAAATATGAAGGAAGTTTGACAGTCGCATACAGTACAGGCAGAAATACTTGCATTACTTGTTAGTTACTTGTCTTAGGACAATTATACTGTTTGTGGGGACTTTGTTGTGCGTAATTGATTTCGCACACAAATATACAGTCAATTCACTTTACAGTATATTCTAGAAGACAATCTAGAAGACTTGAAAAGCGCTGTAGCAAATGCAGGGATTATTATTATTATTACATCAATTACATCAATTCCTCAAATACATAAACGTTTCTCAATCAAATAAAGTTGGAATTGGTATTTACTGCACATTTCTGTTCATCGTTCAGAGAGTTCACTTGTTGTTAAATAACATTATTTTACAATTGTTCAATCTTAGTGGAATATGTAAACCACTTTCTCTTAATTCATTAATTTGTTGACTGATTAACAGGAATGTGACTGTCAATGTAGGGGATGGACAGACTATATTTCCAACAGGTATGAAGTACTTTCAACTTGTTTGGATAAGGAGGTCTGTGAGGAGTTTGGACAAACCAACTCCATCAAGACCATTTTAATAGGAGATACAACTGTCCGAGGTATAGATAGGCGTTTTTGTGAACGGAAACGCGAATCTCGGAAGGTGTGTTGCCTACCAGGTGCCAGGGTTGAAGACTTGACAGAGCGGGTGCATGAAATTCTGCTAGAGGAAGGGGAAAATCCACTTGTGGTGGTCCATGTTGGGACCCATGAAGTTGAGAGGAAAAGACCTGAGATGCTCCAGGGAGAGTACCAGAGACTAGGGAGTAAACTAAAAAGTGGAACTTCGAGAGTGGTGATCTCTGGGTTGCTTCCAGTGCCTCGAGCAAGCCAGTTCCAGAATGCTAGAATAAGGCACATCAATGCATGGCTGGAGAAGTGGTGTAGGAAGGAGGGTTTCTGGTTCCTAGACCATTGGGACCAATTCTGGGGTAGGTGGAACCTGTACAAAATGGATGGGTTACACCTGAACAGGGCTGGAACCAATCTCCTTGCAGGGAGGTTGTCGAGTTTTGTGGGGGGGGCTTTAAACTAATCCCGGGGGGTGAGGGTGGGAAACTGATCAGTAGTTCAAATACGGGAGGGGTAATAAAGAGGACAGGGGGGTAAAGGTAAGACGGGAGAAAAATGCAGAGGAAGTAATTTGTGCCTTAGAGTGCATGTATGTAAATGCACGAAGTTTGAGAAATAAAATTGGTGAGCTGCAGGCTCAGGTTGCTGCGAGGCGATATGATGTTATAGCAGTAACAGAGACTTGGCTCCAGCATGGGCAGGAATGGGAGTTGAACATTCCTGGTTATAATGTATTCAGGAGGGATAAAGAGGGGAGAAAAGGGGGCGGGGTGGCAATTTTAGTTAAGGACTCAGTGACTGCCTTAGAAAGGAACGAGGTGGAAGAAGGACTAAAAACCGAATCTATCTGGTTAGAATTGAGGAATAAAAAAGGTGCAGTTACACTGTTAGGGGTATACTATAGACCACCAAACAGTGGGGAGGAGATAGACAAGCAGATCTGCAAGCGTATCACGGAGAAATGCAGAGCTAATAGAGTAGTGATAATGGGTGACTTCAACTATCCCAACATAGACTGGCAGAATAGTAGAGTAAAGGGCAAGGAGGGAGAAGAATTCCTGACGTGTGTGCAGGACAACTTTCTTGATCAGTATGTTTCCAGTCCAACGAGGAAAGAAGCATTGCTGGATCTAGTTTTGGGAAATGAGGTAGGGCAAGTTCAACAGGTTTCTGTAGGTGAGCATCTAGGGAATAGTGACTACAATATCGTTAGATTCAGAATAATTATGGAAAGGGATAAGGAACGATCACAGGTGAGGACACTCAACTGGAAAAGGGCTAATTTCAATGAGTTGAGGTGGGACCTAGCCAAGGTGGGTTGGAAAGAAAAATTGGCAGGTAAGACAACTAACGAGCAGTGGGCAGCGTTCAAAGAGGAGATAGTTCAGGCACAGGTCAAAAGCATCCCCACAAAGGTGAAATGTAAGGCATCCAAACCTCCCTGGATGACTAAGGAAATCGGGGCCAAAATAAAACAAAAAAAAGAGGCTTATGATAAGTGTCAGGCTCAAAATTCAGAAGGGAACCAAGCAGAATATAGGAAGTGTAGGATAGAACTAAAAAAGGAAGTTAGAGGGGCAAAGAGACTGCATGAAAAACAATTAGCGAGTAAGATTAAGGGGAACCCTAAGGTTTTTTACCAACATATTAAGAGTAAAAGGTTGGTCAAGGATAGGGTGGGGCCAATTAGGGACCTAGGAGGAAATCTCATTGTGGAGGCAGAGGGCATGGCTGATGTACTGAATGAGTACTTTGCCTCTGTCTTCACAAAAGAAAATGATACAGCCAATGCCATGGTATTAGAGGAGAGGGTAGGAGAAATGGATAGAATAATTATAACCAGAGAGGAAGTGCTAAAAAGGTTGACGTCGCTCAAGGTGGATAAGTCACCTGGTCCGGATGGGATGAACCCTAGGTTACTAAGTGAGGCACGGGAGCAAATAGCAGGGACTCTGGCCACGATCTTTCAATCTTCCTTGGACACAGGGGTCGTGCCAGAGGACTGGAGGATAGCTAATGTTACTCCCTTGTATAAAAAGGGGCAGAAGGACAAGCCTGGTAACTACAGAGCAGTCAGTCTAATGTCGGTAGTGGGCAAACTTCCAGAGTCCATAATCAGGGACAAGGTAGATCTTCACTTAGAAAGATATAGGCTAATAAAGGACAGTCAACATGGATTTGTTAAAGGCAAATCTTGCCTTACAAATCTGATAGAATTTTTTGATGAGGTAACGGAATGGGTGGATAATGGTAGCGCAGTTGATGTAGTTTACATGGACTTTCAAAAGGCATTTGACAAAGTGCCACATGAGAGACTTATTATGAAATTAAAGGCCCATGGCGTAAAAGGGACAGTGGCAGAGTGGATCCACAACTGGCTGCGAGACAGAAAGCAGAGAGTTGTAGTGAGCGGCTGTTTTTCAGACTGGAGGGAAGTGAGCAGTGGTGTGCCACAGGGATCAGTTTTGGGACCATTGCTCTTTGTAATCTACATCAATGATCTGGACTTGGGTGTACGGAGTACAGTTTCCAAGTTTGCAGATTACACTAAGTTAGGGAGAATAGTAAACAGTGAGGAGGATAGTAGCCATCTGCAAGAGGATATAGACAAATTGGTAAAGTGGGCAGACACATGGCAGATGAAGTTTAATACAGAGAAGTGTGAGGTGATGCATTTTGGGAGAAGAAATGAAGGGAGGCAATATAGGCTAGATAGTACAATTTTAAATGGTGTAAAGGAACAGAGAGACCTGGGGATTTGTGTTAGTGACTCGTTGAAGGTGGCAGGACAGGTAGACAAGGCTGTTAAGAAGGCATATGGGATACTAGGCTTTATAAATAGGGGTATAGAGTACAAAAGTCAGGAAGTGCTGACTAACCTCTATAGGACTTTGGTGAGGCCTCAGCTGGAATACTGTGTTCAATTCTGGTCACCACACTACAGAAAGGATGTGAAGGCATTGGAAAGGGTACAACGAAGATTTACTAGGATGGTGCCAGGATTGAGGGACTTCAGCTATGAGGAGAGGCTAGATAGGCTAGGGTTATTCTCTCTGGAGCAGAGAAGATTGAGGGGAGACCTAATAGAGGTTTATAAGATCATGAGGGGTTTCGACAGGGCAAATAGAGAAAAACTATTTCCACTCGTGGGTGAATCTGTGACTCGTGGTCACAGATTTAAAATAGTTTCAAGGCGCAGTAGAGGGGAGCTGAGGAGAAATTTTTTCACTCAGCGAGTTGTTCGAATCTGGAATGCATTGCCTGAAAAGGTGGTGGAGGCTGATTCGATAACAACTTTTAAAAGGGAATTAGATCTTTATTTAGGGAGAACGGGTCTGTTAGGCTATGGGGAGCGGGCAGGGCAGTGGGATTGAATCGCTCTTTTCAAAGAGCCGGCACAGACTAGATGGGCCGAATGGCCTCCTTTTGTGCCGTAAAATTCTATGATTCTATGATTCTATGATTCTATGATATATTCAACAGTGCTATTGAAATAAGTTTCTGAGGGGAGCTTGTTGAAATGTGGTTGCGATTTGCTAAAATATTGATTTGTTTTGTTAGCAGAAACGGACTTATTATGTTGCATCAACAGTAACTTGTTGCAACATTTTTGTATTTTGATGTGATCAGAATTTCACCCTTTCTGTGGTAAATTTGGCTACTATTGTATGGTGCAGTTCGAGATATAAAGAGATAATAATCCCTCAGAAAATAGTAAGATTAGTCAGGTCAATCCACAATTGTTTGTGGCATACCACTGGGGGTGCAATTGGCTGCTACACTTTGCCCACAAAATATACAGTATACCCTGCGCAGCGTTTTGAGACGAATCGAAGAAGCGAAATGCGCTTTATCAAATGCAAGGATTTTATTTTTAATTTTAGAAGCGCTTTTGGACATTTTCCCAACGTGAGAGGCAATATAGAAATGTACTTTGTTACTGTTGTTTGCATTTGTGTAATCCCACTTTACTGACGTGTTAGGATACGTAGAAACTGTAAGCTATCAAAGGCATTATTTACTGGGTTACCACAAAGACTATTCAGTAAATGCATCATCAAGTGATGTCCTGAGTGAAACACACCAGATGTCTCTAGATTTGATTGCTGGATCCTGTTCACTTTACCTGAAGCAAGTTTAAGGAAGGTGGAAAATCAGCCTCGTGGTGATCCACCTCCTCATCACTACCTCGTGCTTCAAACTGAAATGTGCACATACATATAATAATAATAATAATCCTTGCATTTGATATAGCGCTTTTCATGTCTTATCGACGTCTCAAAGCGCTTCACAGAACATACTGTAAAGTGAATTGACTGTATATCTGTGGGCGAAATGCAGCAGCCAATTGCGCACAGCAGTGCCACACATAAACAGTCATGGATTGAAATGACCAATTTTTATTATTGTGTATTTTTGGTGGAGGGATTATTTCCATCCTTAGAGTTTGTGTATGTGTGTGTGTGTGGTATGTGTTTGGGTGTGTGGTGTGTGGGGGAGTAAAACAAGGTTTCACCCTGATCTGCCTGGATTCAAAACACAGGTCTCATACTTGTAAGGCGAGTGCTCTAACCACTGAGCTACAGGACTCCATATATGGATAATGGATGAAAACTCGCATGTCAATGTTTCAAGCCAAGCTGACACATAGAAAATTCATACGACCCAGGTTCCTGGCTAGTTACCAACACCTGTGGAACTTCAGCTCAACGCGAATATTCCCACATTGAGGAGAGTTAGAAACACAATGCCATTTTTTTTACTAACACTGCAGCAACACAGCGAATGGATGGCTTTTCAAGTTGCACAAACAGCGTCAATCAGATTGATCTTAAAATGAAATCAATATGAAATATTCTTAATCCTGTCAAATCCTGTCATATAGTCTTGATGACTTTGGAAAAGTGATAGAAACAATAGAAAAGTTAATGCAGGAATACAGAGAAGTGATGAGAATTGTATAATAATAATAATAGTGGCCTTTGATATAGGTTCTGTAGTTCTGCAGTTGATAAGTGTGAAAAATAACAATGATAGTACAGTAATCCTTGCATTTGATATAGGGCCTTATCATGTCTTTGAGACGTCTCAAAGCGCATCACAGAATATACTGTAATGCAGATGGACTGTGTATTTTGTGGGCATTAAAATATGAAATTGAGGTATTTTGTGTTGCACACAGTTTGGTTAGTTTTATCCAAATGTAACTTCTTGTGGGTGTATTGTCTAAACTAGATGACTAATGATGCACGAGCTTGCGGAGGTTTGTGTTGTCTTTTCCCTGTGCGAGAATACGCATTCTGGATTCACAATTTGCTGCTGAGAAATTAATTGGTCTACATTCACTTTCTCCATTGACCATAAATAGGCATTTGGCGAAATGTAAGCAAAAAGCAACATTTCCATAGAAGGGAACAAGTTTTATAATGATGTGTGCCATGCTACGGATGAAAGTGAGAGTCTTATTTAACATGTGTTTATGCTGGCCAGCACATCACACAGAAACCAAGTTTGCATTCAGGGAAAAGTGTAGTGTTTGAAGATTGAAATGGGTTTGTTGTTGCGTAACAATTTTGGTCGCTCAATCCACGACTGTCTTTGCGCCATTGGCTGCCGCGTTTCACCCAACAAAACATACAGTTGATTACACTTTACAGTGAAGACGTGAAAAGCTCTATATCAAATGCAAGGATTATTATTATATTCTGTGAAGCTCTTTGAGAGGTCTCGATGATGTGAAAAGGAGTATTATTATTATTATTATTATAACACATCATGATACCTTGTGTAACGAGCAATGTCCCATTGTTTGCAATCAGAGGAAGGAAGCTTACATTGACACTTGGCTCCATATACAGTATTAGAGCTCCCCGAATCACACACAGTGTGAAATGCGAGGAGGCAGGTGCTGTGCCTGTGACTGTATTGTGAGCGGGTGGTGAAATGCAGATGTGATTCTCTGTACACCATACAGCAAGATGCACTCACTGCTCAGACAAACACTCATTGTTTCAATTGAAACGCTTTCTGACTTAAAAAAAACACATCTGGTCTCAAATAGAAAAAAATGTGGCTGAGTTTTACAAAGGAGCACAATTAATGATTTGAGCCCCCCCAATCTTGTCATTCTTTCATTTTCAATTAGAGGAACCACAACACTCCAGAATGAAACCTCCTCCTGACGTGAAAGGCGCTATACAAGTGCCATTTTGTTGCTGTTGTTGTTGTTAAGGCAGTTTCTGCGGTGTATGAGTGGCTGAGGTTTGGGGGTATTTTGTGGTACAGTATAAGCTCATTACAATATATCTTCCAATTGGGAATTGATGGGAAGATACAAGTCCCAGTGGCTGGTCCTCATCAGTACCTCAGTCATGGTGAACACTGGCTTGACTGTGTGACAGTGAGAGGGGTGAGGAGAGTGAGTAACTCTCAAGCCAGCCTTACACAGGTCATTACTGTCGAGCACTTAATTGACCAAAACAAAATTATATTTAATTATCTTTAGGCGGCCATGTTGGAGTCGGGATCGGGAAGTTAATTTTTTCTGCCCAGACTTCCACGTCCGAGCTAACAGTCCTCGGTACAGTATTTAGTTCTTCATGCAATTTATCCTTTTCCCTAATGGAGTTCTGTTCTGACTTCAGTGAGAGGGAAATAATTCACCAATTCACCTTTTTAGTAAGTTTTGTTTATCGCAGTGTGAGCCTTGGCTGTGAGTAACGGCTGATAATAATAATAATAATCCTTGCGTTTGATATAGCGCTTTTCACATCTTATCAATGTCTCAAAGCGCTTCACAGAATTTTTTGTATTATATTTTTTGGGGACAGATTATTATTAGGCGTATGTGTGTGTGTGTGTGTGTGGAGTCAGGAAACTTGCCCAAGTTTTCACCCTGACTTGCCTGGCTTCGAACACAGGTCTCACGCTTGTAAGGCGAGTGCTCTAACCGTTGAGCTACAGGAGCTCCACATCTGATCTGTATTGAGCAGGCCATCTATCTTGCTGTATTGAATCACACAGGCTCTGGGATAGACTCTAGAAAAACCAGTTGATTTACTACTGTTATTTTCTCGCCATCGGGGTGAGAAAATAACAGTAGTAAATGTATTGCACCTATGTGTAATGCACATGTAAATGCACCTATTGTGGTTACTGAGGTCAGTCCTCACTCTCAGGCTTTGGGATACACATACACGTACAATAAACTTGTCGAGCAACTGGATATAACCCTACACTGTATTTTACACTCACCTGTTGAGCAGCTTGAAGTGAGTGGTTGAAAAATACAAGAAAAAATTGTATTCCAACTGCTAAATTGTTTGGAAAAATTCAACCAAACGTGCGATTTGGAATGTTGTAGGCCAGTGGTTTTGGGGCAAATCACTGACAATTATTTTGTTCTTTTTGTTAATGTGACAAGTCTGGAGGACTGTAGATAGATAATTGTAACATCTTCCGTGCTTCTAATTTAAATGAGCGATTGTCTCCCATTTATATGCCTTTTACATATGTAACTTTTACTTGACTTCATTGCCCTGTTCTTTTGCACTTGAATGGGTTCATTAAATATCCAATTATAATTCCAACCAACGCAGGTTAATTGCATTTAAGTCAGTCACATGAGTGTCGGCCAAATTGACATTGCACATAACATCCGCACTGCACGACAGTTAATACAAAACAGCAGTGATGTGTAAACAAAAGTGAACGCAGGCCCCAGTGCATGTTTCAGCCTGCTGCCTTCATCTGTTTTTCTCCATTGCCCGTGATTTGCTAATGTTGATTCTGAATGTTTTTTTAAAAAAAGGAACTGATTGTGAGACGAAAGATTATAGGCTGCACAGTACATTGATCGAAGACTAAATCAGGAATCATCACCCCATTTCCCTCCCCCTCCCCACGTAATACCATAATAAGGCATAATATCCCGAGGGTTTATTTAGCTTTCCCAAATCCCTACACTCTAAATAAGAGTGGATGTGTGCACTTTATACCCTTATTATGACAATGATTTCTTGGATCAAAGGGGAACGTAATTCTCTCTGTTGTTCTGCCGTTTATAAGCGTGAAAAATAATAATAATAATAATAATCCTTGCATTTAAACTAAAATGTATGTCTTTGAGACGTCTCAAAGTGGTTCACAGAACACACTGTGAAGTCAATTGACTGCATTTTGTGGGCGAAATATCAAGATATTGTATTCAATGTGCACTTGCATTATTATGAAGGGGGTGGAGAGAGGGACAGAGAGCGATAGAGAGTGAGAGACAGAGAGAGCGCGCGAGGACTGCAGTGAACTGGATGTAGAAAGTGAAGTCAAGGTGGTGGTGGGGGGAGACGGGGGAAGCGTATCACAGCTTTGTTTCAGTTCTGTTTTTTTCATTGTTTTAATTATCCCCACAATGTTTTAAAATAATTGAAAAATAAATATCATTAGGTTTCATGGCAATTAAAGCAGCCAAATAAAATAGCTAGATTGCATTTTTAATTAATGAAATGAAATGAGCAGCGTGCTTACTATTCCTCTGGGCTATTGTTTCTCATCTGCTTGAACAACGTGCAATCCCTCTCTCTCCCCCCCTCTCTCTCTCTTTCTCTCCCCCCTCCATCTCAATACCTATGTCTGACCCAATTTCCCAGCTGCCTATGGTGCAAAAATAATCTTGTTGATTTGGAAACTGTTGAAGGAAAGAGACAACTTGCTGGAAAAGGGAATCCGTTTCCAAATTATTTCTGGATTCGGTCAAAATTTTAATCTTTTTATTAAGAAAATAACTTACCTTCGCGGTTGAGGTGCCATTGTGGGATGACTTTACTAGGAAAAAGATTCTTTCACTAAGAGAATGTTGTACAACAACAACGACAGCTTGCATTTATACAGCAATCCATCCCGTGATCCCTCCGCCTCGCCCCCCCACTTCCTTCTCAGCCTCCTTCAAGACCCTCCTGTTTGACCATGCCATCAGTCACCACCCCCCTTCCCCTCCCTCCCCTCCACCCTCCCCGATCCCGACATCAGCTCGTGTCTGAAACACTGCCTTCCCAATGCAAAAGCCATTATACACATGTAATTTTGTTGTTGTTGTATAGCGCCCTCACTTAGGTTAACCTCACTGGTTAATATCAGTCTGATGTTGTTCAATTTAAGGCAAATACTATTTGTATGGAATAAAAATATTTGCTGGTTTCCATTAGCCACCTGTTTCATGTTTAATATACACAGGATCGATAGCAATATTTTAATGCAACATTATAAACTAAAATGTATTGATTTGTTTTAGGGCCCCCCAAAATAAACTTTATGCTCTCAATAAAAAAAAATCAGCTCCAAGAATAATGGTCTATACTGCAATTTCATTTTGTGTTTGAGACTCAACTTGGAAAGTTTGCTAAATGAAATCAAACGGCTCAGGCCTTTTGTGAATTTCATCCTTAAATGTCAATCATTTTTACATTACAATGTACAGTAAACATCACCCAAGTCACATCAGTTGGGACCAGACCTTTAACATGACTTCTGCAAAGTGTGAGATCTCCCAAACTTGTACAAGATCGAAACCCTCGAAACAGAAGCTGGGCAGATGTACGACTTAGGCTGATTGATTGATTGATTGATTGTATGGTTTATACAGATCAGAGTTTTATTGTGATCATGGATTCAGAACAAACATTATATTGAAATAGTGAAAGAGAGTTTCATTCAGTGGATCTGAGTATTGATCTATTTTTTGGTCACCCCCTGTGTGTGTGTGTGTGTGTGTGTGTGTGTGTGTGTGTGTGTGTGTGTGCGCGCGCGTGTGCATGTGTGCGTGTATGCTTCTGTGTGTGTGAATATATACAAATGGTTCTGCTTTCCACTTCAGTTACATTTTGCTGTCATTTAATAATCCATATTGCGCAACAGTTTTTTTTCTCTGTCATTTTTTATATTAAAACTGGAGCATTTTTCAATTAAAGCAAATTTTTTGTCGAATTGCAATTAGCTGCGAGGGAGGTATCCAGCCCACCACAGTTTCTGCCCTGTTTCAATATCTCCTTCCAACTCCACATGGTAGGGAGAGACCTTGAGAATGTCGAGATCACTGCCTCTAAAAACTGTTATTAACTGATGCTATCGAATCTTAAGTTAAATTCTTGTATGATTGGCGTTGGTGAGCAGGGGACCCAAAGCAAATAATGATGTTAGCAGCAGGAGTAGACTATCAATTGATTGGTGCTGGGAATGTACAATCAATAAGACACATGTACGTATTTCAGGCACACACACACATACACACCATGAAGACCTTTTTGGTTAAATGTTCACTTTTGTTTTTTGTTGGTCCTTATGAACTGTAACATGTGATATAGACACAGATTATCTTGTGACCATTATTTGAATTTCTTGATCTCACTATCCAACGCAAGGATTATTGCTATTATTATACAAGAGTTAGCCAGTGCTCTGCACGGCAGCCATAGGCCTTCCTTTCCTTTGTGTAGATCCCAATTTAATAACTTGCACAGAGAATCCAGTAACTGGCTAATTATTGTATTTGTTTCTTTCAGAATTCTATTTTCCAGCATTTGCCATTTGACTCAGGTTGGGAATAGAGCTACACTGACACCTAAATACACTCCAGTAATCTCACAGCCTTCATACAACCAGAGAGGCTGGTGAATTAAAAGCAAAGCATGGTTGGGTGACAGGAGATAATGCAACATAAAAAGCTGACATTTCCTTGGCAGTTCTGCAATATTTCATGTACTGTATGTTACTGCATAACCTTAACAGTTCAGAGTAAAAGTCACAACTACAGTAATTGCTGTCGGGAGTGAATTTTCGCACCATCTCCCTCATACAGGCCATGAAATGAATGAATAACCAATGTGTCCCCAGCACTGGTGTCCACATTCCTGGTGATATTCCCTTCTCTTGTCCAAAATCCAACTCTTTCTTTAATGTTCTGCGAAGGACTGTCAGATAATAACTTGGTGCTGAACAACTCATATGAAGGATGACACCCCTCTGACACACAAAGCCTTTTTCTTACCGGAGTGCCAGCCTTGCACATTCAACTCAAAGGCTTGGGATGTGTGGCTTGAATCCACAAAACATCTGATTCTAGAAGAGGCATTAGTGCTACCAATTTAGCCAAGCTCACTTGACTGCACCAAGCAATGTCAGTGTGTTGGGTGATCAGAAAGTATGTAACCAGAATTCCAAAGACCATCAGAATGGTCTATCGGCAGGGCCGATGTGTTAAACCAATCCCCACTTTGTGAAGTGACACAAAGTTGAATTATTTCTACTGAACTAATTGGTTCTAAATCAAGTTCAAGTAGAAATTTTAGGTTGGATGCCATGTCTAATTTCAATTAAAGCAAATTTTTTTTTTAAAAAAAGGGTTTTGTAAAATGCCTAAGCAGCAAGGACACATGCTGAACTGAGTGTCATTATTGAGTCACACTTGGTGACATGGCTGGGCAGGATGTTTGCTCTGTGCTCAGTATTCTCGGAAAAGTGAAACCCCCGGCTTCCTGCTGGAGGAAAGGCTTCTTTCCTGAACATCTAAGATAATAAATTGAACGATACCACACCGTTGGAGGAAAGGCTCTGTTTGTTCAAGCCAGATATCGTGGCCGATTGTTCAGCAGTTGTGTTTTAACTGTTCATCTTGAAGGAGCAGCTATGCTCAAAGTTGAAATGCATTGGAAATGTTGGGTTGCCACTGATTAGAATGTCCTTACCATAACTCCATCCTGTGGACAGATCTTGGCTTTATATTAATCATTCTCCACTACCCAGTTTAATGCATCACATTCAGCTGTAACAACACTGGACCTGCTGATGATGGCTACCAATCCTGCTCTAAGTGTGAGACCCGTGTTCGAATCCAGGGAGATCAGGGCAAAACTCTGGGCAAGTTTCTTTACTGCCTAATAATAATCCTCCCCCCCAAAAAATAATAAACATTGGTCATTTCAACCCACGACTGTTTGTGGGGACGCTGCTGTGTGCAATTGGCTGCCACGTTTCGCCCACAATTATACAATCAATTCACTTTAAAGTATATTCTGTGAAGTGCTTTGAGACACCGATAGGAGAAGACGTGAAAAGCGCTATATCAAATGCAAGGATTATTATTACTGTATTATTAATATTATTGATATTATTATTAACATGTCCTTCTACAGGCATGTATGGGTTTACTTTAGTTTGGCTTCTGGAAAAGTTATTATAACAATGATAATAATTCTGGTGTATTTGAAATAACTGCATTTGAATAACAAGTAATGCTCTAAATCAGTATCGGTGGCTCCTTAAAGATCTGCTCCACTCTATGGCTGAGCAATAAGATACTTCACTATACCGGCTGGTGGTGGTACAGACACACATGTCTAAATGCCAACGTGAAAACACAGATGTCTCTCTATCTCCTGTATCTCAGTATCATCAGGAACACCAGAGGCTGTCTCTGGCTCACTCCTGTCTGCTTTACAGAGACCCAAAGTTTTTTTTACCAGTGATTAGATTTTGCCTCGTATCTTCACAGACTGTGACTTTGGGCCTAAGTACGAGTCAATGCGTGGCCTTGCCGATAGCAATCGAGTTGATTAATTATGTTTCAATCAATTCCACAATGAATATCAATTGTTGGTGATGTGTGAGGCAAGTTGTTTTTTATTGAAGTGGCCAATGGTATTCGCCCACAAATCTACAGTCAATTCCCTTTACAGTATATTGTGTGAAGCGAACAGTATATTACAGTATATTCTGTGAAGTGCTTTGAGACACAGCCTAGAAAAGCGCTACAGTATATCAAATGCAATGATTATTATTATTATAATTATCATTATTATATTATTCCAGGATTTGTAGGAAGTGTTCACCTGTGAATTCATCAGGTGCAGATTCACAATTTAAAAATAATCTTTGCTTTAGACATCAGCAAAGTTAACAGGTTAAATCATCTCTCAAAATGGTGTTGCCAACAAAGTTAAACTGTATTCATGCAAGGGAAACCTTGGGACAAACTTCTCCACGTGAAAGGCGCTACAGTGTACAAATGAAATTTTGTTGTGAAGGGTAAATACTCCCTTTCCCTGTGGAGTTTGAGATGTGGAAGGCCATTAAAAACAAGGGCCAAAGAAGATAGAAGCAGAAAGAGTGAAGGGATCCTGGGAAGGGGAGCAGGGATTAATGATGTTTGAGCTGAGAATAAAGGATTATGTAATACACAGTCTTGTGGTTTGAAGATTGTGAGTGCATGTTTCCTCCCCTGCTCAATTGTGAACCAAACTTCCTGTCACGATGCTCATGTGTAATTGTAATTATTATCTAATTCTTACTCTTAAAAAAACAAGTGCATAAAAAAAAACATGCAATGAGCGAGCAAGAAACGGGTGCCTTAGAACTAGAAAACCAAGCCAATATACAAGCTGTTAGCTACTGACTATAAACCTTGTAAGCCACAAAATATACAGTGACTACAGTTTTTTATGTTATATTCTGTGAAGCACTTTGAGATGTTTGAAGATTTGATAAGGTGCAAAATCAAATGCAAGTATTATTATTATTGTTGTTATTCAGTAATGTAATATTTGATGTTAAGAGTGTTTTTCTCCCGGCCTCAAATACTAACTCAGCATTCTGTGGTGTCACTTCAATTGTTATTAGGCGTGTGGAGCTCCTGTTGTTCAGTGGTTAGAGCATTCGCCTTACAAGCGTGAGACCTGTGGTCGAATCCAGGCAGATCAGGGTGAAACCTTAGGCAAGTTTCCTTACTCCACACGTCTGATAATAATCCCTCAAAAAAAAACACAATAATAAAATTGGTCATTTCAATCACAACTGTTTGTTGGGACGCTGCTGTGCGCCATTGGCTGCCACGTTTCACCCACAAATGTACAGTCAATATTCACTTTACAGTATATTCTGTGAAGCGCTTTGAGACGTTGCTAGGGTGTGAAAAAGAGCTATATCAAATGTAAGGATTATTATTATTTTATTATTGTTTTTTGGATGGATTATTATTATTAGGCGTGTGGAGTAAGGAAACTTGTCCAAAGTTTTGCCCTGACCTGCCTGGATTCGAACACATATTGAGTGTTCAAACACACTTTGACTAGGAGTAGAACTAGGAGTAGGCCCCTCGAGCCTGCCTCGCCATTCAATACGATCATGGCTGATCTTCTCATCTAACTCCACCTGCCCCCGTCTTATCCTCATATCCCTTAATCCCTTTATCCATAAGAAATCTTGTCAATTTCAGAAGGAAGAGACAATTTGTGTTTTAGAGCACATCCAAATGTGCTCTAAGTTAATGTTGACACAGGTTTTTACTTCTTCAGGAGGGTTTCGGGTTCCTGGATCATTGGGACCGGTTCTGGGGCAGGTGGAACCTATACAAGATGGATGGGTTACATTGAACAAGGCTGGGACCAATGTCCTTGCAGGGAGATTGTCCAATGCTGTAGGGGGCGTTTAAACCAATTTTGAGGTGGGATGGGAATGCAAACAGTAGTTAGAGATAGAAGAGCAGATCTGCAAGCAGATTTCAAAAAGATGCAAAGCCAATAGAGTAGTGATAATGGGAGACTTTAATTACATTGACTGGCAGAATAGTAGTGTAAAGGATTCCTGAAATGTGTACAGGACAACTTTCTCGATCAGTATGTTTCCAGTCCAACAAGGAAGGAAGCAGTGCTGGATCTAGTTTTGGTGAATGAGGTGTGCAAGTACAACAGATTTCTGTAGGTGAGCATCTCGGGAATAGCGATCACAATATCATTAGGTTCAGAGTAATTATGGAAAGGGAAAGGGAACACTCAAAGGTGAAGACACTCAATTAGAAGAAGGCTAATTTCAGTGAACTAAAGCGGGACCTAGCCAAGGTGGACTGGAAAGAACAATTGGCGGATAAAACAGCTAACGAGCAGTGGGCAGTCTTCAAGGAAGAGATAATTCGGGTACAGGTCAAAAACAATCCAACAAAGATAAAATGTACGGCATCCAAACCTCCCTGGATGACTAGGGCAATTAGGGTGAAAATAAAGCAAAAAAAAGGAGGCTTATGACAAGTGTCAGACCCAAGATACAGAGGTCAACCAATCGGAATATAGGAAGTGCAGGAGAGAACTGAAAAAGGAAGTTAGAGGGGCAAAAAGACTGCATGAGAAACAATTAGCAGGTAACATTAAAGGGAATCCTAAAGTGTTTTATAAACATACTAAGGGTAAAAGATTGGTCAAGTGTAGGGTGGGGCCAATAAGGGACCAAGGAGGAAATCTTATTGTGGAGGCAGAGGGCATGTCTGATGTACTGAATGAGTACTTTGCCTCTGTCTTCACAAGAGAAGAGGATGCAGCCAACGTCACAATATTGGAGGAGAAGAAATGGATAAGATAAGCATAACCAGAGAGGAAGTACTAAAAAGGTTGATGGCGCTCAAGGTAGATAAGTCACCCGGTCCGGATGGGATGCATCCTAGGTTACTAAGGGAAGTACGGGAGCAAATAGCAGAGACTCTGGCCACAATCTTTCAATCTTCCTTGGACACAGGGGTGGTGCCAGAGGACTGGAGGGTTGGTAATGTTACTCCCCTGTTTAAAAAGGGGCAGAAGGACAAACCTGGGAACTACAGGCCAGTCAGTCTAACGTCAGTAATGGGCAAACTTCTAGAGTCTATAATCAGGGACAAGATAGATCTTCACTGAGAAAGATATTGGCTGATAAAGGACAGCCAGCATGGATTTGTTAAAGGCAAATCTTGCCTTACAAATCTGATAGAATTTTTCGATGAGGTAACGGAATGGGTGGACGAGGGCAGTGCAGTTGATGTAGTTTACATGGACTTTCAAAAGGCATTTGATAAAGTGCCGCATGAGAGGCTTATTAGGAAAGTAGAGGCCCACAGCGTTAAAGGGACAGTGGCAGCGTGGATCCACAACTGGCTGCGAGACAGAAAGCAGAGAGTTGTGGTGAGCAGCTGTTTTTCAGACTGGAGGGAAGTGAGCAGTGGTGTGCCACAGGGATCGGTTTTGGGACCACTGCTCTTTTTAATATATATTAATGATCTGGACTTGGGTGTAGGGAGCACAGTTTCCAAGTTTTCCGATGATACTAAGTTAGGGAGAATAGTAAATAGTGAGGAGGATAGTAGCCGTCTGCAAGAAGATATAGATAAAATAGTAAAGTGGGCAGACACATGGCAGATGAAGTTTAATGCAGAGAAGTGTGAGGTGATACATTTTGGGAGTAGAAATTAGGGGGGGCAATATAGGCTAAATAGTACCATTTTAAGGGGTGTGAGGGAACAGAGAGACCTGTGGATTTGTGTTAGTGACTCTTTGAAGGTGGCAGGACAGGTAGGCAAGGCCGTTAAGAAGTCATATGGGATACTAGGCTTTATAAATAGGGGTATAGAGTACAAAAGCCAGGAAATGCTGACTAACCTCTGTAAACTTTGGTTAGGCCTCAGCTGGAGTACTGTGTCCAATTATGGTCACCACACTATAGAAAGGATGTTAAGGCATTGAAAAGGGTGCAAAGAAGGTTTACTAGAATGGTACCAGGATTGAGGGACTTCAATTATAGGGAAAGGCTAATTAGGCTAGGTTTATTCTCATTAGAACAGAGAAGGTTGAGAGGAGACCTAATAGAGGTTTATAAAATCATGAGGGGATTCGACAGGGTGAATCGGGAAAAATTGGTTCCACTGGTGGGTGAATCAGTGACTCGTGGTCACAGATTTAAAATAGTTTCAAAACGAAGCAGAGGGGAGCTGAGGAGAAATGTTTTTACTCAGCGGGTTGTTCGAATCTGGAATGCATTGCCTGAAAAGGTGGTGGAGGCCGATTCGATAACAGCTTTTAAAAGAGAATTAGATCTTTATTTAGGGAGAACAGGTCTGTTAGGTTATGGGGAGAGAGCTGAGCAGTGGCATTGAGTTGCTCTTTTCAAAGAGCTGGCACAGATTAGATGGGCCGAATGGCCTCCTTTTGTGCCTTAAATTCTATGATTCTGTAGTTAGAAGTTTACATTGAATTGTATAATTTAGCTGCGAAACATACTAGATGGAGCCAGTCCAGAGGAAATCGACAACAACAAGCATTTAAACAGTGTCCTTCACTGAAACTCAGTGTCTCAGAGAGCTTATAGTCTATGCCTTGATATTATGTTCGGTGTCTGATACCATATTCTATCTTGCGTTTTGTTTAAAAATAAAAGTTTGACACAGTTTGTGGTGATTGTGTGTGAGTGGGGGGGATAGTTAGATTATTAAGTTGCCTCAATGCGGAGACGCAAGAGTTCAAGCTGGGATCACGAAGCATTGAGTTGTGTTCAGCTGATGTTGGCTGATGCCTGCCACTCAGTGTCTCACACACAGACACCAAACTGACTGGCTTGGCTGCCAGTGTTTTTATTACTGGATGCCGATCTGGAGCCGTTGCTTTTTATTCTCCTGAGTTTCTGGCAGAGGACAGTACTGCTGGCAGAGTGCTGACTAAAGAAAAATAATAATTGGCAGTGTTGCTTAATAATAATCCTTGCATTTGATATAGCCCCTTACCACATCTTCTAGACATCACAACAACAACAACAACTAAACTTATAAAGCGCCTTTCACGTCGGGAGGACGTCCCAAGGCGCTGCACAGGAGGCGTGTGACCCGAGCTGAGAGGGGAGTGTTTGGGAAGGGGTGAAACACGAAGTGGAGGTCGAAAGATTCGGGGTGGAACAAAAGGCACGGTCGAAGAGGAAAGTCTTCAAACCGGCCTTGAAAGAGGAAAGGGAAGAAACAAGGCGGGGGGATTGAGGGATGGTATTCCATAGGGTGGGAGCGGAGAAACTGAAGGCCCGGGCTCCGATGGTGGGGCGGTTCGGGCGGAGGGCTTGGAGCAGGCCAAGACCTGCTGAACGGAGGGTCCGGGTGGGCTCATAGGGGGAAAGTAAATGGGTTAAGTAGGGCGGGGCAAGGCCATGTAAAGCGTTTCACAGAATATACTGTAAAGTGAATTGACAGTATGTTGAAATGCAGGTATACAATAATAACAGCTGACATTTGTATAATGCCTTTCATGTTGGGAGAACGTCCCAAGGCGCTGGTATCCTTTTCATTACATGGTGTATAGTAGCGAGAAACCTGGGTTTGATTCCAGGTCAGGGCGAAACCTTGGGCAAGTTTCCTTACTCCACATGCCTGATAATAATTCCTTGGGGAAAAAAATTGGCCATTTCAATCCACAACTGCTGTGCGCAATTGGCTGCCGCATTTCACCCACAAATATACAGTCAATTCACTTTACAGTATATTCTATAAAGCGTTTTGAGACGTCTAGAAGACGTGAAAAGCGCTATATCAAATGTAAGATATTATTATCCAGCGCTGCCAATGCCTATGGTATCAATACACCCAGAGCCCGAGACTGACATATTCATCTCAGAGTAAACACTCGGCCTGGAGAGGGGGTGGTTTAAAGCTCTTTTTTCCTGGAGAATAATGTGAACAGATAGCATCTTTTTTTAAAGGAGGCGGAAAAAATGTAATTGATAAAGCACTTGTCCATTCTCCACACAAAAGTGGTCGTGACACAGAAGCTTCAAAGTGAAGATCACCAAAGTTGTTTTCAAACAAAAAATCTTTCGGAAGAAAGAAAGTCTTGAAAAGGTGGCTTGGAGAGACTTCTCTGCCGTCCGATGGGGGGGATGTTAGAGAACAGGTGCTTTTGTTCACAAGCCGGGAATGTATGGCAGGGCAGGGCTAAGCCAGAAACGCCACATCATCACGTGCCTCCTCCAGGAATCGTTAAGCCATTTGAGAAAATTATTTGAATGAAAGTCACCTCGCTTTGTGTCCTATAAGGGACTCTCAGTATTCTGCGGCATTGCTCACTCCCGCAGTCAGTCAGTCAGATGTTAATCAAACCCTCATTAAACCAAGGACACTGTGATACTGTGGTCATTTGGAAGTCACCCAGTGGAGTGGGGCAGGGGTGGGGACAAACCTTTCTCCCAGCAGGATGGAGGGAAGTACGGCTCACTACACATAACCTTATAATACAATCTCACCAGGTCAGGCCCACACAGTTTAACATTAAACAGCGCCTCCGTTTAAACCACACAACTGCTCATTAGGGACTTTAGCTGAAGATATATTTAAGGTAGCTTAAACCCCCCTCCCCCCACTCACTTACTCACTCACTCACCCCTCCCCCCCCCCCCCCCCCCCATACAAGGCACTGTGAGTAAATTCCACACATAGACTATAAGATGAATTGAATAGATTGATTTAAAAAAACATACAATGGGAGGTTCAGAGAAGTTTTAACACATTTTTGAATAGAAACAAATGCCTTGACTTGCTTAGGTGATGCTTAAATAAGTCATTAGGATGTTGCATTTGGTTACTTGATGGAGACGGCGCTTCACAGAGGCTCTCTGTACAGTACATGAGTGTAATGAGTGTGTATTTGTAGGCAAAAAGCAAAGGCCAATTTCTACACAGCAATGTCGCGCACACACAGAGGCACGTGGTGAGTGACTATTGGTTTAGCTTGTTGGCCAGTGCAATGGCATGTGGTTCATTGATACTGTATCATGTTTCTCTATTTGATGGCCATTTTGCTGCCATCTGGCTTCACTGACATCAACTGGGAATTACACAGGAACAAGTCGTGATCAGCTTCCTGTCCACCTGTTACTCTTCTCATCCAGTGTGGTGGGACACTCCTGTACCTCAGTTGATAGTAGGGAACGGCGATATGGGAATTTCCCGATATGGATATATTGGTTGGCTCATATTGACATATACCGATCTATCGATATTTTCGGGTTTTTCGTACTTCGCATGCGCGCGCGCATCGGAGTGCGCGCGCATTCGGGGCCTATCTCCGGGTGCGCGCGCATTCGGGGCCTATCTTCTCAGGAGGTAAATATCTTTCTCTGTGTCTCTCACTCTCTCCATCTCTGTGTTTTTCTGTCTGTGTGTCTCTCTCCCTCTCTCCTCTCTCACATCCCCCCCCATCTCTTTCTATCTGTATACTATCACATCCACCTCTCTCGCACCCCCCCACCCCCGTCGTCTCTCTCCCCCCCGCCCCCCCTCAGCCGTCTCTCTCCCCCTCCTCCCAGCCGTCTCTCTCCCACTCCCCCCAGCCGTCTCTCTCCCCCTCTCCTCCCGCCCCCAGCCGTCTCTCTCCCCCTCTCCCCCCCCCCCCAGCCGTCTCTCTCCCTCCCCCTCCCCCCCCCCCAGCCGTCTCTCCCCCCCCCTCAACCCCCCCCCAGCCGTCTCTCCCCCTCAACCCCCCCCCAGCCGTCTCTCTCCCCCTCACCCCCCCCAGCCGTCTCTCTCCCCCTCACCCCCCCCCCAGCCGTCTCTCTCCCCCTCTCCCCCCCCCCAGCCGTCTCTCCCCCCCTCCCCATCCCTTGCATACCTGTATATTGTATTCGAGGACTATGAATACAATATGGCGGCTTTGCACCTCGGTCTGTGCATTGTGTATAGAGATGAGCATTCTGGGTCTTGTAGTTCAGTGTGCTCGCACCCCGATTTTTTACCTCGATATATTGTTTTTTTCGATATATCGATATTTTTTTAATGTCTATATCGGTGTATCGATATGAAAATTATATCGGATTTTAGCGATATATCGATATATCGCCGTTCCCTAGTTGATAGTGAATCTCAGTTGGGTTTAGCTTGTGATGGTCCAGCCAACAATATCTTTGTAATAAATCTGACTTGGTTCCACACACATCCTTCCTTCTCTCCTAGTGTCCGACCTACTCTCCCCCTACAAGCCCACCCGGACCCTCCGTTCAGCAGGACTTGGCCTGCTCCAAGCCCCCCGCCCGAACCACCCCACCATCGGAGGCCGGGCCTTCAGTTTCTCCGCTCCCACCCTGTGGAATTCCATCCCCCAATCCCCCCGCCTTGTTTCTTCCATTTCCTCTTTCAAGGCCGGTTTGAAGACTTTCCTCTTCAACCGTGCCCTTTGTTCCCCCCCGAACTTTTCGACCTCCCCTTCGTGTTTCACCCCTTCCCGAACACTCCCCTCCCAGCTCGGGTCACACGCCTCCTGTGCAGCGCCTTGGGACGTCCTCCCGACGTGAAAGGCGCTTTATAAGTGCAAGTTGTTGTTGTTGGTGGTGTCAGACTTGTGTTGTGGAATCCAGGCAGATCAGCCAGGGCAACGAAGCCATGAACAAGTTTCCTTACTCCACACACACACACAGACTCACCTAATAATAATACCTAAAAAAAATGTGGTAATTTCAGCCCACAGCTGTTTGTGGGGACACTGATGTGCACAATTGGCTGCCGCGTTTCGTCCACAAATATAGTCAATTCACTTTATAGTATGTTCTTTGAGACAAAGTTTAGAAGGCATGAAAAGCTATATCAAAGCTTTTAAATGCTGTATATATATCAAATTCAAGGATTATTATTAGTATTATTATTATTATTATTGTTGTGCGCTCCTTCCAGATGTTCTCTTAATTGTTGAAGGACGTGTTGGGGAAAGCTTTCTGCTGCCTCCTGTGCACGAGCAAAGCCAGGCACAACAAGGGGAAAGGGATGTGAAAATGACTTTTGAATCCTCTTTTGCGATGGTGAGTGAGGGCGAGATATCACAGCAAACAACTGCCTCTGGCACCTTGTGCACGTGGCCAGAATTCATTTATGATCTGCAATGGTGGGTCTGCACTGCGGGCCAGAGGAGAGGAGGTCACTCACACAGCCGAGCTCCATCTCTCCTCGTTAAATAAGACTTTAGGGAGGGGGAGACATGGCCGATTATAGCTGGACAGTATTGTTTAGTGTTGAAAGCCCGTCAGTCAGATACTGTCTCTGCTCTGGACCTGTTAGCACTGTTTGTTGATCTTGTTTGTGAGTGTGAGTGAGTGAGTGAGTCTACTCAGTGTCACAACAACAACAATTTGCATTTATTATCACGTCCTTTATGTCGGACAGCGCCTCCGAGCGCTTAATGGATCCAGTTTTATTTGATCACAAGCCCTGGGTGTGGAGTCCACACTGGACTCCAGCTCACACTCACAGCTCACACTCACACTCCCAGCTCACACTCCCAGCTCACACTCACTGCTCCTAGCTCACACTCACCGCTCCCAGCTCACACTCACCGCTCCCAGCTCACACTCCCAGCTCCCAGTTCACACTTACCGCTCCCAGCTCACACTCCCAGCTCACACTCACTGCTCCTAGCTCACACTCACCGCTCCCACCTCACACTCACCGCTCCCATCTCACACTTACAGCACACACTCACAGCTCACACTCACCACACAACTGTGTTTCATTCACCTACCAAGTGGAAAGCCACATCATTGATTAACTAGCCAAGCGTCTCAAACTTACCCCCGCCTGGAATCACAGGCAAAGCAGCTGTAAATGTGGATTAAATACATGTGTGTGTGTGTGTGTGTGTGTAAGCGGCAGCTCACTTCATGTGCAATCTCCTTCATGTTATACCTGGATAAGGGAGAGTCACTGACCTGTCCACTGTCTGTGTCACATTAACTTCAGCAAATGTTCTTCCTTATCTTGAGTTATTTTATATGAACGGAGCCGGAGCACATACAGTGGAGACACACACTGTACATATATACAGTATATATACATACACACAGGTCTGAGTGAGTGACTCAGGTGTTGGCTGTTTGTTTAATCTGATTGGAGACAAGGAGCAAACTCAGTACATCTGAGTGTCTGTCACACACACAGTAAAACAAGCCCTTTCATCTTATCCTTCAGTCCTTCAGTGTGTGACTTACTGCCTGCCCACACACACACACACAGAGCCTAGAGAGGTCTGGAGGCAAAATGCCATTCATTCATCGATGTGATCTCAGTTTTCCTCCTCTCAGCCTGTGGTCCTCCCCCCACCCTCTCCTCTACCCCCGTCCCTCCTCTCCCCCACCCCCCCCTCCTCTCCCCCACCCCCCCCTCCCCCCCCACCCCCCCCCCCTCCTCTCCCCCACCCCCCCCCCTCCTCTCCCCCACCCCCCCTCCTCTCCCCCACCCCCCCCTCCTCTCCCCCACCCCCCCCTCCTCTCCCCCACCCCCCCCCCCCTCCTCTCCCCCACCCCCCCCCCCCTCCTCTCCCCCACCCCTCCCCCCCTCCTCTCCCCCACCCCCCCCCCCTCCTCTCCCCCACCCCCCCCTCCCCCCCCACCCCCCCCCCCTCCTCTCCCCCACCCCCCCCCCTCCTCTCCCCCACCCCCCCCCCCCTCCTCTCCCCACCCCCCCCTCCTCTCCCCCACCCCCCCCTCCTCTCCCCCACCCCCCCCTCCTCTCCCCCACCGCCCCCCTCCTCTCCCCCACCCCCCCCCCCTCCTCTCCCCCACCCCTCCCCCCTCCTCTCCCCCACCCCCCCCCCTCCTCTCCCCCACCCCCCCCCCCCTCCTCTCCCCCCCCCCCCCCCACCCCCCCCTCCTCTCCCCACCCCCCCCCTCCTCTCCCCCACCCCCCCCCTCCTCTCCCCCCACCCCCCCCCTCCTCTCCCCCACTCCCCCCTCCTCTCCCCCACTCCCCCCTCCTCTCCCCCACTCCCCCCTCCTCTCCCCCACCCCCCCCCCCTCCTCTCCCCCACCCCCCCCCCCCTCCTCTCCCCCACTCCCCCCCTCCTCTCCCCCACCCCCCCCCCCTCCTCTCCCCCACCCCCCCCTCCTCTCCCCCACTCCCCCCCTCCTCTCCCCCACCCCCCCCTCCTCTCCCCCACCCCTCCCCCCCTCCTCTCCCCCACCCCCCCCCCCTCCTCTCCCCCACCCCCCCCTCCTCTCCCCCACCCCCCCCTCCTCTCCCCCACCCCCCCCTCCTCTCCCCCACCCCCCCCCTCCCCCCCCACCCCCCCCCCCCTCCTCTCCCCCACCCCCCCCCTCCTCTCCCCCACCCCCCCCCCCTCCTCTCCCCCACCCCCCCCTCCTCTCCCCCACCCCCCCCTCCTCTCCCCCCACCCCCCCCCCTCCTCTCCCCCACCCCCCCCCCCTCCTCTCCCCCACCCCTCCCCCCCTCCTCTCCCCCACCCCCCCCCCCCTCCTCTCCCCCACCCCCCCCCCCTCCTCTCCCCCCCCCCCCCCACCCCCCCCTCCTCTCCCCCCACCCCCCCCCCCCTCCTCTCCCCCCCCCCCCCCCACCCCCCCTCCTCTCCCCCACCCCCCCCCTCCTCTCCCCCACCCCCCCCCTCCTCTCCCCCCACCCCCCCCTCCTCTCCCCCACTCCCCCTCCTCTCCCCCACTCCCCCCTCCTCTCCCCCACCCCCCCCCTCCTCTCCCCCACTCCCCCCCCTCCTCTCCCCCACCCCCCCCCCCTCCTCTCCCCCACCCCCCCCTCCTCTCCCCCACCCCCCCCTCCTCTCCCCCCCCCCCCCTCCTCTCCCCCCCCCCCCCTCCTCTCCCCCCCCCCCCCTCCTCTCCCCCACCCCCCCCCTCCTCTCCCCCCCCCCCCACCCCCCCCCCTCCTCTCCCCCCCCCCCCCCCCCACCCCCCCCTCCTCTCCCCACCCCCCCCTCCTCTCTCCCCCCTCCCCCCCCCCCCCCCGGCCTGAGCGGGCAGTGCTGTGCCGGGTGAGCTGCTGACTCTCGGGTTTCTTGTTATTTTTGAGGCTGGTTTCCTGTACTAACCCCTGATCGTGACGAGTGTGAGTTATTTAAACGGCCTGGCCTGGGCGGGGGGGGGGGGGGGGGGCACTGACAATGACACACTGACCTGCCTGAGGGCGGGGGGGGCTGGGGGACAGTGACACAGGGGATGGGGGGGGGGAGGGGTGTGGGGGGGGAAATGGGGGGGAGGGGTGTGGGGGGGGAATGGGGGGAGGGGTGTGGGGGGGAATGGGGGGGAGGGGTGTGGGGGGGGGAATGGGGGGGAGGGTGTGGGGGGGGAATGGGGGGGAGGGGTGTGGGGGGGAATGGGGGGGGGGAGGGGTTGTGGGGGAGGGGAGATGGGGGGTAGGAGGGGTTGTGGGGAGGGGAGATGGGGGGTAGGAGGGGTTGTGTGGAGGGGAGATGGGGGGTAGGAGGGGTTGTGGGGAGGGGGTTTGTGGGGGGGAGGGGTGTGGGGGGAGATGGGGGGTAGGAGGGGTTGTGGGGGAGGGGAGATGGGGGGTAGGAGGGGTTGTGGGGGAGGGGAGAAGGGGGTAGGAGGGGTTGTGGGGGAGGGGAGATGGGGGGTAGGAGGGGTTGTGGGGGAGGGGAGATGGGGGTAGGAGGGGTTGTGGGGGAGGGGGTTTGTGGGGGGGAGGGGTTGTGTGGAGGGGAGATGGGGGGTAGGAGGGGTTGTGGGGGGAGATGTTTGAGAAGGAAGCTGCTGGGGCTGAGCTGTGCGGGGTCTCCTCAGTCCAGCTCAGTCTCCAAACACAACATGGCTGATTCACTGGGACTGACCTCTGGCCATGTCACTGTTCCCTCTGTTTTGAGTAAAGGTTTAACTGCTGTAGTGCAGGGTGTAGTGTAGTGTATAGTGTAGTGTGTAGTGTGTGTAGTGTATAGTGTAGTGTATACTGTGTAGTGTAGTGTAGTGTAGTGTATAGTGTAGTGTAGTGTATAGTGTAGTGTGTAGTGTATAGTGTAGTGTGTAGTGTATAGTGTGTAGTGTATAGTGTAGTGTAGTGTATAGTGTAGTGTGGTAGTGTAGTGTATAGTGTAGTGTGAAGTGTATAGTGTGTAGTGTATAGTGTAGTGTAGTGTATAGTGTAGTGTGTAGTGTATAGTGTGTAGTGTAGTGTGTAGTGTAGTGTGTAGTGTATAGTGTAGTGTAGTGTATAGTGTAGTGTAGTGTATAGTGTGTAGTGTAGTAGTGTAGTGTGTAGTGTATAGTGTGTAGTGTAGGTGTGTAGTGTATAGTGTGTAGTGTAGGTGTAGTGTAGTGTAGTGTATAGTGTAGTGAGTAGTGTATAGTGTGTAGTGTAGTGTGTAGTGTAGTTGTGTAGTGTATAGTGTGTAGTGTAGTCTAGTGTATAA